>JAKSZP010001447.1:0-180525 GCA_022478985.1 Massospora cicadina | reverse complement strand
GGTAAATATTCTACGCAAGCTTGTAAATGACAGCCGTCAGACTAGAGCACCCTTTTATCCATCGCTGTCTTTGCGTACAATATCAGCTACCTCTCAGCAACAAGTAAGAGTCCATTCCAATTGCTCTATGGATGACATCCAGCGCTGCTTGCATTGCTATACTCCTTTGTGGAGTTACCGGCAGAGTCAAGTCCCACCACTATTTTTCTACCCTAACAAACACTCTAATTAAACTCCAAACCGAGGCATATTCCACTAGTCTTGCCAAGAAGATTCAGGATCATGCAGCTGATCAAGATAGACGCAGCAGTCTTCCACCGTTTTTGCAGAGGAATTGGTCCTGTTTTAAAACCAACATGAGTTTGTAAAAAGCAAAAAGCTCACCAGTATATGGAGCGGACCATTTGAGATCATCTAGAAGACTGGGGATGACGCCTACACATTAAGGAACTCGCGGGTGGTAAGATAATCAACTGAGTACATGCAAAGTTTCTTTGGTCCTACAAGCAATAGGCGCTTATTGTCCAGTCAAGGGGGATTATTGTCAAGATTTTCTATGACTGGGCGATAAGCTATTGTTCCAGTAGATCATAATTTAGATGTCAAGCAAGCTCCAAGGTCGAGTAATAGGTTAGAGCAATGCGAGGTGAATCAATAGAATCAATTAGGGTTTGGTAATCGAGGAATTTCTGCTGAAGCCTTGATGATTTAACAAACTCTATACTGATAGCGAATAGAGAATGACTAAGCAAAATGTATCAAATCCGTTGAAGAATACCGAGGGTTAAGGGTTGAGTGGGAGAGAGAAGTCAAGGAGGTTTTTAGAAGAAATAAAAGAGAGGAAGAAAGAAGAAGGGAGAAGGAGTAAGTAGAGAGCGTAAGCAGAGAGGGTCTTCTGGTTATACCATTTTGAAATAAAGGTAGCGTAGCTGTGGCAAATGGCTCATATTTTATAATAAGTTTATTACGTTTATTTGGGGGACCAACGATCTCCATATTGTTTGGCCATTGATCAGTGGGTTAAACCCTGTGCAACTCGTTCAACATATCTAAGTCATACCCACTAAAAGTTAATAACCAGCAACTTATGCTGAGGATGCTCAAAGTAATTATTATAATAGAAATTTATAAACGACTGACTGGTGACTTGTGCTAAGGATAAGTCGATCTTTTACTTAGTGATTGTGATGAGCGGAATGAGAGGGAATTGCTACCAAAGATGACTGCTATTGGTTGGGATTCTGGCTCGGATGGCCAAGGGGTTTTCATAGGCGTAGTAGCCTATATTATAAATAGTCTTCCTTCCTTCCAAATAAAGATCTCTCTTTCACTCATCTTATTTTAGTTATTAGTAGTTAGTCTGCTAGACTAGAAAATGGTGGGACTGGAGGTCCCTAAAGTAGGCGCAGGGTGACATGTCTGGAGTGACTGACGCTGCCAGCTCTCATACCTTGGCCCTATGAGGAACCAATGGGAACCTGGCCAACTGGCCGCTAATGATGAAGTGCTGATGGCCATCAGCTATGAGGGTGGTGCAGCGTGGGAGTGCCATAGATTCCCAGGATGGAGGATGGACTCGCTGAGGAACACCCAAGAGGGACCATGGGGCTAAGGAGAAGTTGTTGGTCTGCTGGGATGGTGGGTTGGATGTGGACTTATAGGGGTTGGTATGCCTATGAAGGCGAAATAGCAAGGGTCATTCAGTCTCCATATTGGTTGGCCTGGAACACTAGCTGGGCCCACTGTTTAGAAAAGCGATTTTCTGACGGAGACACTGAATGACCACTTCGCTGATGTAGGAAAATGATAAAACTATGATTGATTAATATATATTCCTTACATTCTTTTAATAATTGGGGATTTACACTACTTTTCCAATTGTTTTATTATTTGAATTTAATGAAACAAAAGTCCAGGTTCAAGCCATTAATGATAGAGGCGTCCCTGTGAACGTAAATCCATTCAGTTTACAAAGTAAAAGAAATCATCTACTGATGTGGCCCACTATTAACAATATAGAATGGCTGTGCCTATGATTATTAAGAATGAAGGAGCGTATAGCTTACTTTCAATGAGGTTCATCTTCTTGCAGGTTAGTGCCTCGCCATAGTGCTTTCCAATCATAGTACCCATTCCTTGTTAGTAGCAGCTTCCTAAGACTTTATAGTGCTGCCAAACAATCAAGAGAAGACTGTTACTATTCTAAATCAAAAATTATCCTTCATTTGTTAAGGGATATTAGAATTCTCTAACACGGAAAAGAAAATTATTAATGTGATTTATAATGAGAGTGTTTTCAGGATTATAGATGATGAGCGAGTCAAATCCCTACTTCCAAATTAAGCAACAAGTTGACTCCAGAGCCATTGCAAATGAAATTTGTCCCTGAAGGCTCCAATGAGAGCTTCAATCAGTGCTAAGTTTAGGGAGTGTCTCTTAAGATTGTTGCACGCTTTTGGTCCCTTTGTTAACTGCAAAAATTCTTGACAAATTTTGTTTATTAATTGATTGAATAAACGGGTAAAAAAGTATTAGAACTATTTTTAATCTTAGTGCTCAACAATCCATATCAAATATAAGGCTAAAACTAAACAGGTGCTTGTTCCTCTTGAAGAAATCTTTGAACTGGTAGGTAACTCTTCTCTATTTTCTTCACGCAGAGCCAAGTGAAATCCTGATAACAACTAACATTTTAAGGATATCCAATCATCGCAATAATATCCCAAGAGTAAACTATACAACCTTTATATAGACAAGTGAGTTTTTATCAAATTAATACCAGCTTTTATTAGGAAAGCATTGGGGGTTTTTATAGTACACTTTTACACAGCTTTTCAGCTGCCCACTGGAGATTAAAATAGTTCCCCAGAAGGTTCTGACCTTTGGATTTAGCTTCTATATACTAGCTTGTATCTTAGCCTTTATTATTCTTCAGTAGCGTAAATTTAATTATCAGTATTCATTTATTAGTGTCAGGAGACGGATCCCAATTTGATAGAGCCAGGTTGCCTGATGACGCCTATTACCATTAAACAATCATTAAAATCACCTTGGTAGTTTTGACAAACTCCCCAATCATTCAATAAGAGCGATTTAGCATAGTAATATGATTTATTGGACTTTAACCCCCATTAATACTACTTTTATTGTCAGGGATAATTTCCTGAAAAAATAATCAAAGTAGCCTATTGGATCATATTCATTGATTATATATGACTATTAATTTAGTCATCAATCATTGCTAAATCTAAAATTTACTAGACTTTGAATGCTTAATCTATCAAATGGATGGATTATGTGGACCTCTGGAATTCCAAGTTTCCCTTCACTAGACCAGATTGATTAGTGGAAGATAGAACCCTTGAAGTTGGAAGCCGCCTTAGTCTGTGATCATGTTTGGTCATCATAATTTTATGACTTCAGCGTTGCTTTGCTCTGTCTGCACTCAACTGCTCTCATGCCATGATCAGCTCTGCAACTCCTCTTCATTGGTTGCTACCCATTGCCACCTCTCTTGAGTGAAGTTTCCACGACATCACGCCATGCCAGTACCATAAAGGGCAAGCCTTTCCAAAAGACGAAATGGTCAACCTGTACAAACCCCAGAACAGGTTCCCAATGGCGTCTTGCCATTCAATCTGTACTAACCCCAGAACTGGTTCCAAGACTTCTCATCAGTCAACTTGTACTAATCCCTGGATGGATTCCAACAACTCTTCGTCATTCTCAGGATCCTCTCAGCTGATCTTGCTGAGTCAGGTACTATTGTCCCAGGACTACTCATATCAGCCCCAGTTTCAACCCAAGATGGTCATACCAATCATTTGGACTTTTTCTCATCATAATCTTCCCCCCCTCCTCACTTGTTAGGTGGGAACACTAGCAGATTGTAATGGGCGGGTTCGCGATAATACACAACGAATGATTTGGGCAGTAAAAACCAAGTTACTGACCATACTAGGTACAGACCTGCAGAGGCCCATCCCCCAAATTCAACTGCCATGTCTCATCATTGCCACATATTCCGGACCACTGTTCCCATGACACTGCACATCAGTAGCAGGGTCTGGGACCAGGAAAGGGCTGAGAATGATTCCAACGCCACACCGAGCTCACTGGTAGAGCTCATGACTTCGTCTGATCTGACCTTTTACTAAAATAAATTTTATAAAGTTGGGCTCAGAAAAATCCTTTATTTTTGATTTCCTCATAGAGGACACAACTGCTTTACAGGGCTGAGTGTCTTCCCTTAAATAATCCGCTGCAAATATCAAATAAAAGCTTCCATTTAGTTAGACTCTTCTGAGCCCCAACCACCACATCATTAGTGAATATTCACCATCCCACCAGATCATAATCCACGCCCCATGTAAGCCATTGTCATTCTGCGGAGGTGATTCGGATTCAGGATGTTGATTTCACCTGGCTCCAAACTTACCAAATATGATGCCCATTGAACCAGGGCCACATTCAGATCAAATTTCACCCAATCCGAGTCAATGTACAGATCAGGTGCCTCCTGATCTGTTACATCACCCCCCCTCTGAAGACCAAAACTCGCTGACCTTCTCTGGGCACCGCGCACAGTCCTCCAATGTCTGCCACATCGACTCCTCTACCTATAGCCCTTCCACTTCACCAACAGTTGCTGTCAGCCTCTCACCCACTTGGCATCCAGTATCTGCGCCACCTCATATTCTGGGATCTCCCCTTCTCTAAGATTCAGCAGACTGGGGCACTTGGGCCCCTCACCCCAAAAGCCTTTAGCTGGGAAGTGTGAATCACCGGATGGGCTCAGGAACCCACTGGTAAACTCAACTTGAAGGTGACCTGATTAATAGCTTGGATGATCTGGTACAGGCCTAGAAATTTTGGACCCATCTTATGACTCTTAATAGGGATGTCATAGTTCTTGGCCAATACCAGAACCCAGTCCCCAGATTCAAGTGACAGATCCAATGCCCTTCGCTGATTGGCCTGCTGTTTCTGCTGAGCTACCACCAGCTACAAGTTTCCCCATAGCATCTTCCTGAATTCTGACAAGGCAAAATCATTTCATCTGCCCCCTGACATACGCCACCCATAGATTCCCCATTCGACTTAGGGTTGTGTCCATGGTTCATAAAAAATGATGACATTCCTGATGAGGATTGAGAGTGGGTATTTTATGCAAACTGGGACATCCGGACTCAAGATACCCAGTCATCCTGTCAATTGGACACATAATACTGCAGATACTGTTCAAGCATCTGGTTCACCCTCTCCATTTGACCATCAGATTTTGGATGGTATGCTGAGGACCAACCTGGTCTGATCTCCAAACTTCCCAGTAGACTCGACCAAAAATTTTGAAATGAATTGTGGGCCACAATCTAAAATGATCTCATCAGGTAAGCCATGACAGGAAAACACCTCATCAATGAAAACCCTCGCCGCATCTTTCGTTGAAAAAGTCCCAGTGTATGAGAAGAATTCAGATTATTTGGTGAGTCTATCCATGACCGCCATAATCACATCCTTCCCCTGCACCTTTGGAAATCTCACTATAAAATCAACACTGACTGAACTCTAAGGGGTCTGCGGTATTGGCAACAGAATCAACTTACCCAATGGCGGTTTCTCGATGGCTTTGACTTTGCACATACCAAACACTCCCGCACATACTTCTGGACATCCTTATGAAGGCCTGGCCAAGAATACTCCCGCTGTACCAACTCCATCATCTTCCCCACTCCTGGGTGACCCACTAGCAGATGGTCGTGGGAAGCCCAGATTATCTTCCATCATAATGATGGGTTAGATACCCATACACGCGACTTGTGGTATAACACCCCAACCCTCTTCATGAAACTCGCATGGTACCAGTGCGGCTGACCCTCCATCATCTCAGATTTCAGCCGTTGTGCAAACTCCGTTCTCCTCTGCTTCCAGCAAGCTTCCTCCCCCACCTCACTCCCCCCATATTCAACCATTGCGAACTAATTTGGATGGAGCATTGTTGTGGTGTTGAACTCCTCCAATTCCCCCTTCTCATATATGAAGGCCCCATCACAGCTCAACCAATCCGCCAGGACATTCGAAGCCCCAAGTCAGTATTCCACCCAGAAATCATAGCGGACCAGCTCCACATGCCATCTGGCTTGTCGCTGGTTCATCTTCCAGGGTTGGAGATAGTACTTTAAGGCTTTGTGGTTCTTTCAAATCACAAAAGGATGCTGGGCATAGAGCAAGTGATGTTGCCATTCACGCAAGGCTGCCATCACCACCAGAAGTTCCATATCATAAGTAGGGTAGTTTGTTTCTGTGAGGAGCAGCTTATGGCTGATGTAACACACGGGATGCTCCAAACCATCCTCCCCTCCTGAAGCAATACTGCCCTACAGCATAATTCGAGGCATCTGTCTCAACCACAAAAGGTTTCCCTGGATCCAGATGGGCCAGCACTGATGCGGTAAGTAGCTTACCCTTTAGTAATTTAAACGCCCACTCTTCCTCCTTTCCCCATACAAACGGAACGTCCTGGGTCAAATGCGTGAGTGGTAAGGACATTTGGGAAAGATTCTTCACAAACTGACGAAGGAAGTTCAAGGTACCCAGGAAACTTCGCACCCCCATCTGTTCCATGGGAGCCTTCCATGCTCATACTACTCGAATCTTATCCAGACACCCCCCCCAAACCATTCTGGAATATCACGTTGCCAAGAAATGACACTGAACTCCAGTTGAACTCGCACTTGGAGGGCTTCAACCTCAAACTCATGCAACCAGTCGCCCCCAAAACTTCCAGAACATCTCAAATATGCTCTTCCTGGGATCGCGAGAACACTAAAATGACACCCATATAAGTGGCACAGCATTGTCCAATTATCCCCCCAAGGACATGGCCAATCATCCATTGGAACACTGCTGGAGCATTCCTCAGCCCGAATGGTATCACATGGTATTGGTACACCCCTAGGTGGCACTTGAACGCCAGGTATTGCTGATGCTCCAGCCTCACTGGAATCTGATTAAACACATCCACTAGGTCAAGATTTGTAAAAATCATGCATCCATTAACCATCAGAAGAATATCCTCCAAAAGGGGCATCAGATATGGATTCAGCTCCGTGACTGCATTCAGACGTCAGAAATCCACACATGGGCATAAGTCGCCACTTGCCTTTGGTACTAACAACACAGGAGACACCACCTGAGACACGGAGGGCTCAATCAAACCCTTGTCTAACATTTACTCCACATGGCTCTCCGATGCTTCCCTGGCCCATTCATTTAGAGGATAGACCGGACATCCCTTGGGAAGGTCCAATGCCTCTTTAAACCGAAATGAGAATACATATGAACCTGTAGGGGAAAAAGGTGAACTTCCGATGGGACAGAACACATCAATGAAGTCACTGTATTCAGGTGGGAGCTCTACCTCCTGCATGCCCCTAAGCTCCTGCATCCACCCGAGACATGGCCCCCAACCTTCATCTTCCATGTCATCCAAGGTCCAATATGGGGTGATAAGGTAATTGTTTTATGCAACACATCAATCTGTGGCTGAAAGTGATGCCACCATCGCATCTCCAGCACCACGGGGTGGGCCAGATTCCAGATCGCACAGAAGCCCTCTTTTAACTAAAAAGGGTTCTGCCAAACTACAATTAAGGGCTTCAGAACCCACAATTGGGCTCTTCTCGATACATCAGCAAACACCACCTCAGGACCCCTTCTCATTCTCAACTGTATCCGTTCTACTAAGGCAAACTCCACATAATTTTCCTCATCCCCTGTATCCACCAGGCCAGCACCTTCTCAGACCAGCCATGTGAGTATAGCTCAACAGGAATAAATAAACTATGATAAAGTGAAGTTGAAAGATTAATGTTAGAATCATTCTCAGATTGCCAATTTTCAGGCAAAATAGGTCAGGTACTATAGCTCTGCCCGGGTCTCAGACCTGTTCTGCCCGACTCCTTTCCACTACCCTGATGGGATCCCCTATGGATATTCCCAAAATTCCGTGGAGAACCCCGCCAGCCCCCTCATCCTCTGCTAGCAATGACAGGCGACTGGACCCTTCCTGGGATATCCAATCCTCTCTCCAGTTCCATACCAACGCCAATTGCTTTTCCACCTGCATTGCCAAAGCAATCTCCTCCGCCAACAAACCCTGAACTTTAGCAGCCGCCATGGCGGCCAACATGTCCGCCTACAGCCCTTGTCTGAACATTTGCGATGATTGTGAATCTGAGACTCTTGCTGCTTTTGACAATGACCAGAAAATCTTCCCATATTTTTCCACTGAACCTCAGCCCTGTTCTACTGTCAACAGAGCCAACCACGCCTTGTCCTGCACCTCATCTGGACAAGCCACCTGGTAGATCCGGTCCACACACTCATCCATGGATCCTGGCAGGCGTCCTTGCTCTTCAACCAACTCTTGCAACCACCTGGAAAGTTCCAGAGTTAGTGCATCCACAATTTTCGCGATCTACAATTAGAAAGGGGTCTCCCTACCCATTGCTTGAGCCAACTGCACCTGAAAATAAATCCATGACACTACTTGGTGAATCTTCTCTAAGGCCTCCATAGGCAACGCTACCTGTCCTTTTGGGGATACAGGTCCCCCTTGGCGTTCATCTATCCTTATGGGCCTCAAACCACACACTCGGATCACTTCTCTTATCACAAACATAAGCGAGAAGCTTACCATCACCACCATCAACACATGGCAGTACAATTCCTCCCCGCCTGGGACTACCTCCTCTTCTTGGGGCCCCACAAAACTGAAAGAAAGTATTAGAGTTATGTCTAATATAACAGGCAGGTTTGCGCCAATACACAATAATTGAATTGGGCAGTAAGAGCCAAGTTACTGACCTTACTAGGTACAGGCCTGCAGAGGCCCATCCCTGAACCCGACCACCATGTCTCGTCATTGCCACATATTCATGGACCACTGTTCCCACGACACTGCACATCAGTATCAGGGTCTGGGACCAGGAAAGGGCTGAGAACGATGCCAACACCACACCAAGCTCACTAGCAGAGCTCATGACTTCAATCTAATTCAACTTTTTTAATAAAATAAATTTGACTTTTTTTGAATTCAGAAAAATCCTTTATTTTTGATTTCCTCATAGAAGACACAACTGCCCTACAGGGCTGCAGCGTCTTCCCTTAAATAATCAGCTGCAAATATCAAATAAGCTTCAATTTAGTTAGACTCTTTTGAGCCCTGACCACCACATCATTAGTGACGATTCACCATCCCACCAGATCACCATCCATGCCCCATGTAAGCCCATCATAATTCCTCAGAGGTGATTCAGATTTGGGATGGTGATTTCACCCTGCTCCAAACTTACCAAATTCGATGCCTGTTGAACCAGGACCACATTTAGATCGAATTCCACCCTATCTGAGTCAATGTACGGATCAGGTGCCTCCTGATCTGTTACATAGATGCATTCTCACAGAAAAAAAATCAAATTTTCAATTTTTATAGTTTATATTTTTATTCATATTTTTATCTTTTTTCTTAAGTCCAATATTTGAGTATTTTGCATGGACTATATTTATTATATGAAATTTTTAATATTCTTTCATAAAGGCATCATTCACCAATTTGGCAATTATTTTGAATGTACCAACCATAGGGCATCTAACTTGTTTTTTTCTCCTGAATCCATGGGTGCCACAATAGGCTACCATATCTCCTACATGGTATTCTTTCAACGCCGGCCAATTCATGTCATCTGCTTTATTTGCATTGATTCTCCTCTTCAGCATCGTATCAAATGTCCAAGATTGTAACTCAATCTTAATATTGGCCATGCAGGATAGATATTGTTTGGCATTCATCCCAAAGCTGATTCAAAGGCAGAATACAAGATTGGTTGCAATGCGGCCCTTTGCCCATATAGAAGTTCTAATGACGATTTTCCTGTAGATGAACGGTAACTTTTATTGTAAGTGAAGGTGGCTGAACTTAGATATGATCTCTAAGCTAAATTTTTCCTCTTAACTAACTTTTGTAACGTGGAAGCTAGATTTGCAATTACTCTCTCAACCTTCCATATCATTCTCTGGGCGGTAGGGAGTGTACATGACTCCTCATATCCCATTAGTATTTCTAGCCTGGGAATAACATAAGATGTAAAGTTGGCCCCATTGTAACTTAATATGACTTGAGGGCATCCATGCCAATAGACCACTTGGTCCAAAATGAACTATGCTGGTCTAATTACATCCACTCTGCTCAGCGATTTCATTTAACCCATCTGGTTAGATAGTCTATCTAGTCAATTATTTACATTACGCCCCTTGTACTGGCACTAAATGGTCCCATAACATCTATAGACACCATGTGCCATGAGAAACCAGGGCGCATTAGCCTATATACCACGACCATGTGCGGCTTGTGTTGTTGGCACTCCACACGGCAGGCTAGATAGTCCGCGAAATCATAGTGATTGATTCCCAATTGTGATACTTTTCAAAAATAATCCACTTTCTTCTTTTTCCACTATGGTAGAAAGTATTATGAGGGCTTGGATAATTTCCACACGTTCCATAGGTTTGTTATTTAAAAACCGTTTTCCCTTGATCATTAAATATTTAACTGATAATTCTTAAATTCAATATTCTCCATTGCTTTCAGTAGCGCACTCTGAATTTCTTAGGGTTCATCCCCACTAATTCTTTCAATCATCTGATGAAATAACTCATCAGCCTGATGATATATGGCTTAAACAACCAGCAATCATGACATTCAAAATCATTTTGATTTGCCGCTCATGTTCTGGAATAACTTTAAAGTCATATGCTTTCATCTTTAAAGCCCAATGTGCCATTTGGCCCTCTGGTTCCTTAATGTTTGAAGCCAATGAAGGAACGAGTGGTTATTTATGCCTTTAGAGTGCGTCCCATGTATGTATACTAAATATAGTTTGCAAGCGTGGATTATCGCCAGACACTCTCATTCTGTAACAGTATAGTTTCTTTATGCTGGTGACAGGGGACTGCTCATGTAGGCTACCAGAAATTCTTCCTCAATGACATCTACTAGACTTATAATGGCACTGATTGCCAATAAATGAGGCATCTGTTTAAATAATGGATTCCTGATTAAACTTTAGGTACTTCAGCACTGGGCAACTCATGAGAGAGTTTCAGAGCCTATTAATCAATTTCTGGGCTTCATCGTTCCACATAAAACTTTTTTAGAACCTTTAATAGGTGAAATTTTGGCCCAGCAATGCCAGTGAGTCCTTTGATGAATCAGCAATAGTACCCAACCATCCCCCAAAAAGACTTTAATGTCCCAAACTTTTTTTGGATGTTAAATCTTTTTATAGCTTCTTTTTTCATTTGTTGAGGCTGTAATTAATCAATGTTTATTACCATAAATATTTGAGCTTTTTCTTAGAAAAAATGGCATAATCACAGCTTTATTTGCAGAGAGCCATTTTCAATTTGATTTATTTGAGGTACGCTGATCAGGGGATGAACAGTACCGATCACAACACTCAAAACGGCAAAACAAACTACTAACAGGTGGGAAGCAGAAACTGCTTAACCCACCATGGCAGAGGGTGAGGAGGGGTTGGGGGGTTGGTTTTCAGAAAAACCCACCTCAATCAAGGGGTGTTGGTTACAGTACCAGATCAGAGCAGAGAGCCAGGGCGTTGGGGCATCTGCATAGGTGGGGCTGAGGTCAGCGTAGTAGGAGTTTTCCAATTTTGCATCAAGATAATGATGGGAAAGTGCTTCAACAGAAGCTGAGAGGAGAACTTCAGCTTCTTTGCGGGCTTCAGGAAGTTGGGTGAAAAGGGAGATACTGTGGCGAGTGATTTTGGCTGAGGGGTTGAATGAAGCAAGCGTTGCGACATTTATAACAGCGATTTCAGCATCATCAAATAGTTTTGAGATGTCACTGCAGAAAGATTCAGGGAAGTTGGGGGGGAAAAAGATGGTGGGCAGGCCATGCTGGAGCTGAGCTACTGACTGGGCCACCACGGTGCGTAGTTTTGGCAATGAGGAGAGGTCACCGCAGCTAAGGCGAGCTGGTGGTCACTTTGGAAGGGGGCTGTATTGGGTAGAGGAGCAAAATGGCGAGGGGTAGGGGTTTCACCGAAGTCAGGAAGGAAAAATTCTGCCTGACAATAATCGCCATGGCAAAGTGGTTGACCTGTATGCTTATTAATGAGGATATTACCTGATTCGTCAGTTTCAGCCAATATATTCCATGGATTTTGGTTCACTGGAATAGTGGCGCTTAAATTTGAGTGGGTAGGATTGGGAGAATGGGCAGCTGCTTGGGTGCGAATGTTGGTCCAAGCATTGCTCTGATTGGCTGGCGTAGATTTAGGTGTGAGAGTGAGGATGGAGGTTTTGGGTGGGGCTGATTTTCCATGTGGGCCCACTGAACGAGAATGGAGGGTGGGAGGGGGCAGCAAAGCGCCCAATACTGAACCTCCAGAGGGGGCTCAGAAGCTGCATCAGCGGATTTGGCCTTAGGGCACGCTCTTTTTGCATGGTCGAGGCCAAAGCAGAGGGAACAAATCTGCCTACCATTATCGACCCAAGCCCAAAAGAAATGATCAGGCGCTGCAGCCACATTAGCGCGGGGTGGGATTTGTTGGGCTATGGTAGGGTGGTGTGGTATGATGGTGGCTGTTGCACAAGGAGGAGCAAGGCGTTCTGCACCAGATGGAATGGCAAAGATGAGGTTGGGCTGAGTGCTATAAGCCATGAGCCCCGCGACCAACTGGTCATACAAAACCTGGGGTGGAAGGTGGGATGGGAGATTTGCAAAGGATACCACTAGCGTGGTGTCTGAAGGGAGGCGAGTATGGGTTGTGGGAATGGGGTTTTTTTATAAATTAGAGGAGTTTGTGCTGCCGCTTCAGCATCCTCCTCAGATTGGAATCCAACGTCAAAGTAGCCCTTAAAAGGGCGGAAGTCTATATAGCCAGCTGGCGCAAAGGCTGTAGTGGCTAGGTCAATAATTGCCTTATCGGCATATGGGAACAAACGCCCATAGTCCACTCTGAGGCAATAGCGAATAGCAGAGCGAGGGAGGGTGAGAAGATGGGGGCGAGAAGGGTGGACGCGCGCCAGGTGGAGCGCTAAGTCTCGTGGGGGGACAAAACGGTTGGAAGCTTTGGCGGGCTGTTTGAACCCATTTGAATGCACTTGCCTGCAGGGCGGAAAATGCTAGGTGGGGGTTCACTGCTGCCCCACACTGGGGTGGCAGGTGGCAGAGCCAAGGACATCAAAGAATAGGTTTGGGCAGATGGCTGTGGATAAATAAACTTAAATTTAAAATCGCTAAAAAGTGACTTTGAGCGGTTAAAGAGAGTGCAGAGAGCCATTTTCAACTTCTTAAATATTACCTCTGAATGCTATAAGTGGTCTATAACGGTACTATTAAAGACTTTGATATTGTATAAATATACTAGCACACAAGATAGCTTTAAGTTGCTGAGTATTGAATCCATGGACTATTGGAATGTCACCGGCATGTTGCATAATTCTTGGGGAATTCTATTAAGCTGATAAAACCCTTGCGCGGTAATTATCACACATTTTTCCTTATCTTCCTTTGGCAAATTGATTTGCCAATATCCCAAAATCAGGTTCATAGTTGAAAAATATTTTGTTTCCCCAGGTGATCATAAGCATTGTTAATTCGTGGCAATAAAAAGGAATCTTTCTGTGTAATTTCATTTAATTGGTGATAATTGACCCTACTTGATTTAATCCATCCTTTTTTTCACAAGTAGTGTTAGCTCGCCCATGGACTCAACATTGGTATGAGAAGCCCATGCTTTCCTAGATTGCTGATTTCTTTACTGACCTCAGCTTCAGCAGCTCTAGATCTAGGGACAGGTCTCATCCTTATTGGTGTATATTCCCCTGTATTGACTTTGTAGATTACGTTTTTTGCACATTCTAATTCATGGTCATTTTGAGAAAATATTTGACAAAAGTTTTTTTTGAATAGAAGAGCTCATTTTCTTTTCTGCTGTTCAAATAAATCAGCCAGCTGCTCATGATCTACTAAAACGTTTACACTTTTACCAGTTTATGCTGGCAATCCCATTCCATAAAATGACCCAAAATTCTGAGATTATTTAGTTCTACCGTTGGTAGCAAATGCAGAAACGATATGATCTAATTATTTTCACCTTTCATTGTTTTTTTCAAGATTGGCTAGGAGTCTTCTAATTCTCTGTTACCAAACAGAACAATAGCTGAGCCACCCATGGCTTGATCCTTGATTTCCCAATGGTATGATCTTCCCTCATATAGCTGTTATAAAAGTTTGATAATTAACCATGTGTGTTAACTACAATTTGAGTTCCTAGTGGAATACTGTTCTTTGCATCTGTCCTTAAAGGTATTCCAAGATTCTCCATGATTTCCATTGGCATCCTTTTCCATTTACGTCCAAACAACATAGTTTAAATGGGTATAATGCCGTCATTGCAAATCAGGTTATCAAGAATTATTCCTTTTTGTTATTGAAGTCTCTCCTTCCCACTGATACACCAATGGCACACCTGCCCTAATATTTTCAAATTGTTTTTCTGAAGTCACATTTTGTCTCATAATTGCTCAAGAACTCCATCCTGATGAGTATATCATAATTCAGATTGGCTAGCACTATAGTGAAACTGATACCACCAGCAATCCAAACCAAGTGGTACCGGACTAAAGGCCCACATGAATTGGATATTTCTGGTCTGGCCATTCCATTCTCCTTTTGATGCTCAAAATTTGATATTACTTTCTTTCATTTTACTAATCTGGCGGAATTGATGTTAATAGGTGCTCCATTATCAATTGCAGATTGTACTCTTATCCTATTGACTATAATATCTTCATAGGATCACTCCAAGTACTGCAATTAAGATATTTACTGAATGGATAGCGGCATTATTCGCTAAATCAAGCGTGAATTATTTGAGCTGATAATTTAGGGAAAGACTACTTGATTGCACTAAAAGGTAAGGAAATGTTCGCCTCATTCAACTTCGTTTTAACTAGATATTCAAGGCTTTTGGCAGATATTATTTTCTCCGCTAACTGTCATGCATATGGTTTCAACCTCTTTGATGATTTTGAAGTCAATCCCTTCCACTCTAGCTTGGGTAATTGTGTTGACATCCAAATTATCCACCCGATGGATTGATATGGCGCGTCATCTTCATGAATAGTTCAGAAAAGTTGATATAATTGTTCATTATAAGGCGTAACATCCTAAAAATTAAGTACTAGATTGTCCCTTGTCTAGTCTGCTAACTCTTTTCCCAACTCTGAACTGATTTCAATTTCCTTGGTCTGAACAAAATCTAACTTTTTTTGGTTTTTGTCCGGACACTGGGCAATTACATGGCCAATTTCCCACATTGAATACAGAAAATTGATGTTGTATCCACACATTTGAGCTTCAGGTTTATTCCCCATTATGTTTTAGCTCTCAGGCTCCTTAGAGGGTTCAGTGAATTTAAAAATATAGAGACTTTGTCAGGAGCACCATAAAAGCTCAGTTGGAAGCTTCAAAAGTGACTCTGAGCATCTTCAGATCTTTCACATCTTTGAGGTCAGGGTTTGTGTTACTTTTTCTGCTGGCATAATCTGATGCAGCTCACATTAGGTTAAAGCGCTGACTGCATGTATATGCATGCATTTAAGTTAGTAAAAAATTTTCCTTAGCCATGTTCTGAAAGTCTTGATTATAATGATCTGTGAAATTTACTAGGATCTTATCCTTTTTGAATTGAATGCCCATAAACTCTTGCTTGCTTTTGGCCATTTGAGTTAGGCTTTTAAATTTCCAACATAATCACTTATTTAGCTTCTGCGAATATCCAGTTATCCTTATTGAGGTGAGGTAGCACAGATTCTGGCAAACAGTGTTAAGACAGTTCATTATGGTCACCACTTTTCTATGGTCCACATACCCAAACATTGTCATCTTAAAGAGATGGAAAAATGAAGGGGCGTATCCCAGTGAATATTAAGCAATATTGGTGTATTCCAAAACTCTTCAGTTACTCCACTGACAGGAGATTCATGCTGAACACCTCTATTAACCATTACTGTGGCTTGGGAGTCATTTCTGAAATGCTAGTTAGTTTATTTAGCATATTTTGAAGAAGGGGTGTCTCAAAACTGGTTTTTCACAGGTAACTTTGTCAGCTTTGCTAGCCTTAAGTTGCTCATAAGCACATTTGTGATTTTTTAACTCCTCAATACACTTCATCTTTTTCAACGTATCTTCATGAACACTTCAGAGCTTTTAAAATCTGGGGTATGGTTGAGACAATTCCCAAAAAGCTAATTTACACGTTCAAGGGGTGGAAGGCAGGTCATTAAGGCGTATGGCTACCAGCCAGAATGTTGCAGGTTTGATTCCCACCCTTTGCACATAGATCAGGGTGCCAGTGAAGGAAGCTATTGGCGTTTAGCAGGTCTAATAACATGAAAACCTTACACATGACATAATCAGAAAAATCTGAGTCCCAATATGGAGGTAGAAAAACTTTCTTTGACAGAGTTAACCCCGCTCAGGTTTCATGTCAACACTTTCTTTCTCTATTTCAGTAATTTCTGTCCCCTGTAGATAGATCAGTTGATCTTCCCATTTCAGAGTAAAAAGGGGCCGAAGAGGGCAGCTGTACACCTCATCACCCAGGGTGACCTTGCCCACGTGGTAGATGAGTGCTGGGTAACAGCCCTCCCTCTTTGGATCCCTCCAATACCCTCGCTCACCACAGCTGAAACTGTTAGCCAGATTAAGGAAATCTGTGCTGAGATCACCAAATTGAAGTCAATTAGTCCAAAACTGATAGAAATTAAGCCCAAAAATCAAAATCTTCAAAGTCATAAAGGGATAAAGATTGCATTATTAGCCAGAATTGCTAACAGTTGCGATTTGGCCAGCAGTGCGATCATTGAAGCTAACCCCCTCTCAAAATTGTTTGGGATAATCCCTGACATGCAGGAAGAATCATTGGAGCCCATCGATGATAGTTCAAAGCCCTCATCCAGCAAGTCAGAAGTTGCAGCTGATGCAACTCTTTTGACCAAACAAGTAGCCCAGCGACTAGGCAAGGGCAGGTTGGGCATCCTGAAACCATTTCCAATCAATTGGGACCGCCCTTACATTGGGTGGCCCTGGGGAGTTCCAAATTCTTGTCAGGCTAGATGCCATCACGCCAACTGCTAGAAACGTAGTCAAGCCTCAGTTCAGGCATTTGAGGTCAAACTGGTAGTGACTCAGCCTGTGGCAAATCCTTCAATGTCAGTTCCCATTGAGCTTATATGTCCCCTTCCCCAAAGAATTTGCCGGTCAGGTCAAACTTGAGGGACTGGATCCCAGCTTGTGGCTCGCATCAATTGACTACTATTTAAACATTCGCATCACACTGAGAAAATTGTTGGTCAATTTTATCCTTTATTTTCTAATGAAAATCCTTTCCCCAATTCTAGTTTGTATGTTGAAAAATAAACCACCCTTTTCGCCAGCATTCCAACACCCCTCAGGGTTTATGACCATTTCCATCTGGTATCTTATTATGTGTCTTTACAAGATTATGGCTCAAAGGCAATTATTGGTGGAACTCCTTCTTAGTTCCATAACCGTCATACCAGCAGAAGTGCCTCTAGGATTCTGGTTTGCCATTCTGGGTGCTTCAGCACCTAGGCTGGCAGGCCTGTCTAATTCTAACTTGCTGTTTGCCTGACATAATTGACCAACCATTATTCCTAACTGTTTCCACCTATCTCACCAATATTGGTGCAGCAATGGTCCCTTCCTTTCAACTGAACCAGGTTGTGAAGAAATTTTACTCTGGCCATGTTAGCATAGTTTAACTCAAAACTGTTCAGTCAACACCCCATAGTTGCTGCAGCTATTGTTCCCATGTCAGTATGTTCTGACAATCTGACTTGCGACTGGCTTACTCCCTCTATGAGCCTAGCGGTTTCCCCCAACTCTGCTACCATATCTTCAGTATTTCTGGATTCATGTACAACTACAAATAAAGAGAACTTCACTTACTATATACTACCCGCGAAGATTAGTGTTAGGTCCCATCACATTTCCTTTGATGCTTTGGTGGATACCAGAGCCACAGGCAATTTTATGAGTGTTGAACTAGCACAAGAATTGGAACTTTTCCCTGATGTAGGTCTGTTGGGATTTTTGCCCATATTCCCAGCCTTCTAGATTACCTGGTGTCGCTAAGGGAAAATTCCCTAAGGCGAAGTGAATCAGAAATTGGTTGGGCCAAGTTTCGGAGGAACTACGTTTGGGGGATTTTGGGATATACACCTGGTCATATCCATCAAGGGATTGATCTGGATGAATACTTAACATTTAATTGGGCGTAGTGGCTGACAAAATAGGGGCATCTGATAGTGATTAACTATCAGGTGTACCAATTGGGATCGGTTGGGTTTATTCACTGATTGATTGGGAATGAATAGTGAGTTGTAAGGCGAGTGATGCCATCTGTAACTAGCGAGTTGATTGGTTGGTGAAGTGACCTGCCATAATGGATAATAAGCCCGATTTACCTAAGGAGGTCGCTAGCAAATTATGGTTGGTTCGCTTAGATTGAGAGGAAATGTTAGGGACAAGTTTCCTAATTCTTTCTGTTTGAGGTCTTAGGGATGTCTAATGATGAAATCCTAGCCAGGATGGGGAAGACCATCGCTGCTGAGATGAGGAAGGGTGATTCAACAGCAACAGCTGCCATATCATTGAAGAGATGTCAACTGAGGGTTAGACAGCCAAAAACCCTACTATATATATTTTCTAGGATCTACTTTAATAAACACATTATTATTACTAAGATTATTATTGCCGATGTAATTATTTTTAACATTATTATCTACAGTAATATTGTCAATTTGGTTGTATAGTTAGACTATATGCTTCATTTGTGACGTTCCATCCCAAGGATATTATTGCAGAAGGCAGTAATTGGAAGACTCTCAGAGAGAAGAGTAGAAATCTGAGCAGGGATCTAGAGACGAAGGGAACCACAATCAGGGATATCTGCTGACTGTGTGTTGGAAAGAAAGCGACTGTCATCAGAGTATCTTGTGAAGATCAGGTGGACAGGAATATAGGGAACGAATCTCTATGAGTGCTACTTACAGATTAATAATCAGAAGTACTGGCTGAAGCGTTGGGCCTAATAATAGTTCAAACTCAACTATGGATAATAGTCTCCATACTATTATTGAATAATACATTCTATACAACGCGATGAAGTGCACAAGGAAATCGAACCTGTGCAGTAAAAAGATTACTAAGTTGACAACTGATAATCAATCCTAAGTAAATTTTTACAAGTTGGTGCTCACTACAGGGGTAGTTGAGTAGAAGAATCTATCAATTATGTCGTACAAAGAAGATGTTTCCAATTTTGGAAAAAAGTTACTTAAGGAAGTAACAAAGATAGAACGTGAAGAGGATCACGTTCCATGGCGTTCATCCAGTTCAGCAGTGGAGCTCTGAGTGAAACAAAATGAAGATAATCAAGTTCATGGAAAAGAACTTGCAGCCTAGATATGGAACTATCTAGTGCTGCAAGGAAATAAGTTCCACCAGACATCTACTTGAGTTGAAGAGTATCAGCAGGGCCAACTTGGGTTGGAATTGGGCCCGCTGTAAATAGTTATAAGAAACAGCAGGATCAACTCAGGTTAAAATTGGATCCGCTTAAAATAGCCCTGAGGAGAGAGTGTTTTGATGCTGCTTTGGACGAAACAAGAAGCAATCAATCTGGAGAATTGGATTGCCATACCAATGAAGAGATGAAATCAAAATAGGAAATGATTGATCCAAGATAGTGGAGGAAATCATTTGATTTAAGAACACTCATTCACTGGTCAGAAGTTGCTGAAGTTAAGTTCATTAATTCTTGAGAAATTAGATGAAGCTAACGAGGCCAGAACGACCTGTGTAATAAAGGATAGCCATGAAGGCTGAAAATCGTCTTCAGAGGAAAATGAGCTGAACATTTAAACTAACTGTTAACTGATGAGATAAAAAGATCTGGAAGCATCAGTTGCCGAATTAGAGATGAACTTAGGCCCTGTTGGATGAAATTCCAGTCAGGATTAAAAGGCCTAATTCAGGAGAACTGCCCAAAGTTGGCAAGTATGGCCTATACAAGATAATACAGCGCTGCTGGTCATATAGGGAGAAAGGTCAATACTAATCAATAGTATTAAGACTAAGAGAAAATAATTGCAATGTTCCCAGCGGACCTCTGAGCCATTAAATGGTTATGTCCTGAGATTTTGGTCAAGTCTCAGAAGGGGACCACTGAACCAAATGGTTGGTTAAATCTTAAGAGGATAAGATTCTGAACCAAAATAACTGGTAGGTTTAAATACCCAGGACCCAGTTAAGATATAGGGAAAGGAAGAACCTCAGAGCCATTTTGTAGGTTGCAAGTCCCATTGCAAAAGTAAAATACAAAAATATATAAAATATTAAAATATCAATCTTATGGTCTACAAGTTTGGACCTAGGAAGTGACAAGAAATCCTGATGGCTGAATGGAGGAAATTCCAACTTCAATGAGATGAAATTATTGGCTGGGGTAGCTGAAAAGTATCAACTATTGGTTGATTAAGAGCAACACGCTGATCTGTCATAAGGCCAGCAAGAGGAGATGCTCAAATCATTGAAAAATATCAGAGAAAAGTCGCCTAAAAATGACCAGAAAATTGGGATACACATGAAGTGAATTGCAAGGTCAATAATGGGGAAATCTGCAAATCAGGCTGAATTGAGACGATTCCATGATTTTGGGTCTCTCAAGGAAAAGGGATTACAGGCCAGAGTGGCTGAAAGCATCAACCTATTAGTTGATCGTAAGCTCGCAGATCTGTCAGAAGGGCAGAAGGAGGAGGTGCTCAAATCATTTGAGGGATAATGGGTATATTCGCTCAGGACGATCATGATTTTTATGCACACAAGGCGTAATTTACAAAGTTGACACTGGGGAAAATCTCCCAAAAGTATGAGACCAATCTAAAGATTGAAAGCTGCTGAAGCAGTAGTGGAAGATGAGATCAGCAAACTAGTAGAGCATAGGCTTCTAGTTCCATCGTCAAGTCTCAGGGAAAGCCCAATTTTGATCATAAAGAAGAAAGTTGGATCATTGGGACCATCTAGTACTAAAAAAGGAAGAAAGATGGATCAAATTGGGTAGTGCTTGAATATTGGAGGCTGAATAAAATTATGAAGAAGGATTTATATCCCCTACCAAGGATCAACAATATGCTGGACCAATTAGGAGAAGTGAAGTATTTCTCTGCGATAGACCTTATCACAGGATACTGGTAGATCGACTTGCCAGCAGAAGACCAGGTAATGTGCGATTATCACTGCACAGGGGTGATACCAACTGACTAGGATCCCCAGGGTCTTTGTAATTCACCTGCAACGTTCCAGAAGGCCATGGATGTGATATTGAGTGACCTGAGGTTGTCATGCATCCTGGTATATCTGGACATTATCAATGTGTTTAGTAGAACGTTTACTGATCACCTTCAGCACTTGGAGGAAGTGTTTAAGAGACTGTCCATGGCTAACCTGAAGATCAAGCCATGGAAGTGCCAATTCTTCAAGAAGGAGCTTGAATACCTGGGATTTGTTATCATCGCAAACAGATTGCAGCTGCATCACCAGAAGATAACAGCTCTTGAGAAGATGGCTGTGCCAAAGAGAGTTTGAGACATCCAAGTATTTCTTGGGATGGTCAATACTATAGAAGGTTTATATGGGACTTCGCCTGAATAGCTGAGCCTTTATTTCATTTATTAAATGATCCAAAAAAAGGAATCAATGGAATAAAGAGGCCCAGGACTCTTTAGATGAATTACTCCAGTACCTGATAAATTCGCTGATTCTGAAATATTCAAATTTTGATCAGGAGTTTATCATTCAAACTGATGCTTTGTTGATGGCAATTGGCGCCGTACTGAGCCAAGTAGATGAAATTGGGGATGAGCATCCGGTGGCATATGTGAGATGGACACTCTCTGCCATGGAGAGGAATTACACCGTGAATGAGCATGAATGCCTTGCAGTCATTTATGCCTGTAAGATTTTTTGGGTATATGTCCATGGAACACATTTTAAGGTGGTGACGGACCACTCTTCAATGCGTTGGCTGCACAATCTGTGGGAACCTGAAGGATTACTGGCCCAATGGGCACTCAAGCTTCAGGCTTATGATTATGAGATAGTCCACTGAGTGGGGGCTTTTCACCAGAATGCGGATGGCTTAATGCAGTTACTAATGGTCCAGTTGGTATATCCGCAGGTGGATGAGATATTCCAGAAAATGATTGAAGGAAGAATTGAGGATAATCCTGGAGAAATCTAAGATACACTACAGAAAGTGATGGAAAACACCGAGACCATGGATAGACAATTATTTAAGATGAAAAATGGGAAATGGCTATTATTCTCAAAACTGTTGGAAAGAGCAGCAATCGTTCAAGCCACTCATAAGGTTGTCAGGCATGGAGGTCTAAGAAAAATGACCGATCAAATTTGCCAGTATTATTACTAAGAAACAATTATTTATGATGTCGCAGACCATCTGGCTTGTTGCGTGGAATGCCAACTGTATAAACCACACAAGAACACAACTGGATACCACCTGGTCTAACCTGGATTTGCCTGGAACATGGTGTCCATTGATGTGATGGGATCACTGGTGATGAGCACAGGGGGAGTGAAGTACATCATAGTAGCCATCGACCATCTGATGAGATGAGTCAAAATGAAGGCATTAACCCAAGTTGACAATACCAATACTGCGAGATTCATCCTGGATCAAGTAGTATACCAGCATGGATGTCCACAAGTTATACTGAGCAATAATGAGATCAACTTCACATCTCATGTGAGCCTAAAGCTAAACAAAATAATGGGGATCAGGGGGGTTGTGTCAGTACCATATTGGCCGAAGATGAATGGACTGGTAGAACGGGTCAATGGGATGCTGGCTGTGACGCTGAGGAAGCTAATCACAGGGAGAACTTCCACATGGGGAATTTACCTGAGTTTAGTGACGTTCACCTACAACATCAGTCATCATACGGTGATGGGAAAGATGCCATTTGGATCACCTTATGGGAGGAAGGCCGCGTTACCACTGATATTGTATTCATTAGTAGAACCTATATTGGGGATGAGTACTGAATAATTCTGAACTGAATGATGAGTATCCTGATCGATATGTAATTGCAAGCATTTGATACTACTTTAAAGAAAAGGATATGAGCAAAATCGACGGATGATAAGAACTGACCACCATTAGTAATATATCCAATAGGATAAAGAGTCACCTATTGCAATATGCATAATTTTGGATGAAGAAACAAGTTGGATGCATTATGGTCAGGTCCATTTGAAGTAATCAATAAGACGGTGACTGATGCTTATTCCATCAAGAATCTCTTGGATGAAAGAGTAGTAAATCAAGTCTACGCTAAGTATCTAAAGCAGTGGATCAAAGAAAAAAAATAAAAAAATAGTTCCCAAAGGACCAATGAACATTTAAGTTTGTCATGTTCTGATGATTAGGTCAAGTCCAAAAAAGGACCTCTGAACCCATCTAGATGGTTAAGTCCGAAAAAAGGACCCTGAACCATAGAAAACTGGTAGGTTTAAGTGCCCAGAATCCAGTTTGGGGGAAAAGATAACCTCTGAACCAAAACAAGGTCAAGTCCCATAGAAAAAAGAAAATAAAATAAAAAAATGATAAAAAATATTGGGAAAAAATAATAAATAAAATAAAAATAAAAGATATAAATTAAGGAGATTTTTTAAAATGCATAGAAAAAAAGCCGATAATTTTATAATTTTTTTATTTTTTTGGTTGTCCTCAGCATGGGAATGATTCCACCTATATCGCCTCTTGGGGGAGGAAGGATGGATCGCAGTAGGAAGGAATAGCCCGTTGAAATCAATATGTGATCAAACTCTTGTAAGGGTGAGACTTACACGATACCATGTTTGTTGAGCTGATGCCAAGCCCTGAGAGAACACAACTAGGGGAAGGGAAATGGATATGTCAGAAGATGCCAATTGCAAAACCCTGGAGCGGGGTGGAAAGCAGCAATAAAGGAAGAGGAAATTGGCGAATAACCCTGAGTAATCCTGATAAGGCACTGGCGCCAGAAGATTTGTCTTGAGTGCCTGCTGATGGGCCTCATCAAGAACACCAGACATGTGGGCCAGCAGCAAGCAAGGAATATTTGAGGGGGGTTGTCAAATCATACCCCCAATTAACGCCATCAATGGAAGATAGCGATGGGAAGGTCCAGAGAAGAGGTAGTCATGCAAAGAGCAGATTGCATCCTGTAAATGATGACTACAGGCTTTGCAGAAGCTAAAGCTGAATGACTGGTGGAAGCCAGGTGAGGATGGAAGCTTCATTGACCAACTTTGAAGAACTTGGCCTGCAAAGTGGAGAGCATAAGTGGCAGTATCCCAATCCAGAAGGTTTTCCGGATCTGAGGGATTCAAGACTAATGACAACGCCTCAGTAACTTGCACTTGAAGTTCATCATAAGGAGCTCATAATGAATGCTGTTTCCAATGGAAAGCTCAGAAACCAACACTGCAGGTTAGTAAAATTGTCCAAGTCGGAAGAGGAACTCAGGGAGAAAATCTGACCCAGCCAGTAACTAACGATCTAAAGCAGTTGGCTTAACCTCTGGAGCATCGATGATGATGTTCAGAGCCTCAGTGAAAGGAGCTGAATCCAGAAGGGTTTTGAAGTCCAACTCGGGGATCAACCGCATTGGAAGAGTCAGCCAAGAGTTAATTGAAACAATGGCATGCCTGGTTTTGGTGAGATTGGATACCATTTCTGGTAATTTGACAGAAGGACTAGCCCCTTGCACCAGGCTAGGCGTATGAGTCCTGGAAGGACCATAGAAGAGGTTCCACCAAGCATCCTGACTCATCTGCTGGAAGAGGCGGAGGTCCAAATCTGACAGACTGTTCAGAAGTTGCTGATAACGAGATTCTGAGTTTAACATATGAGCAGGACTAGAGGGGGGATGTTGGACTAATATAGAAGTTGACATTATGCACCCTACACTCCATTAGGCTCTAATTTCAGGAAATTAATTTAATAAAACTAATGAAATAAGCTTTTTGAGGGAAGGATTAAGAATGGATTACAGCTAAGACTTTATTAGTGAAATAATGAAGGTTGACATAAATAAGTACTCTTAACTAAGCTGTGAAATGAACGTCGATGGCGAGAGTCTCCTGATGAGGAGAGAATCAGGAATTTGAGGATGCCAGACCAAGAAACCTGAATATGACAGCGGGTTAAATACCCTGATGGGGGAAAAACTGGATCCTGGGAAAAATATCATCAGGAGTAAATTGATCAGCCTGGCATGAAAAGAGGTTGTGGGGACCGCGCTCTGAGTAGGCAGTATTGAGGAGAAAGAGGAGGAGTGCCATATGCTGAAGGTCATCCCGAGCAGCATTGAGTATTGATGAGTGTACTCCACTTGAACCTAAGAAGTATTTGACCAGGTGTCCAAAGCGGTGTTTCCATGCCCCAGTCCTTTTCTCGCTGGAAATCTAGGAAAGAGGGGGATGTGTTGATAATTTTTCCCATATTCCCAGCCTGCCAGATTAAATGGTGTTGTTAAGGGAAAACTCCTTAGGTGAAGTGAATTGGAAATCAGTTGACCCGAATTTTGGAGAAACTATGTTCAGGGGATTTTAGGATATTTGTCTGATTGTATCCATCAGGGATCAATCCAGATGATTTCTTAATATCTCATTGGGTGGAGCGGCTGATGAAATAGGGGCATTTAATAGTGATTAACTATCAGGTTTACCAATTGGGATCGGTCAGGTTTCATCACTGACTGATTGGGAATGTTGAATGAGTTGCGAGGTGAGTGATGCCACCTGCAACTAGCAAGTCGATCAGTTGGTGAAGTGACCTGCCATAATGGGTAAAAAGTCCCATTACCTAAGCAGGTCGCTAGCCAATTATGGTTGATTCGCTTGGATTGAGAGGAAAAAGTTAGGCACACATTTTTGACTCTTTCCATTTGAGGTCTCAAGGATGTCCAACGTCGGAATCCTAGCCAGGATGGGGAAGACCATCACTTCTGAGATGAGGAAGGGTGATTCAATGCCAAAGGGTGCCGTTTCATCAAAGAGGTGTCAACCAAGAGCTAGATGGCTGAATCACCTATAAATTCTTTAGGATTCACTCTGATAAAAAATAGACAAAAAACCATAGACATTAATACATACTACTAATTTAATAGTTATATTATAAATTTAGTATTTGTTAGACTATCAGCATCTAGCGTGAAGATTCCATCTCAAGGATATTAGTGCAGAATTCAATAATTGGTAGACTCTTAGAAGAAGAGTAGAGAGCTGAGAGAGTATCTAGAGATGAAGGAATCCATGACTAAGGGATTGCTGCTGACTGTGTGTTGGGCCAAAGGAAACTGTCATCAGAGGATCTTGATGAAGATCGAGTGGATAGTTATATAGGGAACAAATCCCTACAAGTACAACTATCAAGTATTTAATCAGAAATACCGGCCAAAATGTTGGGCCTGAAAATAGTTCTAACTCAACTATGGATAATAGTCATCATACTATTATTGGATTATATATTCTTACAACGCGAGGTGCACAAGGAAACTGAACCTGTGCAGTAAAAAGGTTACTGGGTTGACAACTGATAATCAACTCTTTAAAAAAATTTCAAGGTCCTTTGGTGATGGTTGCTTCTTCAGCCTCCCAGACCTCATACCTAGTCCGCCATCCAGTTTTGTTCTCAGTATATCAGTTCAGCTTTTGTAATCAATTCTCAGTAATGCTGAACTTGGTGTTTCTGGTTATCTTGGGGGTTGGATGGTGGCGCTGGCAACATATTAAGATTCATTGGATTCAAATATGTTGTCACGTGCCAATAATCAAATGGAGGGAGAATTCCCCTAGTTAACACCCTTAAGAAACCTAGGTCGCAGATCCATTTCTTCCTTTGTCTCCCCTTCAGGCCTTCCATCCAATTTTTCCAAAGAATTGATGCGCTATTGGATTATCTTTGATTCTGAGAAGGCGGACGATCTTCCTCCTCACACAAAATTTGACTTTGTCCTCTGAACAACAGTACAGTTGATGAACATCAACTGCCCTTTGTATCTGCACACGGCAGAAGAGGAGGCTGCTATTAACACCTGGCAAGATGATATTCTAAAGAAAGGATGGTTGTTCAAAGAACGTCGCCAGTTGCCTCCCCCATCATTTTTTCCAAGAAGGCCAATGGTAATCTCCGCACCTGTGTGGATTATGGCCACCTAAATAAAATAACTTTAGCAATCCCTACCCTTTACCCCTTGATCAGACTATCAGTCAAGCGATTGCAAAGTCTCACATGTTCTCATAAGCTTGATATCGTCAATGCCTTTAACCAAATAAGGGTAATTGAAGGTCAAGAATGGCTTACGGCGATTTGTAACAAACGAGGTATCTTTCAGTTCCACGTAATGCCCTTCATCTGAGGAATGCGCTGGCCACTTTTCAATGAATGATTGATAGTGTGCTGGGTGACCTCCGGTTTACATACACGGTTGCATACATTGACAACTTCTTGGTTCATTCCCCAACTCTTAACCACACACTAAAGACTTAGAAGCAGTTGTGGCTGCTTTACACAAAGCGGGCCTGTTTGTCAAGCCTTCAAAATGCGAGTTTTATAAGGAGGAAGTTACCTTTTTTGGGAACCTGGTCTTAAAAGATGGTTATGAAATTCCATCCAATAAGTTAGATGCCATCCACAAGTGGCCAACTCCAAAACCCAGAAACAATTACGTAGTTTCTTAGTATACCATTATTTTCCTGAAGGAATTCCCCGGCCCTTTCCCAGTTTGCTGCTCTGCTCCACCCTCTCACTGGTAAAAATTGCCTTTCCGTTAGACCCCTGAGTGCCTACAGGCGTTAGAGTTAATAAAAGAAGTATTCTTATCACCCCCTATTCTAAAACATGAGGACCCCTCTAAACTGTATATCATCACTTGTGATGCTTCAGCAGTAGCATTTGGGGCAATTCTGCTCCAAAACATGATGGCTTAGAACATCCATTTGCCTATTTTTCCTAAAAATATACTTTAACTGAGCAATCGTGGGCCATTTATGATAAGAAATTGGCAGCCATAGCATGGGCATTGACTCATTGGCGGTACCTGTTACAGGGTGCCCAGCATGAATTAACTGTGCGTATGGACCACCAAGCTCTTTTTATTTCTGTAAACCACAAAATTGGCACACAGGCAGGCTCGTACCTATTAGGATCTATTCAGCTTTAATTTTAATATAAATTTGTGAAATGTGCATTAAATGTTCTTCCCGACTTTGTTAACTGCAACCCAGCCCATTGTCCCACGGACTCAGAGGAATTGGATTTGGTTACTGTGATCCCCACCACTCAAATCCTATCAACTGTACCGCCTGAGGTCACCTCAGTAGTGTTAGCTCCAGATGCTCCACTTATATCACAGGGTTTGGCAGCACAGATGTCCTTCCCCAAAGGAGTTGAGTTACTTGTGCAATTATCCCTTCAGACCCACAAACAATTCCTTTATTACTTGGTGAAGGGTCTCATCTATTTTTGGTCATGGGTTTGGGTTTTACCTCTCCTTAGAGCCAAGGTGTTTTGAGCGCATCAAGACCCACCCACAATTGACCATCTGGGCAACAAAAAATGCATTGAATTGATCAAGCGAACTTATAGCTAGGTGGGCTTAATCAAGGAAGTCCTGGGCTGGATTAGCGATTGCATTACCTGTGCTGAAGCCAAGTCAGACCGGTCTGGAAGGAATGGTCTCCTCCACCCATTAGAACAGGCGGAGGGTCCATGGACATCAGTGTCCATGGATTTTATTGTTAAATTTCTTGTTCTAATGGGTTTATGGTGTTGATGGTGGTAGTCAATCACTTCACCAAATTTTCCCTATTTATTCTCTGTGCTTCCATGATCACGTCCAAAGAAACTGCTCATATCTTCATACGCCATGTGTTCTCAGTATTTGGTTTCCCGCAGGAGATCATCTGTGACCGTGGGCCCCAA
Source organism: Massospora cicadina (assembly GCA_022478985.1). Lineage (NCBI taxonomy): Eukaryota > Fungi > Entomophthoromycota > Entomophthoromycetes > Entomophthorales > Entomophthoraceae > Massospora > Massospora cicadina. The sequence continues at coordinate 151,357 of JAKSZP010001447.1, read as the reverse complement.
TTTAAAGTGAAGTTTAGAATGAGCTTTTATCCATCTTAAAAATCACCCCCTGCTGTTCCACCGTGTACCATCCCCAGCCCAACGGACAAAAAGAGTGGGTTAACCAGATTTTGGAACAGTATTTGCTTTTTTACGCATTAGCCGCACCAGATACCTAGGCCAATGACCTCCCTCTCACCCAATTTGCCATAATAATGGTACTCACGCTTCTACAGGGTTTTCTCCCTATGAGGCGAAGTTGGGTTATAATAACTCTTTTTTGGTCGGCCCATGTATATGTCCAAGGCTCCTGCTGCCCTAGATCATGTTGAGCACATTTGGTCCACCCAGTCCTTAGTGCGTGAGCATCTCACATAGGATATCAATGATTATAAATGGTTTGCGGATCAGAAACGGCTTCCTGGTCATGATATCGTTGTGTGCTCTCATGTTATATTAGATACTCACCATCTGCGGATGCAAGTACCTTCCCAGAAGTTTGCAAGAAAGCGTTTGGGTCCCCACCTGGTGGAGGAGGACTTGGACAATGGTGCTTTCTGGTTAAAACTGCCAGCTCATTGAAAACAGCATCCTGTCTTCCACGTGTCTCAGTTTTCTCATTCAAGGGGATCATCCCCGCTGAACCTGAGCCAATTTTGATTTATGGTGCAGAAGAAGCCAAGATAGAATCATCTTAGCATCCTGAAAATCTCGGCGGTTGATTCAGTATCTTGTTGCGTGAAAGGGGTATCTGGACTTTGAGAACAGTTGGGTTAAGGCTCAAATTGCACTAATTGCATGGAACTGGTCGAGGCATTCCATGAGTCTCACCCCAAAAGCTCCCATCCTCCCCAAAAAAGTTTCAACTTTAATGGCGATTAAACAGCTCAAGGCTCATAAAAATGTGGTTCTCATGCAGTTTCCCATTGGTGGTGCCCTTCCTTAGGTAAAAGGAAAGGTAATGTAAGTCCCAGGGAATAAAGCATGTGTATAGATTGGTTGCTCTTCCTGTTTCCAAGTAAAAAGGGGCCGAAGAGGGTGGCTGTACCCCTCGTCACCCAGTGTGACCTCACCTATGTGGTAGATGAGTGCTGAGTAACAGCCCTCCCTCTTCGGATCCCTCCCCCAGTACCCTCACTCACCTCAGCTGAACTAGTTAGCCAAATATAGGAAATCTGTGCTGAGATCGCCAAATTGAAGTTGATTGGTTCAAAACTGATGGAAATCAAGCCTGACAATTGGAATCCGTATAGTCATAAAGGGATAGAGATTATATTTGCATCCAGAATTGCCAACGGTTTTGGTTTGGCCAGCAGTGCAATTCTCAAAGCTAACCCCCTCTCAAAATCATCGAGAATGATCCCTGACATGCAAGTAGTATCACTGGAACCCATTGATGAAAGTTCAAAAGCCCTCATCTGACAAGTCAGGAGTTGTGGCTGATGCAACTCTTTTGACCAAATGAATGGCCCAGTGACCAGACATGGGTGGGTTGGGCATCCTGAACCCATTTCCAACTAATTGGGACTGCCCCTACATGGGGTGACCCTGGGGAATTCCTGTTGCTTGTCAGGATAGACGCCGTCGCTCTAACCACCAGAAATGCAGCTGAGCCTCAGTTCAGGCATTTGAGGCTGAACTGATAGTGCTTCAGCCTAACGCTGAATCCTTTGATATCATTCCCATTGAGCTTATCTGTCCCTTTCCCCAAAAATTCGCCAGTCAGGTCAAAGTTTGAGGGACCCAACTCCAGCTTGTTCCCGCATCAATTGACTACTATTTAAACATTTGCATCGCACTGAGAAGATTGTTGGTCAATTTTCTCCTTTATTTTTTTAATGAAGATCATTTCCCCAATTCTAGTTTGTATGTTGAAAAACAAACCGCCCTTTCCGCTGGCATTCCAACACACATCAGGGTTTATGGCCATTTCCATCTGGTATCTTATTATGTGCCTTTACAAGATTATGGCTCATAGGCAATTATTGGTGGAACTCCTTTCCAGTTCCATAACTGTCATACCAGCATCAGTGCATCTGGGATTCCGGTTTTCCATTCAGGTGCTTTGGCACCTAGGCTGGCAGGCCGGTCTAATTCTAACTTACTGTTTGCCTGACAGCCTCAAATAAATAAATACCTTACAGGTTCGTTTTTTATGTGCACTATCCGCGTTGATTGATACTAATAGAGATAAATATTAGATAACAGTATGGCTACTATCTGTAGCTGAATATAGATAAACTTATGATGATAGGTGTCCCAACGCTAAACTTGGAATGTTCCACTTGATGCTGATTAAAATGACAAAAAGAGACTTATTCCCTCTTCTGGCGAGACTTAGTAAAACTCTAGATACATAGGTTCTCAGCCTTGGTTCCCAACACGCTGAGTCAGTGGAGATCTGCTTCTATTCTAAGGATATCCGATCCTTGCTCTTTTTCACATAAAAGTGTCAGCCTTCAATGTATTAAAACATTAATAACTGAACATAGTAAGAACTGTTTTATTTTTAGATAAAAACTAGGAATTTTATAGAGGAATCTAGTGCACAATTCCTTGTTTGGCGCCTCAGTTATGGAACGGCAGCCGTTGCCATTGAATTACTATTTGAGATTTCTTCCATCATTGGGTTTTCCATCAGGTTAAAGATTCCTCGATTGTACATCACAGAAACCTAAAATGGAAAGAGCAAGAGAACGTGTATCTAACTTTCCGCTCAGGTACAGTGACCAAACACATTTGACTAGCGACATACTTTGTTAATGGGACTCTTTACCCAAAATGGCAGGCTGTGAACCAACTGGTCAATTTTCTAGTTGTAGGCGGCTTCACTCGCCTCACAACTCCTAAAAGAATCCCCAATAAGTCATTGAAGATACCCAAAAAATAACAATTGGCACATCTAATAGTTAATCAATGATTAACTTCCAGATGAATCTGTTCCATCAGCAACTATGCCTGACAGGATCTTAGGCATTTGTACGGATCAACCCAGAAGTTCTGAACCTGGAAAATCATTCCAAAATCAACGGCACTATTTAACTGATATTGAAACGTTGGGTATGAAAGTTAACTACTAGATGGATTTGTATCCTAGCAGATCAGCATATTCTTTAATGTAGGAAGCTGGAAATGTGAGCAAAATCCCAACAGAGGCGTTCTTGGTATGCTTCACATTCAGTTTTTTTGGAATAAAGTTTCCTTAATGAGTTCGCCCACTTTCGTTTTACAGAGGCAACTTTTCCGCACAGGTTGTTATTCACATTCCCACTAGCTTGATCACTTCTTCCTTTTGGGTACATTATTCTTTGAAGTCTTAATGTCAGCCTGAGATGCTGAGCTAAGCACGTTAGATTGACGGTCTCCAGCTCAGTCCTGAGCTTCTGAAGTTCATTATTAAAAACATTTTTGATTTAAATTGGCTTTTTACAACCTAGCTACCCCATGTATTGAGCAAAAATTGTTAAAGTTAGGGAGTGACTCTTAAGATTGTAGCTCTCTTTTGCTCCCTTATCTAATGCACAAATTATTGAGATTTGTGATGATTAAATTGAATTAAATAAACTGGGGCAAAAATAGAATGAAGACTATTAGTTAGTTTGAATTTTATTAAAGCCACGTTGAGTATAAGGCCCAACGCTATACAGGTACTTCTTCCTCTTGAAGAAATTTTTGAACTAGTAGGGAACTATTCTCTATTTTCTTCATGCAGAGCCAAGCGAAATGTGATAACAACTAACAACTTAAGGATATCCAATTATTCCACTCATATCCCAAGATTAAGCTATACAACCAATGTATAGACGAGTAAGTTTTTATCATATAAGATCTGCTTTTATCAGAAAAACATTGGGCTTTTATAGTATACTTTTACACAGCTTTTCAGCTGCCCACTGGAGATTAATTAATTGTTCCCCAGAAGGTTTTGATCCTTTACTTTAACTTCAGAATACTGGCGGATATCTTAGCCTTTATTATTCCTTAGTAGCGTAAACTTAATTACCAGCAATGATCTATTAGTGTCAAGATCTGGAACCCAATTTGTCAGAGTAATGTTTCCTGATAAACGCCTATTACCATTAGAACAAGTATTAAAACCGCCTTAGTAGTTTTGACATACTTTTTTGTTTAATCAGAAAAATTCATCATAGCAATTCGACTATTGAATGTTGATCCCTCATTGAATCACTACTCACTATTGTCAGGTTTGATCCTGAGAAATACTGATTGAAATATTCACCAGATCTCATCCAATGATTATATATGACTATTGCTTTAGTCAGCAATCACTGTCAAATATAAGATTGTAGGACCAATCTTCAAAAATTTTTAATCTGTCAATGTGATGTATAATGTGGTCAACTAAAATTCTAACATTCAGGAAGCATCACATGCCCCAAATTATAATGAAATCCCTTCAGGAATTTTATCTTCAGTTACCAATCCTCAAGAAGCACAGTACCACCTTTTTGGTCATGATAACAACAATCAATGAGGGCGTTGATTAGGCGATCAACCCATAAGACTGTTAAAGTTCCTGGTTGTACAGGGAAATGGAGGTCCCCAGGCATAACGTTTACATATTCTATAAATATAGAGCTTACAGACTCAATAAAGTTTTCTATCTTGCCCCAACTTTTTTCTTCAAAGAGCTCTCCATTAGATTTAAGAAATGAGCCTGTTCATGAACTTTGGCTACAATCAAGTGATCTTTTATGCCAAGAGTATTAACTATCTATTAACAACTGTTTAGCCACAAAAGTTCCTCTCTACATCTCACAGTCCTTGAGAGCAACGGTAATCCTCTTAGAGCCTCTCAGAATTGCTTTAAATACCTGGATAATTTCTTGTATTTTCAACTGGATTAAAACTAGATCTACATGAAGTATTGTTGATAAAGATTTCTCCACTTTGTCAATGGTCATGAGCTGAGCCTTGCGCTGCTCATAGGATAATATCGTCTGGTCACCAAAAGATTTGTGTATAACTTGTCAACTTAACTTTCTCCAAGATTTTGTCAAGAAAGTGAAAAGGATTGAGATCGTAAACCTTACTACTCTGGAAAAAAATTGGAAGTGAATGATTTGGGAAAATTAACAGATTTTGGGTTATACAGACCGCCCATATCAAATTATGTGGGCATTTCATAAGAGCAAATTGAGGGGCTAACTGATAAAAAGAGGTGGATTAAGCACTGGCCCTGTTGCAAAAATGCTCAAGTATTTGTGACTGACAACTCTGACCTGAGGTGTGCTGTGGTGATCCATCACCTCTTTGATCTTGGGGACGCAAGACCCTCCAATCACAAATGATAAGTATAACTAAGTCCAGTGATAACGAACTACAGAAGAGATTAAAGAAGCTCATATGCCAGTGGATAATTTTCCCTTTTCGCAGCCCATGGGCCAGTCCAATGCCCATAGCTAAAGTAAAGATGGCTCTAAGAGAGTTTTTATTGACTAAAGCGCATGAATAATAAGCTAATAAGCATTTTTATTCGTTATTACATATAGATGATGGCATAGAAAAAATTAGGAGGAGCTAAACACATAAAGCTCTAGATCTCATCATAAATATCTGAATAATGACTTAACTCTGACGAACAGAAATATGAACAATTATACCTCTCAAGGATTATTCCAACTGACGCAAATGCTTTAAGTAATATTCAACGCTCCTGCAACTGACCAGCGGGTGATGGATGCTATCATAGGTGATTTGAAGATAATCTTCATTTTTTAACTCTAAAAATAACTGTTTGTAAAAATGGTCACACAACATTTATATTACCTGGAAGTGGATTATTGAAGCTATCCTGGGAGCAGGTAAAGATAATACCTACAAGTACCAGTTCTTTAAATTGTAAATGATGTATCTAGGTAATATTGTTGACACTCAAGAAATTTAAAGTCAATAAAAAAACCTTGACGCCTCAAACTACATGAAAGAGAAGAAAGCAAGCGGGTATCCAAGTGTCCATTTTATGGTCAAATGTACTATTAATCTAAACCAGGATTTGCGGGATGAGATGAGTATTTATTTTTTCTCTCAATTCGCCCAATTTTGGTTTTATCTTGATTGATTAAATTTAAAAAACCACCTCCACTCGTCATTGGCCCTCTCCAGTTCCCCTATATTGATGCACTCAACGCCTGCTGTTCTCTTGTGGGGCAGGGGGCGCCACTCCTAGTGTTTTTCAGCTACTAATGAAATGCACCCGGGCTGGTTCTACTAGCCCTCTCAATTCTGCCAGTCACTTTTTCCCGCCTAAGGACCTAGCTTTACACCTCTCCCACACTCAGGCGGTGCCTCGTTGCCCCCTTGAGCTCCCTCAGAGCACCATGCAATCTAGCCTCTGGGTCAAATATGGTAAGTTGTTCCCTTATTCCAACAGAACTATAATTTAACTTTCCCAGGATCCTTTTGCAACCTGCTGGCTACATCGACTTCTGCCCCTTCAAGGGGTATTTTGACCTTGGCTTCTTGAGTGAAGCCAAAGCTGCAGATGCAGCTACCATTCCCCTAGTATTCCAGGGTGTACCCCTCCCTACCACTTGAACCTGGTTGCCCACTGATACCACTCTTGTGATTCAGTTTGGGCCTCCCTACCCTCCTCCCCCCAAAATTTTATACAATGAACTGTTGGCCAGTTTTTCAGCATATGGTTTGGACCCCATCCTATAATTTATGGTTCCCATTGGCACTTCCTGCATCACAGGACCTTGCGCCTTTAAGACCATATGTCCCATTTCTATGGATGTTGACCTCTCAAATTCCTCTTGCACCATCATTCCTTCTGCCCCAGACCATCCTTTCTGGGCACGCGTGGATGAAGGGTGAACCATCTTCCCTACCTGTTTAGAACTAGACCATTCGAAACAGTGCTGCCCCTTATACACCTGAGCTGGTGCCCCCACACCTAACTCTTTGCATGATGATCCCATAGCCAGCCCAGTTACTTTCTACAACTGGGGCGCTTTCCTCCCCCTCCTATCCAAAAGTTGGAACTTGCTGCTGGGCCAGTTCCAGCCAATCAGGAGCAAGGTCCCCAAACCCTTCTCCTAACCTAACTAATCAGGGGTCTGACTATACCCTGGTTAATTCTAAGCCACACACCCAGCTTTGTGCCAAGCCATGCTCCCCCATGCCACAAAATTCTGCCAATCAAATTGTCATCATCCAAAATCAATGGGATTATTTGGCTGAAGTCGATGAATTGAGTAGTCCTGTCTCCAGATCAGTTGAACCTCCTTGCTCCAAAGTGTTCCTTGATGCCATCTATGCAGCCCAGTTACCGTCGCCACTATTTTCCTTGCCCTGGTGCCCCCAATTTCTGATCTGGCCATCAGATATTGAAGATAAAATTCCCTCCCCTTGTGATAATGTGCTCAGATGCACCACAAGTGTATCCATTGAGAGGTTATCTAAAGGCCTTGCTACACCACCTGTGGACCCCACGCTGATCCTCTTAAAAAAACGAGACTACCTACGCCACTACTCCAATGTCAACAATTTGCTCAATCTTTTACCACAGCAAGCTTAGTTTGCCCAAATACCCGCTTCTCCCCCAAAAACTTGGGCTTGGCTCCTACTGTGTAATCCACCCACCTTAAATGTAAGAAGGACCTTGCCACTTACCTTTCTGACTGCCTCAAAAAAGGGATCCCTTGGCCAGAGCCACTTCCCTCCCTAGACCCCCACTTCCACGATGCGCCTACGCCTCTGCTCTCTACTTTGTGCCGCTGCCTTTCCGCCCCAGCTGAGATCGCCCAGTCTTCTGATCCCCCTTCTTCCTCCATCATGGTCAGCTAGCTTTTTTTGCTTCCAACTTGGTTGGAGTATTTACATTGTTTTGCATCAATTTGAATGGCTTAGGCCATATCATTTCATCCTTTTTGGTTTGGTTTTTATCTGTTCATGCTCAGTAATGTCTGTCCCCTGGTTGGCATACATTGATTAAATTTAGATGAGCCGAGATTACATCTATTTTGAAGAGAATTAATTATCCAATGGTCTCAAGTATGCAAAAACTCTTTGACTTCCTATGGAAATCCTTGACTGAAGCCCCCATTATGAGATATATAAACTTTGACCAGCACTTTTTTAGTATGATCTGATGCATCTATCACATATCTGTTTTTTACATTCTTGGATAGGTAAATATGGAGAAGAACATCTAATAGCTTTCTGCAGTTGAGTCTAGGATAGACATTTGCACAATTACACTGTAATTTAGTGAGAATGGCAGGACGCCATATATATGCTTAGATGCAGTTTCTAGTTTGCATACATGGGACCAAGTTAAAATCGTCACTAATCAAACTTTGTTATAATAAATATATAATTTTAAGAAACCTAAGGTCAGCTATCCCGTTGGGTTTTGAACTACAGGACTACGACTATGAGATAGTACATTACTCAGGATTTACTCAAAAAAACATTGGACTTTCTGTGGCTGCCTGACATAACAGAACTACCCCTTTTGAATATCAACTCACTAAAACAATAAAAGAAAGAAACTTCGCCAATTAAAAACCTGATATTCGTCACAACATGTATTGACTATTGCAAGACATCGAAATTTGAAATGGGAAATTGTAAAAAAGCTGTGATGTGAAACCAAGTACTAACCCCAGCTTCAGCTCATCTGAAAATAATCATGCAAACTCAATGCGTCATGGGCCATGGAAGCCTACTAAGACTTTAAAGCAAATGCAGAAAGGGTATTATTGGAAAAATTAGGTATGAAAGTCAAGATTTGTGAATAAATTGCCACAGATGTTAAGACATTGTCCCTAGAATCCCATTGCTACCTAATGTTGGTCAAACCTAATTAGGTTTGGCAAACAGTATCTATTAATATTAAAGGGCCCTTTTTAGTTAGAGTCTAAAACTTTATTTACATCATAGCAGTAATCAACCATTTTACTAATTGATAAAAGCCTGAGCCCAGGAGATCTTGGTGCAATAACTACCACCAACTTTAAATTGAACAGGTAATACATTAATATGGTTGTCCATAAGTAATCCTCATGACAATGCGTTGCATTTCACTTCTCATATCTAGCTTAAGTTGAATGAGTGAATGAGAAAACTGCAGAGTTCTCGCCATCCCCTACCATCCCAAGGCTAATGGAATGGTGGAATGTGCTAACTGTACCATGGTACAGGGCTTGTCACAGAAATTTCTTGGGTTTTCATAATAAGATTTACTTGATCAGTAAGGTTTAAAATAATTTTATTTATAGAAATACATAGTGTATGTTGGGAAATTCATTGCTATTCATGTTTTGAAGATCACATCGCTCATATGGTGGCCTTTTTTGTTTATGCATTATTGTAGCCAGTCCCAAAAACTCCGAGTAGCATTAATTAACATCTGACGTGGAATATAAACTATTCCCTCCTATATTGTCGTCTTCAGATCTTCAAGTCAGCGTAGCTTGTTAACATATACTCAGGACTTGAGATATCCCCACAAAATCGAATTCACATTGGCTTAGATTTGGGGAGAAAGGAGACCGTAAAGTTTGCCATATCTGGTGATAATGTGGCATAAAAACTGATCCATAAGACAGCTATTGAATTAGGAGCTTTGTGTGCATTTGTATCATCCTGTAAAAACCATGATCTCCTCATTGCCCATCTGCACTGTCAAAGTTCTGGGAGAAGAAGGTTTGGAATATCGTAATGTAGCGCTCTGAATTAACAGTCATAGTAATGTTGTTTATCTCAAAAAAAGTATAAGCCAATAATGCCCTTCTCAACAACTGCGCAACATACTGATATTTTGGGCTGTAAATAGGGGACAAATGTAAAACTGAGAATTTTCATTACATCAATATCTACAGTTTATTAATAAACCCATTTAGGTAAGAATGGGCTTCAGCCCTCATGAGAAAAAACATGTTTTCATTTATTGACCATGGTTTCACGCTGGTTTTACAAAAGATGTACCGCTGTTCATAATCACCTAAATTAGGTTGCTGACATGCCTGTACTTTTTATGGACGATAATTAAGAGCTTTTTGCAGAATCCTTCACACTGTTGACTTGTTATTCGCTAAACTTGTATCACACATACAAACTGATCATATAGCGCTCTGCATCACATTTGTCCTAATTGCTCGCTGTTTTTAAGCGTACTGCTGTTTTGACAAGGCCAGGTGGTTTCTTCTCCCTTATATAGCCAGTTGTGATGAAGTTTACAAAACTTTAAAAAATGGTGTTGTAGTCTGGAACAGTTCAATAGACTAAAATGAAAAATGGGTGTGAAAGTCATGTTGTGTCTACTTCACTGATTAATTTGTTTATGAAAAAATGCTGGAGAGCAATCGTATGATGATCCACATTCCATGACATGGTGGCATCTAAGCTTCCCACTGTAAGGTACAAATCAAGGCCAACCCACACTCACTGATTCCAACTTCTTGGCCATAAAACCTCAATACATTAACATGTGGTTTCTGTGATGGACCCTATATTAGCCCTTCAGAAGTTTTTCAATAAATCCCCATTTCAACGGGACATACATGCGGACTCAACAGTTTTTGCCTATTTTATAATAACATAATGGTTTTGGAAATTCAAACTTACCTTTTAATTCAATCAACAACCTGTGTAAAAAGTGTTAGAATCAATCAATATAGATGAGGATGAGATTAGAGCATATGAGTAATCCAATTGGATAGTGAAAGCCTATTTAGAATCAATACTGGAGATTATGTGGCAGCTCTGACTAGAAAATTACTTATAAAGAAAGGGAAGATTTACATAGCTTCATAATGGCTAACTTTGCAGTTGGTGATTAATTCACTTACTCCGATACTTATGGATTTGGTAGGACACATAAGTTTGTTACTTTATAGAAATGGCCTTACATTTTACTTGGATCTTTTAGATCTGATTCATACATAATTCAAAGCTTGATCATCTTAAAATAGTTTTTGCACTTACACCAAATTTCTCTGACCTTATGTTGGAATCATGTTCAATTGTATGCTCGCTGGTACTATTGCACAGGATTTCAACAATTTTTAGCAGATTAGAGAGCTTAAAAACTTGCAACTGCTACCAAGGATAGGAGAGGAACCAAGCACAGATATTAATTTATATATAAAAATATAAGAAGACAAGTTATTAGATTTATAATAAATCTTTTAGATCACTTTAGGTATGAAGCGATCTCCTATAGTAATGGTGACCCCCTGTATTTAAGGTAGGTCAAGGCTAAAAAGGAGAAGGGTGGCGAAATTTAAAAATAGGAGGTCGGGCTTCCCAATTTGGCTAAATGCTTATTTAGCCTATCACGCTCTTGAGAGGTGTATCATCTTGGTATTGTTTAGATTTTAGATGGGTGTTCAACTCCTGGAATGACATAACCATGTGGAGCATTTTGAAATAATTGCGCCAAACAGCCATATGAAAAGATTGGTTCTCTTAAGGAATTGCAAAAATTTGATCTGGTGCAGGGCGTGGTTCCAGAGGTTGGCCTATTTCTCTGGGGTTGCAGAGCACCAACTCCACTTAAATTAGGGTTTTTTGGGGGAAGGTTAGGAGTAGAAGGATTACTCCAATAAGAAAGAATCCATTAAGAGTCAATTAAGGTTTTATTGGATATTACTTGATGTATTCGCCTCCAAACTACTCTTTGCCACATAGTGAACATGAAAATGTCCGACATTACGCCCTTCTAGAGTGTTAGGGTGAATAAATCCATAAGAACAGTCCACAAACTTGGTTGATAAAAATATAAAGCAAGGGATTAGATGGAGTAATCATCTCCTCTCTTATTGGTGACGGTAAAAGGCACTTTTTAGATGGACCCAAGCTTTTCCCTTCTAGGCATGATATGGTTGTGATAGTAGAGTACCAAATCTGACACTTGTAAGGAAAGGGAGAGGTGGTGAAGCTCATTAAAAGCATGTCCCTCTTTAGTGACTGTTTTTGCTAAATTTTTCATAGCCTCAACTGTAACTGGATGATATGCTGCGTCAAAATATTCATGGCTTAGTCAGGATCAGTCCTAGATGAAAAAACATTTTTTTCTAATAAAGCAGACACCCCAGGCTCTTAGTCATACAACACTCAGAAAGGGGACATCTAGAGGATCTAGTGATAAGTGATATGGTAGTCCATGAAAGCACTTAAAAGATATAGATCCCAATAAAGAGGGTCTGAAGTATTCATCTTTTGTAATTTAAAGACCAAAATTTCATTAGCTATTTCTAAAGTACCATTAATGGAAGGGTGTAAGGGGATAAGAGTAGCTGGGCTATCATGGAGGTGGCTAGGATCTTAACCACTCTGGAGGAAAAATTTCTCATTGTCACAGAGAAGAACCTGGGGCAACCATGGCGAGTGAAGATACACTGATAGAGGAAAGTGGCAGTAGCCTTAACCGTTTGAGCTTGAAGAGCAACAGCTTTGACCCATTTGGTAAAATGATCGATCCTTACAAATATATCAATTTCCACCTATATTTTGGGAGTGTTGTTTTTTGGCTTGGTAAAAGGAACGCTGGTGCATTTTTGCCTCGAATCCAACAATATTTAAGGGTCTTTTCTCACCACTTATATAAAAGCAACTAAAACAGATAAATACTAAAATTTTAGTGTTTATAGATGTTTTTAGGCACCACGTGGGGTAAAATAGAGAACACTCTTAATAAATTAATAATAGTATTTTAAAATGTCAATGCTCAAAGTTTGGATAGCCTATTATTTCTGAATTAAGTAATATGAGCCATTAACCTATCAAATTCCTTGAACTTGCCTCATTTTGGCGGAATGGCCAATTAAGGGTTGGGAACAGCAAGGACAATTTAATTAGGTAATTATAATATGATTTTGACCCAATCAATGGGCTGTAAAATTTCTTCACTGGGTTGGACCAGATCCGATCCTATATAAGGGGCTGGTTTCTGTGGTGTCACTTTTTCTAATATAAACAAGGCCAGGGGAGGAGCCTCCGCTGAACTCCCAAATTGAGCTGACGGTTTGGTGCAATCCAACCGCCCAAAATCGATTTGTTTGTTTAATCTTTAGTAAGAGTGCTACCCTGATTTGTGGGGTTCCAATGGGAATTGACCAGGGTCTTTTGGCTAATATTTGAAATTTTTCTCCTCCAAACCACTATTATTAATATATTGGACTTGTAACTGTCTGACAGGGAGAGAGGAACAACTACATCTAGGCTAATCTTGTGGAATGGCTGCTGAGAAGTGGTATTTTGGTATTGATATCTCGTCTTAAAGCTGGATTGTTTTTTGTATGTCAAAAAGGCATCCAAAATCTCAATGATAGTCTCCATGGCTCCTCTCAGTAGTTTCGTTACTTAACCCATTCATAGGTTTTTCACACTCTGCTATGGCCTAGGATGGAATTAGACTCCATATCATGGGTAATCGCTCTGAATGTTGGAGAAATGGAAACCAGTTCTCCTTTACTTTCTTATATAGCTTCCAGATCTCCACCTTGGTGTTGCAGGCGTGTTGAGCAAGCATTATCTGAACAGCTTCTTCCTCATCAGCCCGAGAGTCAGGGGTCATTATGAGGTCATGTAGCCTCTCAGCCTCACTATTATCAAAGTGAAGGACTGGCAGCCAAGTCAACCCATCAGAATTCATGCCGCACGTCCCAGCTTGTAGCTCAATGGTCATGTCAAAGCGTTGGAGCAGTAAAGACCAATGTTCCACTCATCCAGTGAGATCTTTCATATTCTGTAGCCACTTCAAAGAGGCGTGGTCAGTAACCAATTATATGATTTTTTATATAAGAAAGGGTGCTAATATTTGACAGCAAACAAGAAAGAAAGACACTCCTTCTTAGTGACGCTGTAGTTACTTTCCGCCTTAAAAGAATCTTGCTGAAGCATAAAATGGGATGATCAACCCCATGCTCATCCAATTGCGCCAGAATAGTTCCAACAGCATAGTTAAAGGCATTGGTAAACAGCATGAAGGGTTCACCATAATTAGGTGGCTTAGGATTGGCCTAAGCCGCAGCAACTTCTTTAGCGTCTCAAACGAGGACATTTTGTTCCGCTCCCTAATAGAAAGGAGTGCTCTTAGCCATGATGCATACGAGGGGCTCACTGAGATAGGCGAATTAATGAATGAATTGGTAGTATATCCCATAATGCCCAAGAATACTTGAATATCGCAATGGATTTTGGGTTCAGGCAAGTTGAATATAGCTTCAACGTTATCTTGGAGAAGTTGAATACCTTAATAGTTAGCACTCCCAAGGAAATTTAGCTTCTTCAAAGAAAAAGTACATTTGGAGGGCTAGATTAATGTTAGAGGCCCGCAAGCGTTGAAAACCTCATTTAGGTGCACAAGGTGCTCGGAGAAAGTCTTAGAAAAAGAGTGATATCATCAAGATAGATGTTTACATAACTTTGTTTAAGATCCTGGAGAATGTGATTAATCGCTTATAAAAAGTTGCAGGCGCACTGCTTAACCCATGAGGTAGCTGAGTGGGTTGGAACAGGCCTTTGCTGGATATAAGAGCACATTTATCATGGTCTTGAGGAGAAAGGTCCCTTTTCCAATGCCCACTAGAAGATTCATAGCGGAAAATAACTTTGATCAAGAGAGTAGGCCACAGAGTCAACAATATGGGGAATAGGATAACATCCTTTTTTGTGAGGATGTTCAGTTTGCAGTAGTTCATAACTATCTGAAAGGGCTCCATTTTCTTCTTTATCAGAAGAAGGGGAGATGATCAAGGGCTTTGAGAAAGCACCGACAACCCAACATCCAGCAACTGTTTGAGCTCAAAATTACATTTGTAGCACCTCAACTTTTTATTTCTGATAGGGTTTGGATTAGATGGGATAAGCATCCTCAACACCAATGGTATGACTTCAACCCTTCATTTCCCATTGTCAGTACAGATTTAGAGAAAAACAAGCTATAGGCCTCTATTAGAGTGTGGACTTTGTCAAGCTCATCTGGGGTTCTTTCATCAGAAATATAGACAGTAGTTAGAGTACATAACGATTGGTCAGCAGGTAAGCCCGAATCCGACCTAGACCCAGTACAGTGAATTTGTTGGATGTCCTCAATTGGAATCAGCAGGGATTTTCCAATATTCTGATGTTTCTTTATGACCATTCATTATTAATAAGATTTTCCAGCATCATATTGATGGGTCGCTGATAGGAAGAGTCTAGGGTACCTGGCAACACCTGAGGTTCAAAAGGACTTATCTCACCAATGCTTGTTAAGTGTGTAGGCAGTTGTGGAAAAAAGTAAGGTAATATTAGTGTCTATCATTTTTTTGTTCACCAGCATTGACTATAACCTCCTCTGACGCATACAACGGAATGCCCTCTGAAGCGTTCATAGAATCGGGCAAATTTTTTGTGCTTTGGCTAATGTGGTAAAGCAGAGAGAGGCATGGGAACTCTTAAACCACTAAGCAAGTGTAATCTTTCTTCTTTATTTCATCATTTGTAAATACTAGGCGAATTTCATAATTGAGTAGGGAGAGAAATCCATGTTTCATATTAATTATTCTGTCATAAAAAATCATGAATTGAGTGTCAATGAAGCTGGCCATAAGTGTTAATGTCCAGGGCCAGAGTGGCGGACTTGAGGAGCTTCCCAATTTGTATGGGTAGAGAGGAGTAGGCTCTGATAGCTTGTGTCGTTGGGACTTGCAGTTCCAACCTCTTATGAATATTCAGGCCCGGTACAAACTTAATTTTATGAATAAGCTTTGAAAAACCACTTTGTTGGGGCACCCATATCAAGGATGGCTAAAACTCACAACTTGTTGATAACAACCGCTAGCTTGGTTATAGTGCTACCAAAGGTAGAAGGTGGGCTAGAACCTCCTTCAGACAGAAAGAGGAGGCGAGTCGTTGAGCGGTCTCAGGGTATAAATCTTTAAAAGATTGGAGAGTATATACATTCTGGATTGATTGGATAATGTAGCAATAAGCTGGTGAGCATCACTGGCAGTGTCAATCACTTCTGAACACCTCAACACTTGTTGGAGATAGGTCCTTTTTGGTATTATGGCCGTATCTACTCTTTCAGGTTGCAACCTATCTGGTATCAGCACATTAATTTGGGGCTCCTAGGTCAAAAATCGAAACGTCTTCTCAACCCCCTTCAGATTCGTTGTCTAAGGGATATCAATACACATCAGAGAGTCGGTAAGAGAGGGCGAGAAACAGGCATATATTCCTCACTGGGGTGGGCCTTTTGGCGCTCATCTACCCTTTTGGCTTTTAGAGGGAGCATCTTAGTAGCACCAACTTTTGGAGGCACCTGAGGAGAAGAAATAAAAAGCTGCGCTGTCAGAGTGGAGACTAATGAAGTTATGGAGGATGACTTTGAGGGACGTGAGTGTGGAGCTGCAGTGATGAACCCCTTAGGAGAGAGCACGTATTGTGGATAGAACTCAACTGATTTAATAGGCCGACTTGGGGTGCCACTGAGGTGAAAGAGCCCAACCTTGTAACCCCTGTTGCCCTCTGGCCAGCCTCTAAGGGGGGAGGGTAGTCTAGTTTGATGAGCCCCACAGGAACTGGATTTGGGTGGGTATATTTCCATAAGAGAGCTCATTAGAATCAGCGTGGACTCAATCTTCCAAATGATGGGGGAGCATTCCAAGACATGTGATACTTTAGGGCTCACACAACTCCCTAATTAGAATTAGCTTAATGTAAAATCAGAAACCTCTAATAACTCCTCTTTGTATCATGGATACTCCGCAGAGAGCGTTTCGCTGAGACAATATAGTTCTCTATAGAGGGGTAAGAGGCTAAGGCATTCAGTATGGCAGCAACAGAGTCATCCAGAGGTAGCATATTAGTGAGCATGAAAGACTGGGCTTCACTGTAAAACTAGTCAACAAAGGTGGAAACTGATTCTCCCTCTACAGACGTAGGCACACAAACTCCTGTTTTTTCCTGTATAATCTCTGAGCGGATCCAAATTTGCCAATGAGCGCCTTTTTTACCTCTGCCCAAGTACAAAGGGTGTCCATATATGGAATTATCAACTCTTGGGCGGAGCGGCTTAAGCAGGTGAGGATGTGCTTTATTTTTAAGGATCAAGTGTCCCTTCCATATCAGAATCATAAACAAAGAGAAACGAGGAAATGATACCCTCACCTGAAGTGAACTAGCCTTGTAAAAGGGTTTTTGATATAGCAGGACTGGGCCCATCAGGGCCTCAAAATTGCACTGTTCAAGAACTTTGAGTCGAGATAATGTGTCGGCTAGCTACTTTTTGAGCAGATATTCTGAGTTTCCTATTCAGTGGGGAGGCTAAGAGGGACACTCCCCAAAAAGCCTCCATTTTTGAAAAAAAAATTTGTGGTGTACAGGGCCTCTGTAGGAGAACCACTTGATGGAATCATGGTTAATTTTATGCTCGCTGGTGCTACTGTAGAGGATTTTACCAATAATTAGCAGGTTAAGGAGTGTAAAAACTTTCAACTGCTACTAAGGATTAGGGGAGGAATCGACCACAAATTAATATATATATAGAAAAGAACTTAATAGATTATAAAGGATTTTATTAGTTCAGCTTGTGGGTAAGAAGCGATCCTCTATTGTTATGGCGACCCTTGTATTTAAGGTAATCTGGGGCTAAAACTGAGAAGGGCGTCAGAATTCAGAATAAGAGAGGTGGCTTCCCAATTTAACTAAATGGCAATTCAGCCTATCAATGCTCTGAAGAGGTGTATCTCCTTGGTATAGCTTAGATTTTTGATTAGAGTTTGACTCTTGGAATGACATAACCATGTTTCAGCATTTTCTTATAATTTCACCAATCATCCATTTTGTGGGAATCCAAATTATTTGGTGTTTGCTAGTGCTTGGTCACCGCTGGATTTCACAACTGATTTATTTAAAATAAAAATATAAAAACACTAACTATACTTTTCTTTCTCGTTGCAATCACTATTGCAACCTATTCAATTCAAGACTGAATCTAGTTTGATAATCTCACAGAGAAGATTAGTCTGCGCCCATGTCAGGGAGAAGTTGGGCAAGCAAGGTAAGAGGAGCAGGTTGAAGGCCCGCGGCCTCCAACGTTAAAAAACGCCCCGGAGAATCTGGCAGAATTGATAAAAATACTAAGAAACTGGAGGTCACTATTTCCCCAGAGATACTCGCATGGCAAGCACAATGCAACCAGTACATCAACACGCCACACTCCCAGCCACTTTTGTCAGTGGAATTCGGAGTCCGCGTGTTTCTGGACATCCAAAAAACAGCCTTATGGGAAAAATTTTGTGAAGATGTACACACAATTTTCCTGACTGCGGTGTACATTGCACCTAACTCCATGTCACGCGGTTGGCTGGACCTAGGTTTTGAAAGCAAAACAGCAGCAGACAAGGCTTCAGTGGTGCGCATAGTGGTTGACCTCCCCGAAGGGCAACGGGTTGTCAAAACTAAATGCCTTAGATGGACAAAATTGAGCCAAATTTTTCTCAAAATCAACTTCTTGCCTACTATGGTAAAGCGTGACAATTTGAAACAGCACCTAAAAAAATGGTCTCACCGTATATGGCAAATTACAATCTTTCAAAATGCAACGCTTCACGCTGATGCCACACCTGTGCACTGGCAAAGCCATCGCAGTGTTGACCCCAACTGAGGAGTACATGAAGGACCTAACCCAGATCCCGCACTCCACTTTTATTGATATTGCAGGGCATACCACCCTCCCATTCTGGGTGACCGTGGACAGCGCGCCCCCCATTTGCACCCACTGTGACGCATTTGGCCATAAGGCACATGCATGCCCCATTAAGGAGGGCGTTACATTCCAAGTGCACCCCTCAGCAGCTATGGTCAGCGGAGAGATGCACTATGAACCAACCGCAAGCACCAAGGAGGCCTTCCCATGGGGAGCACAAGGCTGCTACTACTGGTAAAGCCTATCTCCCCACAAGAGCGGAAGAAGGCCAAGCAGGCCCATAGGGCCGCGGCCAAAGAAGCGGCCAAAGCTACCACCGCTATCCTACACTCACAACGCCAGGAGGACTTGGAGACCTTCGCGGCAGAAGCAACTCAGGAATCCATCAACTAATCAGATTGGGAAGCCCATGCCGAGTGGGCCACTCAATCTGAGGATCCGATGGGAGATTCAATCTCACCCAATCGTTATACCCAAGCTCCAGTTAAAACCGACTTGGGACCCATCCCACCTGAAAATTTTTTTTTGACCCGCTCAACGGTGCACCAAACTCACCTGCACCACAAAAAATTCGTCCGACGTCGGGAAAACAAAAAGCAAAGGCTAAAGCCAATGTAACTCTTTCCAAAAAAATCAACAAAAACTCCAATACCATTGATGCTAACACCCGCGCTGCTGTGAAGGCCTGCGGAGAGCTAGAAGAGGATGGTGGGCCCAGGTGCCCACCCCCTTGCACCTAAGGTGCGATGGGGGAAACCTTCACCATAGGGACATTGAATATCGCCAGACTCAAGGCCTCCCCATCTCGGGCTAGGAAACTGAGTTTTTTACAACACAATTTACCCGTGGATATCCTGGCCATCCAGGAGTCCCACTGTCCATGAGGTTCCAAGGAAGCTTGGAAAACAATGCTCCTCCCATCCCTATCCTTTTGGTCGATGCACTGTGGGGTGCTAATTCAGAAAAATAATTTTTTCAAATTTTTATCCTCAGAAACATTCCTAAATGGCTGAGTGCTTGTTTTCACCTTCTCATGGGCTGATGTAGAACACGCAATCGTCAACATCTATGCCCCAAATGGTGCATGCAAGCATCAGGCATTTTTCTCGTTGGTCAAATCCCTCCCGCTACCCCCAGACTCCTTCATAGTCAGTGACATGAACTGTTGGCTAAACACACCAACGGACTGGTGGCCTTCCTCACCTCACGCCCCCCAGGGTCACATAGAACTATGCATTCTAAAGGCCACCCTCGGATTAATGGATGCACTGCCATGGCATGCCCTGCTGCTCGAAAACATGACATGGCCCCACATTCACAATGGCCAATTAAGGTCCATGACCTGCATTGACATTATTCTAACGCCGGCGAAATTCCAACCCCACATCTCCCATCTCAAGACAACAAAATTGGAATTCTCCAACCATTGACTGGTCTCGCTAACCTACCACCTACCTGTCACGGCTGCTAAGGACCCACATTGGTACAAAATCCGCCCCCCCGAGCTCAGGTCACCAGGATCTTCATGTGGGTAGAAGAGGCAACTATGGCAAAAAAGTTTGTTGCACCATTTTGTGCAGACCCCATTTCCACATGGGCAAATTTCAAAAATGACACCATCCGCCACTCTCACCATCTCTCCTCCATATGCTCATGAGCCACATCAGCGGTTATCTCGCGCGCTCTGGCAGAATTGGCACACTTGGAGTCCAACATCCCAATTACAGGATACAGCTCTGCATGGGGATGGAAGTGGGCGGAGGCAGCCGCCCACCTCAACGCACTTGAAAGGCAACACAAACATCAGGTTTGTGTTCAGTACAGGGCCACACACATCTCAAAAGGTGACAAGTGCACCGCACATTTCTTTAAAAAAATTTCGCACCATGCCAGAGCGTGGCATGCACAAAGGTGTGATGATTGGATGATTCCATTGCATATATGCCAGCTGAAGTGGCAATTGAAACACAAAAGTATTACTCTGAGTTGTACTGATCCGATCCAATTCAGCCAGCCAAAGTGGCAGAATTTCTCAACCAAGCCCAAGTCCACACCGTTTTCTGATACCCAGAAATAATGAATTTGATTACTCTGACCGAATTATGGACAGTCATTTGTGGTGCGCCAAACCGAAAATGCCCAGGCCCAGATGGCATTTCATATGAGTTCTACAAAAAATATTTCAAATATATATCCCCATTGCTGCTCGCCTCACTTAACCAAAGCCTGATGGAAACGTGCCTCCTACCAGGAAGACATTAGGCCTTCACTGTCACACTCTTCAAGAAAGGGGATAAGCTAGACTTAGCCAACTGGCGCCCCATTTCTCTAACAAACACAGACACCAAAATTTTAACAAAAACCATAGCTAACTGTTTAGAAACTGTAGCATCTGCCACCATCTCCTCATAAAAATTCAGTTTCATCCCCAGAAGGTCGATTTGGGATAACGTGCACTCTGTGGCTGATGTATGTCAGTCCACAGCCTCTGGGGCACTTGTATTTTTAAACCAACAAAAGGCCTATGACAGAGTAAACTGAGAATACCTCAGGGCCTGCCTCCATCAATTCCGCTTATCTCCTCGCTTCATCAAATGGGTAATGCTGCTTCAGAATCTGCAACAATGGCAGTGCGTGGCCCTGGCTTCCTAACGGAAGTAGTCCGCCCTCAAAGGGGCTTGTGACAAGGGGACCCTCTCAGCCCACTCTTATACAACTTCAGCCTTGACCCACTACTGCGAAATGTGAATGCCCAACTCACTGGGGTCCACATGCCAGGCCAAGCCCCAGTCAAGATAATGGCGTTCGCAGATGATTGTGTGGTGGGGGTGTCTAATAATCAAGATGCACGTGCGCTTGAAGCTCTCATCCAGGAGAATTCCCGGGTAAGCAACGTGGCACTGAATGCTTCCAAAACCAAAATCATCCTCCTTGGTAGGTTTCAGAACTGCTGGACCCCAGCAATTAGTTCCCAACCCAGCCCATCTGCTCGACCACATCCTCGCCCTACAAATTCAAAACACACCGCCCCACTGGTTCTCCCCTTCATGCCACGTCCTACCATAGGATTAGTACGCCATCTGGGCGTGTGGATGGAGGCAGGCGGATATGCATTGGCAGTAATGGAGTGCCGTATACTGGATAACGTGATGAAGCGAATCGCCTCTCTCAGAGCCCACCCTACTTCCCTTACTGGAAGGATTGTTTTAGCCAACTCCATGCTCCTCTCCAAAGTCTGGTTTGGAGCCCACGCCATCCTCTTCTCCCCAGGCTAAATCAAATCCTTGTATGCCCTTCTGCAAGGATGGTTTTGGTCAGGCCGCCTTCCACCAGTGCAGCTAGAGGTCATGTTTGGCCCTCAACATCATGGTGGCATGGGCCTGCTTGACTCCAAAGCCCATGCCGCCAAGATCCTGGGTACCTGGATTGCGGCCGTCGCCACCCCTACACTCCCCTCCCAACACTGGTCCCGCGCAGCCCGCTCCAACTTCTCCCGCGCCTTGGGCCTCAACAATCCATCGAACCCCCACTCCCTGATGAAAGACCTCGCTTCACATACATCAGCCACAGGTCCTCACGGGACTAAAACCCACTACAAACGAATCCTCCTCTCCATGCGGAGCACTGAGTGGAGAATTCGTATTAGCGGACATACAACCCAAAGAGGCCGCCCCTCTCCTCAGTTCACACAAGAGGTACAGGGGCTACCCATCCGCGATGACGTGATCCCCATTCGACCCCATGTCCTATCCAGGGTGGACTACCTGGACATGATGGACATCCCTTACTCCATTGAGACCCAAAAAAATATCTGGAAATATGTACACCATCCTCCGTTGCAACCTCAAGTCCGCTCCTATGTGTGGCGCTGCCTGAGGCGGGTGAATCATACAGCAGAGCGCTATAACGCTTTACACTCATCCTGTGTCGTGTGTGGCCAGTATGGAACGCTGTTTCACCGCCTGGAGAAGTGCCCTACCTCTAAAGTGATATGGCGCGAAGTTCAACGTCTTCTGGGCCAGGGTCAAACGCATCCCTTCAGTCTGTCAAGAGATATGTTCGCTCTATCAATGGCCTCCCCCTTCTGCCCTCCCTTCATGCTTTGGTGGTTGCAATCGCCATGTGGACCATCCACACGATTGTCTTAGATGCCATCGCAGGCTCTACCCCCACCCTCCCAGAAGCGGTCCACAGATTCCAGTCCCATTTGGTGAACCACTTTCAAGCGTGGATGTTTTGATACCTCCCACCACGTCGCTGACAGCTGGTCTCTTCCTGGTTCCCTGTCTGGTTCATCAAATCAGACCCCTTGCTCCACACGTGCTCAATTGTGGCTATGGCCCCTTCACACGTTTCCTCCCCCTCCGCATAAGTGGCGTTCCCGCTGGCAACAAGAGATAGCATCGCTTCTCTGGGGTGCCTCCCCTGGTACTAAGTTGTGTCTCTTCTGAGTCATATTTGGAAGTGTCCATCCCATGGTCCGCCTTCCCCGCAATAAATTTAATTTAAGGATAAAAACACTAATAATCAAAAAGATGGGTTTTAAATGTTTTATTAATGTTGGCATATGGAAAGAAAAATGAAACCTCTTATTATCTTACTGTCAGGTATTTAAACTGTATTGAGGGTCAAAGTTAATTTAATGGTAAGTTTAGAATAGCTTAGTATGGTCTAAATTAGGATTATGTAAATTTAACCTATCAGAGCTCAGTCAACTCACTTCACTTTGGCTAAACGATGGATTGGGAGTTATATTTAGGAAAGACAAACACGTGTTGTAATGATTTAATAAATTTCAGCTAATTCCAATTAGAGAAAACTATTGAACCTTCTATGATTCTCACCAAACCTATAAAAGGGGGTGGTCTCCGCCTAGGTTCAAAATGGAACTGCAGAATGGTGTTAAAGTCTGGGCTACTAGATGGTTGCTTGCTTCCACGCCCTGACTTCAACTGCACAGATTCTTGAATACTGCATTGATTGGTATTATAAACTTGGGCAATAATAATTTGAAGGCTATTATAATGTTTGATTGGCCAAAAAGCCACGTTAAGTAAATTGTGTAATACTAGACAGGTTCTTATTCATCTTAAAGATATTCTGGCACTGGTAGGGAACCCCTTCCCTATTCTCTTCTTGAAGAGCCAAGAAATATACTTGAAAATAACAACCTAGGGATATCTGGTCCTTGTATTTTATCACATGATTAAGGTTAAAACAACCAATTTAAAACAACTTAGTTATTTATCAAGTTTTGATCTATTTTTTATAAAATATTTGGGCGTTTTATAGTAAAAATTGACACAACTTTTCATCTGTCCGCTGGGAGTTATTTGCTCTCATATGTTGGTTTGGCCCTCAAGTGTTAGGCACCAAATATCGTCAGGTATTGTTGACTTGATTTTATTAGGCAGCATAATCCTCAGCTTTTTGGCAACCAAAAATTGGCGTAAGGAACTTAAAACCAATTGTGTTTGTTGATGACGATTCTATCTATTTACCATTGGCATTAGAACAATTAGGTAGTTCCTGGTAACTCCTCATCCATTCTGTTCTGAACGATTGTCAATAATTCGATTGTTGGGTGTTGTTCCCTCATTAAATTTTTGTTCAATATTATTTGGATGATCCCCAGTGATAATCTCATCATTTTGTGCCCACTGCTGAGATATTAGATGATTTAATGCAATAATTCGACTATTGGGTGTTGTTCCCTCATCAAATTTATGCTCATTATCATTGGGGTGGTTCCTGATGATAATCTTTTGTGTCAGCAACAGTATCTGAACTATATGATTGTAACTAATTTTAAAATACATTAATTAATAAATAGGTTGAACAAAGTTGTCAACTGAAATTGCAACATATCCTACCTATTGACCAGATTATCCAGTCGTAGATAGAACCCTCATGGATGGAAGCTGCCAAAGCTTGTTTATAATCAGTTTATCATATCTCTATATATACTCAGCGGAGTTTGGCTTTGTCCACACTCAACGCCCAAATGCTCTGCTTGATTTGTAGACTTCTTATCCTTGGTTGCAAACCTCTGCTACCTCTTCTTGAGCACAGTTCCTGTGACATCATGCTGCACCAATCCTATCTTCGCAGCCTTGCTAAAAGATTAACTGGTCCACCTGTAAAATTCCTTAGGATGGGTCACAATGGCATCTTGCCATTCAACTTGTACCAGCCCCAGGACGGTTTCTGTGAATCCATAGCCAACCTGTGCTAACCCCAGGATGGGTTCCCAATGGAACCTTGCCATTCAACCTGTACTAACCAAGATGGGTTCACAATGGTGCCTTGCCATTCAACCTGTACCAACCCCAAGACGTGTCACGGATTTGGCTAAGAAGAACTAAACTGGGCTCCCAGTCAGAGTGCACAAGCACCCAGTGGAGTCCCAGAATGCCAAGGGCATAGCAGTCAGAGTGACTAATAATAGTGGGATTCTATGGGAGATGTGAGGAAAGTAAAAGTTCAGTTATATACTGAAGACCCCAAGGCGAACCAGATGATTGAATTGAGGGCAACTGCGAGTCTTGTGGGGGCAACACCCAAGGGCAGGAAATGTAGGGATGATGATGAATCAACCATGGTTCACAGTTGCTGGCCTTCGGATTTGGATAGGGGGTTGCGCGCCAGTGAGGGATGGCACAGAGGCTGCCACGTGATTGTAAATGTGAGCAGAGGTATGGCAAAACCCATGAGATGGGCTGGGACTGAGCTTCCCCTGGAGAGGCTTTCTAGGTCCCACAGGTGGGCTTAGCTGGTGGCAGCTGAGGTGACTATGGAAGGTGAGTCCACGAGCGATGGGCAGGGGCTCCCAAGTGCTGTTCTAGCTGGGGAGCAGATTTTGGAGGACTTGGCGACCAAATGGCTAGAAGGGTCTCCATTAAATGGACATGTAAAAATGAACAAAGCAGCAGGTTCGTCTTCAGGTGTGAAGCGGATTAACAATTACAATTCACTACCATGTGGCAGGATCAAGCGACTGGATAATACAGTCATCAAACATTGGCAGAAGAATTTAGGCAATGGCATGCTTTGTCATATTGATCGGCGAAATTTTTAGAAATTTAAAGAGGTAGATGGAGGACGCGGCAAACTAAATGGGGTATTCAATTTGTTTATTCATGGAAGGAAAGAGAATGAACTGACAACTACCCTCACCTGGGGAAGTTGCCTTTTAAAATGGGCTGAATGCATTGGGGAGGTATTGAGGGATTGGTCATTTAAGGGGTTGGTGATGGGATTTGGTTGGCTTGCTCAGAGGGTGGTAAAAAGCTACTCCCAATTCTGGAAAAAGCCTAAAATTTTGCAAATTTTCCCAGATTTTTGGGGCCAAACCAAGTCAATAATACTGATCCATGTCCTGGTGACCTGAGTCAGCCTGCTCGCATGGCTTGGGTGGTCTGGATTTTTCCCAGGAGGCAGGGGTCCTTGAATCAGATTATTTGCGATTTGAGCCTATCCCTTGATTGGGCTATTCATGCCATATGAACTCCTAGGATCTGTTTTGGAGCGTTGGGGCAGATGATCTGAGTCTTTCAGGCCAGGTTTGCAATTTGAGCTGTATCCCATTATGATTTCAGAAGCAGGCCAGTTTGGACTTGCTCCCCCAGTTCAGAAATTGCCAGCTGGGCTCCGATGTTAGGAATTGCCATTTTCCCAAAATTTAGATATGGTTTTCCTGTGGAGTGGGTGGTCCCAGGGGCCTCTCCATGCCCCTGATGTATGCAATCTCCCTGCAGACCCCTTCTACAAACTCCCCAGGGTTGAAGAGGGGGAAGATGTGGGAATGGGATATCTTTGGGTGGAAAAGCTGTCACCCAGCGCTCATCTATCACATGGGCTAGGTCGCCCAGCTGTGACAGAGGGTCCACTGGAGCCTTGGGGCCCCTTTTCGTCTGGAAGTGGTGCTGATCCCTATCCAGTTGCAAGGGCTGGTCCCCAGGACTTACAGGACGGGTCTCAACATATTGTTGATAAGACAATTCCAGCGTATAGTTTCAGCCTGTTATGATCCTGTCAAACTCTTGGGACTTGTTCCCGCTATCATCTTCAATTCTTACATGCTTGGTAGGTGGGAATACTGCCAGATGCATCACCATATAAAAAGTGATTTTTTTTATATTTTTTAGTTTACATTTTTTTAATCTTTTTGTTTTTTTATTTTCTTTTTTTATCATAATTTTATTTCCTTAAGTCCAATACTTTAAGTTATTTGCATGGACTCTATTGACTATCTGAACATATTCAATAATCTTAATTTTATAGGCATCAACTTTTCTCTCTCGTTGCAATCACTTTTGCAACTTATTCAATTCAAGTCTGAATCTAGTTTGATAATCTCACAGAGGAGATTAGTCTGCGCCCATGTCAGGGAGCATTTGGGCAAGTAAGGTAAGAGGCACAGGTAGTAGGCCCGCGACCTCTAACGTTTGAAAATGCTTAGAGAAACTAGAGGATTAGAAAAAAATAAAAAACTGGTGGTCACTATTTCCCCCAGAAATCCTTGCTTGGCAGGGGCGATGTAACCAGTACATCAACACGCTGCACTCTCAAGCACTCTCGTCGGTGGAATATGGAGTCCTGGTGCTCCTTAATATCTAGCAAAAAGCTTTATGGGAAAAATTTTGTTGGGATGTGCACACTTATTTCCTGACAGTGGTGTAAATTACACCTCACTCCATGACACGCGGTTGGCTGGATCTCAGTTTCAAAAATAAGGAGGCAGCAGACAAAGCTGCTGCGGTGCATGTTGTGATCAACCTCCCTGAAGGGCAGCGGGTTGTTAAAACCAAGCACACCAGATGGACAAAAACCAACTAAATTTTTCTCACGTTTGACTTTTTGCCACTATAGTCAAGCGTGCCATTCTGGAGCAGCACCTGAAAGATGGTCTCGCCATATATGGTGAAATACAATCCTTTAAGATAAAATGCTTCATGCTGATGCCACACCTGTGCACCGGCAAAGCTATTGCAGTTCTGACTCCAACTGAGGAGATTGAGAAGGACCTAACCCAGATCCCGCACTCCACTTATATTAATATCAAAGGGCATACCACCCACCCTTTCCGGGTAGCCATAGACAGTGCACCACCCATCTGCGCCCACTGTGACGCGTTTGGCCATAAGGCACACACATGCCCCACCAAGGAAGGCATCACATTCCAAGAGCACCCCTCGGTGGCTATGGACAGTGGGGAGGCGCACCATGAACCAACCTCCAGCACCAAAGAGGCCTTCCTGCGGGGAGCACAAGGATGCTACTTACTAGTAAAGCCTATCTCCCCTCAAGAGCGAAAGAAGGCCAAACAGGCCCGCAGGGTCGCGGCCAAGGAAGCAGCCAAAGTCATTTCTGCTATCCCACACTCACAATGCCAAGAGGACATCAAAATCTTCGCGGCATAAGCAACTTGGGAATCCCTCAACCAATCAGATTTGGAAGCCCAAGCTGATTGTGCCACCCAATGTGAGGATCTGATGGGTGACTCAATCTCATCTGACCTTTGCAACTAAGCCCCAATTGAAACTGACTTGGTCTCCAACCTACCTGAAAATTTTTTTGACCCAAACGTTGGTGCACTAAACTCATCTGCGCCACAAAAAATTCGTTCAACATTGGGGAAACAAAAAGCAAAGGCAAAAGCCAACGTGAAACTGTCTGCTAAAATTAACAAAACTACCGATAGCGTTGCTGCAAACACCCGCGCCACTGTAAAGGCCTGTGGGGATCCAGAGGAGGCTGGTGGGCCTGGGTGCCACCCCTCGCAACTAAGGTGCGATGGGGGAAGCCTTCACTTTAGGGACGTTGAATATCACCAGACTTAAGGCCACGCCATCCCAGACTAGGAAACTGAGTTTTTACAAAAAAATTTACCCGTGGACATCCTGGCTATCATGGAGTCCCACTGTCCATGAGGTTTCAAGGATGCTTGGAAAACCATGCTCCTCCATTCCCTATCCTTCTGGTCAGAGCACTGTGGAGTGCTTGTTCAGAAAAAAAATTTATTTTTATCATCAGAATCCTTCCTCAATGGCCGAGTCCTTGTTGTTACCTTCTCATGGGCTGATGTGGCACATGCTACCATCAACATTTATGCCATGCCCTGTGCATGAGAGCATCAGAAATTTTTCTCATCGGTCAAATCCCTTCCATTACCCCTTGACCCTTTCATAGTTGGCGAATGAACTGTTGGCTAAACACACCCACAGACCGTTGGCCTTCCTCATCTCACGCCCCCCAGGGTCATTTAGAACTTCGTGTACTAAAGGCCACCCTTGGGTTATTAGATGCGCTGCTACAACAAGCCCTGATGCTCGAAAACATGACGCGCCCCCACGTCCACAATGGCCAATTAAGGTCCATGACCCGCATTGACCTTATCCTCATGCCGGCAAAATCTTGATCTCATATTCCTACTTCCAAACATCAAAAATCGAATTCTACAACCACCAGCTGGTCTCAATAACCTACCACTTACCTGTCACAGTGGCTAGGGCTCCGCATTGGTGCAAACTCCACCCACTTAAACTTGCGTCGCCAGGATTTTCCACTTGGGTGGAATCAGCGACTTTAACAAAAGGGTTTATTACACCATTTTGCAAGGATCCAATTTCCACATGGTCAGCCTTCAAAGAGGATACCATCCGCCACGCTCACCACCTCTCCTCCTGATGCTCATAAGCTACATCGGCAGTCATCTCGCGCGCTCTGGCAGAGTTGACACACCTGGAGTCTAACATCCCAGCCACAGGCTATAGCACTGCATGGGGCCAGAAGTGGGCAGAAGCAGCCGCCCACCTCAACGCGCTTAAAAGGCATCACAAACATCAGGTTTGTGTTCAGTACAGGGCCAGACACATTACAGAGGGTGGCACGTGCTCCACATTTCTTTAAAGAATTCTTCACGCCGCGCCAGAGAGTGGCCTGCACACAGGTGCGGAGGTCGGATAATTCCATAGCAGATAAGCCAGCTGAAGTGGAAATCAAAATACAAAATTATTACTCCGAGTTGTACTAATCTGATCCAATTCAGCTGGCTGAAATGGTGAAATCATTTGGCAGCACTCACATCCACACCGTTTCCCAATACCCTGAATTCTTGATATTGATTACTCCAAACAAACTCTGGTCTGCCATCCGCGGTGCACCAAACCGGAAATGCCCAGGCCCTGATGGCATTCCATATGAGTTTTATAAGAAGTAATTAAAATATATATCCCACTGTTGCTTGCCTCCCTTAACCAGAGCCTTCTGGATACGCGCCTTCTACCAGGAGGGCAAGAGGCCTTCACCATCACACTCTTCAAAAAAGGGATAAGTTAGACCTAGCCAACTGGCGCCCCATTTCTTTAGCTAACATGGATACAAAAATTTTTAACTAAAATCATGGCTAACCGTTTAGGGATAGTAGCATCTGCCACCATCCCCCAGATCAATTCAGCTTCATACCCAGAAGGTCAATTTGGGACAACGTGCACTCTGTGGCTAATGCATGCCAGTCCACAGCCTCTGGGGCACTTGTATTTTTGGACCAACAGAAGGCTTATGATAGAGTAAACTGGGAATACCTCAGGGCCTGCCTCCACCAATTCCGCTTGCCCCCTCGCTTCATCAACTGGGTAATGCTGCTTACCAAATCTGCAACAATGGCAGTACGTGACCCTGGCTTCCTAACGGTAGTAGTCCACCCTCAAAGGGGCTTGCGACAAGGGGACCCCCTTAGCCCACTCTTATACAACTTCAGCCTTGCCCACTACTTCGAAACATGAATGCCCGCCTCACTGGGAGTACATGCACCACGCCAAGCCCCAGTCAAGATGATGGTGTTTGCAGATGATTGTGTGGTCAGGGCGTCTAAAACCAAGATGCACGCGCGCTTAAAGCTCTCATCCAGGAGTATTCTTTGGTAAGTAATGCTGCACTGAACACTCCCAAAACTGAAATCATCCTCCTTGGTCAGTATCAAACCTGCTGGGCCCCATTGACCAGTGCCCAGCCCAGCCCATCTGCTCACACACGTGCTCGCCTTCCCTGCTCACCCCATACCGCCCCACTGGTGCTCCCCTTCATGCCACGCCCTACCATAGAGCCTGTCCACCATCTAGGCGTATGGGTGGAGGCAGGCGGGTTTGCCTTAGCAGCAATGAAAAGTCGTATTCTAGACAACATGAAGAAGCGCATCGCCTCCCTCAGAGCCCACCCTACTTCCCTTACTGACAGGGTTGCTTTAGCCAACTTTATGCTCCTCTCCAAAGTCTGGTTAGGAGCCCACGCAATCGCCTTCTCCCCTAGTTTTTCAAATCTATGTATGCCCTTCTACAAGGGAGGCTATGGTCAGGCCGCCAACCACCAGTGCGGCTTGAGGTCATGTTTGGCCCTTGTAGTCATGGTGGCATGGGCCTGCTCGACTTTAAAGCCCATGCTGCCAAAATCCTGGGCACCTGGATTGTGGCCATCACTGCCCCTATTCTTCCCTCCCAACACTGGTCCCACATGGCCCGCTCCAACTTCTCCTGAGCCCTGGGCCTTAACAATCCATCAAACCCTCACTCCTTAATGAAGTATTTAGCTTCTCACCCATCGGCCACAGGTCCTCACAGGACTAAAACCCACTACAAACAAATACTCCTCTCCATGCGGAGCGCTGAGTGGAGAATCCATATTAATAAACACACAGTCCAGAGAGGCCACCCTCTCCTCAGTTCACACAGGAGGTACAGGGGCTACCCATTCAAGATGTTTTGATCCCCACATGGCCCCATGTCCTATCCAGGGTAGACTACCTGGACATGATGGACATCCCTTATTCCTTTTGAGACCCAGAAGACTATTTGGAAATACAAACACCACCCTCTGTTGCAGCCTCAAATCCGTTCCCATGTGTGGTGCTGCCTGAGGCAGGTGTACCATACGGCTGAGCGCTCTAACGCTTTACACTCATCCTGCATCGTTTGTGGCCAGTATGGAACGCTGTTCCACCGCCTGGAGATGTGCCCTACTTCTAAAGTGATATGGCGTGAAGCTCAACGTCTGCTTGTCCAGGATCAAATACATCACTTCAGTCTGTCAAGAGATATGTTTTCTATATCCATGGTATCCCCTCTTCCACCCTCCCTGCGTGCTCTGGTGATCACAATCGCCATGTGGACTATCCACACGATTGTCTTGGATGCCATCGCAGGCTCCACCCCCACCTCCCCAGAAGCTGTCCACAGATTCCGGTCCCATTTGGTGGACCACTTCCAGGCGTGGATGTTTGGGTACCTCCCACCGCGTTGCTGTCAGCTGGTCTTCTCCTGGTTCCCAGTTTGGTTCATCCTATAGGACCCTTTCCTCCACACGTGTTCAATTGTGGTTATGGCCCCTTTACACGTTCCCTCCTCCTCCTATAGTGGCGTTCCCGCTGGCAACAAGAAATATAATTGCTTTTATGGGGTGCCTTCCCTGTTACTAAGTTTCATTTTCTTTCATGTCTCATTTGGAAGTGTCCATCCCCTGGTCGGCCTTCCCCACAATAAATTAAATTTAATTGTATAGGCATCATTTTCTGACTTAGCAATATTTTTGAACGGTCCCATCCATAGGTCATCCAACTTATTTTCCTCCCAAACCCATGGGTATCGCAATATGCTACCCTATTGCCCACATGTATTCTTTCAGCATAGGCTATTTCTGATTGTCTGCTTTCTTTTCCTTGATTCTTCTTTTCATTTTCATTTTAAATTCCCGAGATTGTAATGAAAAGAAGGATATTGGCCAGTCAGATAGATATTATTTGACACTCATACCCAAAGATGACTCCACTGCTGAATACCATATTTGCAGCAATGCAGCTTTCCACCCATAGAAAAAGTTCAAATTGCGTTTTCTCTGTTGCTTGGTAACTAATATTATAACCAAGTGCAACTGAACTCAGATATGCTCCTCAAGAACTAAGTTTTCTCTGAAACCAACTTTTGTAATGTTGAGGCTAGAGTTTCGTCCACGCTTTACACTATTCCGTTCATTTTTGGACAATGGGACAGATACCACACAACATATTCCTATTAATTCATTATGTCTGGTAATCAAGTATGAAGTAAAATTAGTTCCATTGTCACTGAGGATAACTTGGGACATTCATGCCAATAGAACACTTTGTCAGTATAAACTTTGCCTACTCATTGCGTCCATTCTAATGAGGGCTTTCTTTTGACCCATTGGGTTAAGTGGTCTATTGCAACAGTTATATACTTTACCCTCCAGTGCTGACACTCAATGATCCCATAACGTTTATGGACACCATGTGCTACACAAATCCTATGCGTATTTGCCAGTACCATATGACGTTCTTGCGTGGCTTGTGAAGTTGACACTCCATACAACTGACCAGGTAATTAATGACATCATAGTTGATCAATTCAATTAACAATAATGGCGAATATAATCCAATGTCTTTTTTAGGCCACCATATCAGACAACCTTATCTGTTGCTCAAATTATTTATGCTTGTTCCGATAATTTAAGAATTAAAATCTGTTTTCTATAATTAACAGTATTAATTTGTTTATTGCATTTTGATTTGGATTCAGATTTTCCAAATCTGAGTCGATCTGTTTAAAAATTTTTGGTGTTTTTCAGGTTTGGGCACTGGGTTGTGCCTCACCTGAATTTTTGATTAGGCGCTTGTGAGCCTAATCAATGTTTTGGGAAAGGCCCTGGAAGGGCGACCTTTAAGGTCAACCAAAACAATTCTGAACTTTGTTTGGAATTTTCCCACTCATTTGTGGGTTTCTCTGGTGGCTTCAGGGCTGCGCTTACCTTATCTTACCTGACAATCCACGCACAACAAGTTTTGTTACATTTAAGAGACTTGGCATTTTAGGGCTTAATCTCCCACAAATATCCTTCTTTTACTTGGTGTGTTTGCGGCATCAGTTATTGGGATCCTGTTCAACTGCGACTCATTATTTGATAATAATAAAATAAGTTTAATTCCAGGGTTTGTAGACTAGCATACTTATTTTGTCTTTGTATCACTTCAAAATCCCCAATTCCAAGGTTTAATACTCAAATTCAGCTTAAGCTGGATATTTGCATCTATTGTGTCAAACCTAAGGTAAGATTGCAATCAGAAAATGAGATGTTTCCTACCATTACATTTTCCTTAATCATTTTGTATAATTGTCTGTTCTTAAATTTGGTATTTTCCGTGGCCTTTACTAGTGCATTCCAAATTTCTTGGGGTCCATCCCAAATATCTCCTTTGATCATCCACTGAAATAGCGCATCAGCCTGATGCTAGATTACATTAAACTGTCAATCGAGACAATCCGTTGGCATTCTGATGTACTGCTCCAGCCCTGTGAATAATTTGAAATAATATTCTTGCAGCTTAAAAGCCCAGAAAACCAATTGGCCTTCTGGTTCCTTTAGATTATGAAGCCTGCACTGGGACAAGTGGTCAGTTATGACTTTATGTTCATCCCGTGTATCTAGACTCAAAATTGTTTACAAGCATAAATAACCACCAAGAACTCTCGCTCTGTCATAGTAAAGTTTTTTCCGCTGGCAACAGGGTTCTGCTCACTTATGCTACTGTATGTTCATCCCCATTGTCATCCAATTGACTTAGGACAGCTCCAATTGCCATTCTAAGGCATCCGCTTGGATTATAAATTACCTAACAAATTTGAGGTATTCTAACACTTTGCTGCTAATTAGTTATCTTTGGAGCTTATCAAATGACTTCTGTGCCTCCTCATTCCACGTAAAATTTTTTTGAATCCTTGAGTAGGTGAAATAAAGGCACAGCGATTCTAACAAAGTCTTTGATGAATCAACGATAGTACCTGACCATCCCTTAAAGACTTAAATATCCTAAAAAATTTTTAGGCTAACATCCACTTAATAGCTTCTAGTTTCTTGGGTTACAATTTTAATCCATTAGAGTTTATTAAAAACCCTAAATATTTGAAAACTTTCTTTAAAATGGCATTTTCTTGGCTTATTTTTTAGATTCACCGTTGCCAACCGCATGAAAACTTCCTCCAAATGCTCCAAATAATTAGTGAAGGTCCTCCTGAAGACGTTGGTATTGTCTAAGTATACTAGCACACAGGATAGCTTCAAGTTGCAGAGTAATGAATTCATAGCACGATGGAAAGTCACTGGCACGTTGCATAAACCCTGGGGCATTCTTGTTGGCTGGTATAGTCCTTGTGCGGTGATTATTGCACATTTTTCCTGATCTTCTTTTGGAAAATTGATTTGTCAATAGACTGATATCAGGTCCATAGCCAAAAAGTATTATTCCTCCCCCAGGAGATCAAGCACATTGTCATTTTGAGGCAGCGGATAGGAGTCTTTCTTAGTGATCTTGCTTAGTCAACAGTTGATTACTACTAGTTTGATCCGTCCTTTTTTTACCAAAATAATAAGACTCACTATGGGCTTGACAAATGAATGAGTAACCCATGTTCTACAACTTGCTAATTTCATCGCTGATCTCTGCTTCCACTGTTCTTGACTTTAGAACAGGTCTCATTATTATTGGTGGAAATCCCCAGTATCTAAATTATGGAGTATTGTTTTGCTCATCCCAAGTTATAATCATTTTGAGCAAATATCTACTAATATTTTTCGAATAATTGAAGCACATCCTCTTGCATATTCTTGGTCAGATCAGCTAGCTGCTCATGATCCACAAATATGTTGACTGTGGGAATCCAGTAAGTTGTTGCTCGTTGGTTATTGTAGTTGCTGTATTCCACAAACAATTCTTTATTTAAAGTTAAAAACATTGGTAAAACAAAAAGTTTGTCTTATTTGTTTTTATTAGTGCAAGCATGGGAAAGGAAAAATGGACCCTCTCAATATCTAACCACTCAGTAACTGAAATTGTATTGAGGCTCAAAGGGAATTTCTTAGTAAGTTCATAACAGCTCTATATAGTCCAAATAAGGAAATATGCAGATTTGCCCCATTGAAGCTTGAAAAACTCACTTCACAATTGCTGAACATCTGATGGGGAGGTTTTTTTGGAAATATGTAAATTTGGGGTAATGATAAAGTAATTTCACCCAATCCCCTTTAGCAAAATTTATTGCGGCCTGGGGGACCCCCGCCAAGCCTATAATTGGGGGTGGTCCCCGCTTTGGTGCTGGATTTGAACTAGTCATGAACTGGGGAGAAACATTCTATGGACTCCCCAGGTTTACCCACATGGTCAGGGAAATTTGACTTCCAATCTTGGTGCTATCCGCCTGGTTAGTATCCATAATAGTGTTGCCCCAATTCGTGGGGTTCCACACTGAGAATTGACCAGGGTCTTTTGGCCAATATTTTCATTCTTATATTCAAAACAATATTATTATGAGATCAAACATGTAATTGGCCAATTGTATTTGGTTAGTCAGAACTAATCTTACAAGCAACATTCTTTTGTCAAAGTTGAGATGGCAATTGTAAACATTGATACTTTCAGAAGTTTTTCACGGACGAACCCATTACATAAAAAGATCCAAATCCATGAAAGGCACTAATTTCCACCATTGGGAGCAAGTGTAGAAGCGCAATGATCTGATTCTTTTCAATTCAAATTGTCTTCCCTCTCAGATTGGCTTAAAGTACTCGTGTCTCTCTGTAACCTAGCATTAAGATCCCCGGAGCCACCCACAGTTCAATCCTCATTTTTTCCCATGGATTGACAATTAACCCTTATAACTGTTCGTGGAGTTCCATATATAACTGGTGTTGACTATGATTTGGGCTCCCAGCGGATAATGCTCATTGCAAAGATTATTAGAGGTATTCCACTATTCTCCATAATTTTTATCCCATTGCTTTCCATATTCATCCAACTGTTTTATAGAAAATGGGTATAATAACATCACTATAAATTATATTGACAAAATTTATTCCTTATCATAAGCGGAATCTCTCCCTTCCTCTGGTACACCAAAGGCAACGTCTGCCTCAATACCGTCAGAGTGTATTCTTTAAAATCGCATTTTACACCATACTTCCTCAAGAACTCCATCCTAATAAGTATATATTAATTTGGATTGGCCAACACTATGGCGGGAGCTGACACAATCAGCAATCCAAACCAAAATGGTAGGCACTGTAAGCTCCACATGAGATGATAATTTCTGGTCCAGCCATTCCAAACTCTTTTTGATGCTCCAAATCCGGTGAGATCTTCATATGTCTCACTAGTTTGTAAGAAACGAAGATAATCGGCACTCCACTATCAATTATTGCTCATACCCTTATCCTATTGACTAGAATATTGACATAGGTTCACTCTGAGTACTGCAAGAAAGTATCTACTTAATGTATAAAGGCTTTATTTGCTGAATCAAGTGTGTGAACTATTTAAGCGGATATTACAGGGAATGACTCCTTAATTGCGCTGATAGGTAAAAAAACGTTCTAATCATCAAACTTCGTTTAGACTATATCATCAAGGCTCTTGGCAGATCTGACTTTCACTGCTAAAAGTTGTGCATAGGGTTGATCAACCACATTAAAGATATTGGAGTTTATCTCCTTCTCTTTGGCTTGAGTTATTGCATTAACATCCATGTTAACCCCATGTTGGAGCGGATCCAGCGTGTCATCATCCACAAATAGGTCAGAAATATCAATTTCATTATTCAATATATCAGATGGGACAGGTTTATCAGCAGAACTAGAACGTCCCTGGTCTAGACTACTGGTCCTTTTCCTGAATCTAAACCAATTTCTCTGCTCTAAACGAGATTGATCTAATCCTTTGGCTTTTTATCCTGACACTGGGCAATTACATGGCCAGGTTTCCCACATCGGAAACAGCAGATTGACAAATTTCCATTCGTTTTTGAACCTTGGGTTTACTTCCCATCACAATTTAACTCTCAGATTCTTTAAATAGCTTAGTGATTTTGGTAATATTAAGCCATCATTTGGGTTACTTTAAAATTGCAATTGGGCGCATCAAACGTGGCTATAAGCATCTTCAGATGGTTCACCTTATGCAAGGTCATTGTTTGAGTTACTAGAGCTGCCACCATAATCTGATGAAGTTCTCAGTAGGTCCAAAGTGCCGACTGCATAGCTATATGTGCATCAAAGTCAGTCAGCAGATTTTCCCCTGCCAAGATCTGGGATTTTGGTATAACCAGTTGGCGAAATAAGCCAGGGTCTCATCCATCTGGAACTGTATACCCATGAACTCTTGTTTACAATTTGCTATCTGAGTAGGAATTTCAAAGTCCAACATATTTGCTGCTTTTGCTTCTACGTATGACTATTTGTCTACATTGAGGTGAGGTAGCACCAGATTTTAGCAATCAGTGCTAAGACAGTTCATTACAGTCACCGCTTAATGATGGTCTAAATAACCAGACATGGTCATCTCAAAGATGCGGAAAAATGCTGGGGCTTTATCCTTGTGGAAGGTGGTCAATTTTTGCATATATCAAAATTCCTTGGTCGCTCCACTCATAGAAGATTCTTGCCCAACAATTCGAGTAGCCATAGGAGTGGCTTTGGGAGTCATTTCTGACACATCAGCAAATGATTTAGGTATATATTGGGTGGAGAGGTCTTCCCTATTGGAGTTTCACATGCCTTTTCTTCAACCTTGTTCGCCTCAAATTGCTCAAAATCACATTTCTGTTTTTACAACTCCTTATTACGCTTTGTCATTTTCTCCATCTCCTCATGAAACCGCCAGAAGCATTTTCAGTCTGCTTCACATTTGTAATTTGAAATAAAATTTCCCTAATAAGCTCGCCCTCTTTCCGCTTCAAAAAGGCAACTTTTCCACCAGGTTGTTATTCACAGTTTTGACTTGTTTGAGCATTTCATCCACATTGATTACACGCTCCTCCAGGTACTAACTTCTGCTTGAGATGTCGAGCTAGGCACATTCTGATTGATGGCTTGTAGTTCCGCCCAGAGCTTCCAAAGCTTATCTTTATAGAAATTGTGATTTAGATTAACTTCTGACAACTCAATTATTTCTGTAATGAGCACCAAATGTTGAAATCTGGGCTGCTAGATGGTTGCTCGCTTTTGCTCTCTGACTTCAACTGCACAGATTCTTGATACTAGCATTGATTGAGAATAGATGAACTGGTGTAATAATAGTATGAAAACTATTTTTATGGTTGATTGCCCAAAAGCCAAGTTGAGTGAATTTTCCAACGCTAGACAGGTGCTTCTTAATCTTGAAGATATTATGGCACTGGTAGGAAACACCTTCCCTACTCTCTTCTTGAAGAGCCAAGAGGATACTTGAAAATAACAACCTAAGGTATCTGGTCCTTGTATTTTTATCACATGATTAAGGTTAAAACAACCAATTTAAAACAACTTAGTTATTTATCAAGTTTTGATCTATTTTATTAAAAAATATTTGGGCGTTTTATAGTAAAAATTGGCACAACTTTTCATCTGTCCGCTGGGAGTTATTTGCTCTCATATGCTGGTTTGGACCTCAAGTGTTAAGCACCAAATATCGTCAGGTATTGTAGACTTGATTTTATTGGGCAGCATGATCCTCAGCTGTTTGGCAACTAAAAAATTGGCGTAAGGAACTTAAAACCAATTGTGTTTGTTGATGACAATTCTATCTATTTACCATTGGCATTAGAACAATTAGGTAGTTTCTGGCAACTCCTCATCCATTCTGCTCTGAACGATTGTCAATAATTCTATTATTGGGTGCTGTTCCTTCATTGATTTTTGTTCAATATTATTGGGGATGATCCGCAATAATAATCTTATCATTTTGTGCCCACTGCTGAGATATTAGATGATTTACTGCAATAATTCGACTATTGGGTGTTATTCCCTCATCAAATTTAAGCTCATTATCATTGGGGTTGTTCCTAACAATAATCTTTCATGTCACCAACAATTTCTGAGACTATATGATTGTAACTAATTTTTAAATTCATTTATCAATAAATAAAGTTGAATAATGTTGTCAACTGAAATTTCAACAAGGGGTCAGGGAGAAACCTCGGCTTACTTCCCACATACTGCCACAGGTTGGGCACAACCTTATTATTAATAATCCAATTTTTTGGCTGAGGAATGGGGTAAACAAATTACCCCATTTCAACAGATTCCACCAAGAATTAACCCAAGATTATTGTGGAATATCCGCCTTTTTTACCCTCAAAATACTCTTATTTTAAAATTGGACAGGTAATTGTCCGACCTTACATCCTTCAAGTGTAAATTATGGTTCAGAATAAGGGCGCAGGAGATGTCCATGAACTTGGTTGATAGTAATTCCTGTAGCCAGGGACTTGATAGAATATTCATCGACCCTCTTATAGATGTTGACAAATGGTCCCTCCCAGATCGAGACAAGTTTTTACTCATATCTGTGATGCGATTATGGGAGTATAAACCAAATCAAAGAGTTAAAACGTGGGTAAGGGAGGCCAGGACTTGTTGGCAGACTGGCCCTCTTTAATGACCGTTATAGCTAAGCTAGCTTTAGCCTCCAGGTTTTAGCTGAATGATGTGTTGCTCCAATCTCTTTATGGCTTGCCAGGATCATCTGGATAACCAAATAAAGACATCTTTGGCTAGTAGAGCGGGTATCCCAGGTTGTCACCCATATATAACGCAGAAGGGATACCTTTTGAGAATCTTATGGTAGCTAATGTGGTAGGCCATAAGAGAACTAGGGAATTTAGTCTCAGTGTAGAGAATCAGAGGTGGTCATTCAACGCAGTAAAGATACTAAGGTCCCATTTGCTCTTTCAACTGTTCCATTGATAGATGGGTTGTAGGGGGCCAAAAAATCTGTTGGGCCCAGATATAAGTAGCTAGCATCTTGATCACTCTAGAAGTGATGTTTTCATCCGTTGTCACAGAGGAGGACTTAAAGACATCCATGGTGAATGAAAAAATGCTGGTGGAGGAAAGTGGCGCTAGCTTTTGCAGTTTGGGCAGGGAGAGGCACGGCTTCAATCCATTTTATGAATTAATCAATACCTAACTATATAGCGATTCCAACTGGTAGTCTGGGATAGAGGTCCTACACATCTAAACTGATCATATGGAAAAGTTGTTGAGAGGTAGTGGATGATACTGGTATTTGGTCTTGAGTTGGAATTGTTTTTACATGTTAAGCAGGCATCCAAGACTTCAATAATAAATTCCATGATGCCCTCCCAATAGTACCATTCCTTAATCCAATCATATGTAATCCTCACTACACCATGCCATAAGGTAGAGTGAGCGTCCAAGATCACCAGTA
This sequence comes from Massospora cicadina, assembly GCA_022478985.1. Lineage (NCBI taxonomy): Eukaryota > Fungi > Entomophthoromycota > Entomophthoromycetes > Entomophthorales > Entomophthoraceae > Massospora > Massospora cicadina. The sequence goes on along the minus strand of JAKSZP010001447.1, from coordinate 110,444 downwards.
CCCGTTATGAAGGTCGCAGATATGGCATCCAATTTACTACTACCCATTTATATAACTTTCCGCTCTCCACCTTAGTGTTATTGGAGTGTCGGGCTAGAATTTTCTGGACAGGGTCATCCTAATGGTCTAGGCCTCAAAAAATAAGGAGATCATGTAAACTCCCCACTTCGCTGATGTTTAAATGAATTATAGGCAGCCGAGTCAAACTATCCACACTATATGACGTGTCCCAGCTTGGTGCTCATTAGTCATACATAATGTTGAAGTTTAAGGGCTCAACGGGCCAACCGTCCAGTGGGATCCTTCATGTTTTTAGCCATTTTAAGGAGTCTTGGTCAGTAACCACAGTGAAGGAAATGCCATAAAGGAGAGGTCTGTAATGTTTAACAGCAAGTTAGACTGAAAGGCACTTTTTTAGGACACTGTAGTTACGTTCAGACTTTGACATCATTTTGCTGAAGTAGGAGACTGGATGGTCTATGACATTACTGTCCAATTGGGCCAGAATGGCTCCAACGACATAGTCTGAGGCATTGGTTACCAATATGAAGGGTTCACCGTAGTTGGGGTGTAGTAGGATAGGGCGTTTCAGAAGCAATCTCTTTGATTTCTCAGATGCATCCGCATGTTCTGTACCCCAATAGAAAGGGTTGTTTTCATCCAATATTCAGACAAGAGGCTCACTGAGCTGGGCGATCTTAAGGATGGACTAATGTTTATACCCCATCATACCTAGAAATACCTTGATGTTCTGGAGGTGCTTTGGGTTGGATTTTAGAGATAGCATGAACCTTATCCTGTTAAGGCTGAATCCCTTCATGAGAAATAGAATGCTGAGAAAATCTAGCTTTAAGAAAGTTCATTTTGACGGTTTCAATTTGACGTTAGAAGCCCGCAGGCATTGAAAGACTTCCTTTAAATGAGAGTGATGATCAGCGAACACTGCAGAAAAGATGGTGAAGTCATCAAGATAGAAGATCACACAGCTTTGCTTGAGGTCCTACAGAATCCGGTCCATTGCATGTTAGAAGGATGCCTGCGCATTACACAGCTCTTGACGTAGGCGGGTAGGCTTAAAGAAGTCTTTACTGAAAAAGAGAGAACATTTCTCCTGATCTTGGGGAGAAAGATCAATTTGCCGGTATCCTCTTGCCAAATCCATGGCTGAGAAGGATTTTAAACTGAAAAGTTTTGCAAGGGCATCATCTATGCAGGTGATAGGATAGCTGTCTTTTTAGTGAGGCTATTTAGTTCACGGTAGTCCTTTACTATCCAAAGTCCTCCATTCTTTTTTGATCAGCAAGAGAGGAGACGCTCAAGGGCTTTGAGCGGTAATAATAACCCAGCTTCTAATAACTGCTTGAGTTCAACCTCATTTACTGCTCTTCAACCTTTGACTTATGATAAGGTTTAGATCGAATAGGTTAAGCATCACCAACATCAATGGTGTAGCTCCATCCCTTCATGTGCCCATAATCCGTGTTAGTCTAGGAGAAAATACAATATAGATATCCAATAGAGAATGAACTTTTTTAAGCTCTTTAGGGTTATGTCATCTGAAATGTGGACGTTAGGCAGAGTACACACCAACTGGTCAGTGGGAAAACCCATATCCTACATCAACCCAATAAAATATACCCTGTCAATCTCATTGAAGGGGAATAGCAGACCTACCCTATCTCTTGATGTTTTTTGACAACGATGGGTTTATTATTAAGGTTTCTCAATAGGATATTAATGGGTCGTTGATAGGCGGTGTCTATTATACCTGGAAAAACCCAAGGTTCTAAAATAGTTAATTCATCAATTCTAGTTATGAGCAGCAGAAGTGCTCAGGGGAACAATAGCGTAATGCTTGTAGCGACCACCTGATGTTCAACACCCTTATTATTGTTTCCTCTGAAACATAAAAGGAAATGCCCTATGAAGCGTCCATCAAATCAGGCATCTTTTTTGTGCTGCGTCCAGAGGTTCTGTATAATAAAGATAAAGCAAAGGAAAGGTATTTAACTAAGCAGAAGTTTCTTTTAAATTAGGTTCTTCATTGTTAAAATATATATGGACTTCATAACCAATTAGGAGAGGTAACCCTGTTTCATGTTGATTTTTTCGTCATACTCAATCATAAACTGCAGCCATTAATTATGTTAAAAAACGTTATTATCCAAGGCCACATTGGGAGCTGACAAGATGAGATTTCCTGTACAAAAATAGCAAGGAGGAGTAGGCTTCAATAGCTTGGGTGTTGTTGGGACCCGATGTTCCAAACTACTGCATACATTCAAGATCAGGAGACAACTTAATCTTCTTGATAAGCTTGGAAGAGAGAACGTTCAAAGGAGATCCAGTGTTCCAGATAGCCCTAACCTGGACTTTATGAATTATGACCTCTACCTTAGTGATGGTCCCGCCAAAGTTAGGGGGGAGAGCTAATAATTCATTAAGATGGTGTTGGGATTTTTACCCATATTCCCAGCCTGCTAGATTACCTGGTGTCGCTAGGGGAAAATTCCCTAAGGCGAAGTGAATCAGAAATTGGTTGGCCCAAGTTTCAGAGGAACTACGTTTGGGGGATTTTGGGATATACACCTGGTCATATCCATCAGGGATTGATCCGGATGAATACCTAACATCTCATTGGGCGTAGTGGCTGACAAAATAGGGGCATCTGATAGTGATTAACTATCAGGTGTACCAATTGGGATCGGTTGTGTTTATTCACTGATTGATTGGGAATGAATAGTGAGTTGTAAGGCGAGTGATGCCATCTGCAACTAGCGAGTTGATTGGTTGGTGAAGTGACCTGCCATAATGGATAATAAGTCCATTTACCTAAGGAGGTCGCTAGCAAATTATGGTTGGTTCGCTTAGATTGAGAGGAAATGTTAGGGACACGTTTTCTAATTCTTTCTGTTTGAGGTCTTAGGGATGTCTAATGATGAAATCCTAGCCTAGATGGGGATGACCATCGCTGCTGAGATGATGAAGGGTGAATTAACAGCAATAGCTGCCAAATCATTGAAGAGATGTCAACTGAGGGTTAGACAGCCAAATCCCCTACTATATATTTTCTAGGATCTACTTTAATAAACACATTATTATTACTAAGATTATTATTGCCGATGTAATTATTATTAACATTATTATCTACAGTAATATTGTCAATTTGGTTGTATAGTTAGACTATATGCTTCATTTGTGACGTTCCATCTCAAGGCATATTTGCAGAAGGCAATAATTGGAAGACTCTCAGAGAGAAGAGTAAAGATCTGAGCAGGGATCTAGAGATGAAGGGAACCACAATCAGGGATATCTGCAGACTGTGTGTTGGAAAGAAAGCGACTGTCATCAGAGTATCTTGATGAAGATCAGGTGGACAGGAATATAGGGAACGAATCCCTATGAGTGCTACTTACAGATTAATAATCAGAAGTACTGGCTGAAGCGTTGGGCCAAATAATATTCTAAACTCAACTATGGATAATAGTCTCCATACTATTATTGAATAATACATTCTATACAACGCGATGAAGTGCACAAGGAAATCGAACCTGTGCAGTAAAAAGATTACTAAGTTGACAACTGGTATAAAATCCTAAGTAAATTTTTACAAGTTGGTGCTCACTACAGGGTTAGTTGAGTAGAAGAATCTATCAATTATATCGTAAAAAGTAGATGTTTAAATTTTGGAAATAAGTTACTGAAGGAAGTAATGAAGATAGAACGTGAAGAGGATCACGTTCAGTGGCATTCACCCAGTTCAGCAGTGGAGCTCTGAGTGAAGCAAAAGGAGGATACTCAAGTTCAGGAAAAAGGACTTGCAGCCTAGATATGGAACTATCTAGTGCTACAAGGAAACCAGTTCCACCGGACATCTACTTTAGATGAAGAGAATCAGCAGGACTAACTTGGTTTGAAATTTGGCCCACTGGAAATAGCCCTGAGGAACAGCAGGATCAACTCAGGTTGAAATTGGATCTGGTTTAAATATTCCTGAGGAGAGAGTGTTTTGATGAGGCATTGGACGAAATAAGAAGCAATCAATCTGGAGAATTTTATTTACATACCAATGAAGAGATGAAGTCAAAATAGGAAATGATTGATCCAAGATAGAGGAGGAGATCGTTGAAGTAACAGTCAATCACTGGTCAGAAGTTACTGGAGACGAGTTCATCAATTCAGGAGAAATTGGATGAAGCTAATGAGGCCAGAACGACCTGTGTAATTAAGGATAGCCACGAAGGTGGAAAATCGTTTTCAGGAGAAAAATGATCTGGACAAACAGATGAAACTGTAGCTGATGAGATACAAAGTTCCAAAATATCAGTTGCCAAATTAAGAGATGAAATTAGGGCCTGTTGGACGAATTTTCAGGCGGGATTAAAGGCCTAAAATAGGAGAATTGCCTGAAGTTGGCAAGTATAGCCTATACATGAGGAAATAGTGCTGCTGTCATATAATGAAGGTCAATACTAATCAGAAGTTTTGAACCTAAGAGTAAATAGTTGCAATGTTCCCTGCGGACCTCTGAATCATTAAATGGTTATGTCCAAAGATTTTGATCAAGTCTCAGAAGGGGACCACTGAACCAAATTGTTAATTAAATCTTAAGAGGATATGATTTTGAACCATAATAACTGGTAGGTTTAGATACCCAGGACCCAGTTAAGATGAAGGGAAAGGAAGGACCTCTGAGCCTTTTTGTAGGTTGCAAGTCCCATTACAAAAGAAAAACACAAAAAATATATAAGATATATATATAAATATTATAAAATAACTATTTTATGGTCTATGAGTTTTGGACTAGAGAAATGATGAGTTATCCTGATGGCCAAATGGAGGAAATTCCACTCTCAATGAAATGAAATTATTGGCTGGTTAACTGAGAGCATCAACCTATTGGTTTATTAAGAGCAACTCGCTGATCTGTTGGAAGGCCAGAAAGAGGAGGTGCTCAAATTGTTGAAAAGTGTCAGAGAGTAATTTTCCAAAAATGACCATGATTTGGGATGCACAAGAGTTGTGATTCACAAGGTCAATACTGGGGAAAATCTGCCAATCAGGACAAAATGAGATTGCCAGCATGAGTACTGCGAGTATTAATATATTAGAAGATTTATTCGGGACTTCGCCCAAATAGCCCAGCCTTTATTGTATTTGTTGAAGGATCCAAAAAGGATTTTTATAGAATGAAGAGGCCCAGGACTCCTTCGATAAGTTACGCGGTATTTGAAAGATTTGCTAATTCTGAAATATCTGAATTTCGATTGGGAGTTTATCATTCAAACCAATTCTTCATTGCGGCAATTAGCGCCATACTTACCCAAGTAGACAAACTTGGAGACGAGCATCCGGTGGCATATGTGAGCCAGACACTCTTCGCTGTGTTGGCTACACAACTTAAGAGAACTGGAAGGACGACTGTCCCAATGGGCACTTAAGCTTTAGGCTTGTGATTATGAGATAGTCCACTGAGCGGGGGCTTCTCATCAGAATGTGGATGGCTTATTGCAGTTGCCAATGGTCCAGTTGGTATACCCGCAGGCGGAAGAGCTATTCCAGAGAATGGTCAAAGGAAGAATCGGGGATGAGCCTCAAGAAATCCAAGGTACGCTTCAAAAAGCGATGAAGAACAATGAGACTATGGATTGACAAGTATTCAAGATGATTAACAGTAAAATGGCTATTATTCCTTAAACTGTCAGAAAGAGCAGCAATAGTACAAGCAGCTCACAAGGTTGTTGGGCACAGAGGCCTGAGAAAACAACTGACCATATTTGCCAGTATTATTACTGAGAACCATTTAACTATAATGTCGCAGATCATCTGGCTTGTTGCATGGAGTGCCAGCAGCACAAACCACACAAGAATACAACTGGATACTGACTAGTCTAACCTGGATTTGCCTGGAACATGGTGTCCATTGATGTGATGGGATCACTGGTGATGAGCACAGGGGGTTTCAAGTACATCATAGTAGCCATCGACCATCTGACAAGATGGGTCAAAATGAATGCCCTAGCCAGAGTTGACGCTACCAGTACTGCTATATTCATCCTGGATCAAGTAGTATACCAGCATGGATGTCCGCAAGTCCTACTGAGTGACAATGGGACCAACTTCACGTCTCATGCTATCCCAAGGCTAAATAAAATAATGAGGATCTGAGGAGTCTTGTCAGTACCATACTGGCTGGAGACAAACTGACTGGTAGAATGGGTAAATGGGACGCTGACCATGATTCTGAGGAAGCTAGTCGCAGGGAGAAGTTCCACGTGGGAAATATACCTGAGTTTGGAGACATTTGCTTACAACATTAGTCATCATACAGCGACAGGGAAGACGCTATTTAAATTACTATACAGAAGAAAGGCTGCGTTGCCGCCAATATTATATTTGGTAGTGGAACCTACAAAGGGATGATTACAGAGCAATACTTGAACCAACTGACAAGTATCCTGATTGATATGCAATCACTAGCATTTGATACAACCTTGAAGAAAAGGATACTTGAGAAATCGATAGATGATAACTAAATGGCATTAGAAGAATATCAAATAGGGGAAAAAGTCGCATATTGCAATATGCATGGTTTCAGATGAAGAAACAAATTATATGCATTGTAGTCAGGTCCATTTGAAGTATTTGCCAAGATGGCGACCAATGCTTACTCCATCAAGAATCTCTTGGATGTAAGAGTTGTAAATCGAGTCCGCACTAAGTGTCTAAAGCGTTGGATCAGGGAAAAATAAAAGAGTTCCTAAAGGACTGATAAACCATTAAGTTGGTCATGTCCTGATGATTAGGTAAAGTCTTAAAAAGGACCGCTGAACCAATCTAGATGGTTAAGTCTAAAAAAAGGACCTTTGAAACATGGAAAACTGGTAGGTTTGAGTACCCAGGACCCAGTTTGTGGGAAAAGATGGACCTCTGAACCGAAACAAGGCCAAGTCCCATAGGAAAAAAAGAAGAATAAAGGTAAAAAATTAATAAAAAATATTGGAAAAAATAGATTTTTAAAAATGCATAAAAAGCCAATATATTTTTAGAATTTTATTTTTATTGAATGTCCTTGGTACAGGGATGATTCCGCCTATGTCACCTATTGGGGGACGGAGGATGGATTGCAGTAGGGAAAATAGCATATCAAAATTGGTATAAGATTGGATGCTTACGAGGGCGAGACCTACACAAAAACACATCTGTTGAGCAGACCCTGAGCCCTGAGAAAACGCGACTAGGGGAAGGGAAAACTGAAATGTCAGAAGATGCCAATTGCAAAACCCCGGAGCAGGGAGGAAAACAGCAATAAAGAAAGAGGCAATTGTCAAATAACCCTGAGTAATCCAGATATGGCACCAGAGCCAGAAGATTTTTCTTGAGCGCCTGCCAACGGGCTTCATCAAAGACACCAGACATGTGGGCCAGCAGCGAAGAAGGAATACTTGATGGGGGTTGCCAAATCTTACCCCCAATTAATGCCATCAGTGGAAGATAGCTATGGGAATCTCTGGAGAAGATTTAGTTGTGCAGAGAGCAGATTGCATCCTGCAAATGGCGACTACAGGCTTCACGGAAGCTAAAGCTGAATGACTGGTGGAAGCCAGGCGAGGCTGGAAGCTTCATCAACCAACTTCGAAGAACTTGGCCAGCAAAGCGAAGAGCATAAGTGGCAGTATCCCAATCCAGAAGGTTATCCAGATCAGAAGGATTCAGCGCTAATGTCAAAGCCTTGGTGACTTGGGCCTGGAGTTCATCATAGGGAAGCTTAAAGTCTATGTTGTTACCAATTGAGAGCTCAAAAACCAGAAAAGTGGGTTTGTAGAATTGACTGAGTCAGAAGAGGAATTCAGAAAGCAAGTCCAACCCAGCCCTGAACGAATGATCCAGATCAATTGCATGATCTATGGAGCATCGATAAGATGTTTGGAGCATCAGTAAAAGGAGCCAAATCCAGGAGGGTTTTGAAGTCCAACTCAGGAATTGACTTTAAGGGAAGAGTTGGTCAAGAGTTGTTTGAAATGATGGTCAGCCTGATTTTTGAGGGATTAGTTACCATTTCCAGTAATTTTATGGAAGGACTAGCCGCTTGCACCAGACTAGGCGTATGTTTCCTGGAAGGACCATAGAAGAGGTTCCATCAAGCATCCTGACTCATCTACTGGAAGAGATGGAGGTCTTGATCAGACAAACTATCCAGAAGCTACAGGTATCGTGACTCAAAATTTGATAAATGAGCTGGATGAGAGGGGGGATGTTGGACTTATATAGAAGTTGACACTATGCACTCTATAATCCATTAGGCTCCAATTTTGGGGAAATTAATCTCAAAATTAGTGAGATAAGCTTACCAAGGGAAGAATAAGGAATGACTTACAGCCAAGAGGTTTTGAGAGAAATAACAAGGGCAAATAGAAATATGTACTCTTAATTAAGCTGTCAAACGAACATCAACAGCAAGAGTCTCCTGTATAGGACGAGGAGAAAATCAAAGAAATCAAGGACGCTAGACCAAGAATCCTGAATATGACAGCGGGTCATATACCCTGACAGGGGGAAAACTGGATTCTGGGCTTAATAATTGTCATGAGTAATTCGATCAGCCTGGCATGACAGAAGGTCACAGGGACAGAGCTCTGATAAGGCAGTAGCGAGGAGGAAGAGGAAGAACGCCATATGCTGAAGGTCATCCTGAGCAGCGTTGAGTATTGACAAAGCTACTCCGCTTGAGCCAATGAAGTATTTGACCAGGTGTCCAAAGTGGTGTTCTCATGCCCCAGTCCTTTTCTCGCTGGAAATCTAGGCAAGAGGGGGATGTGTTGGGATTTTTTTCCCATACTCCCAGCCTGCTAGATTACCTGGTGTTTCTAAGGGAAAATTCCCTAAGGTGAGGTGAATCAGAAATTGGTTGGCCCGAGTTTTGGAGGAATTACGTTTTGGGATTTTGAGATATTCACCTGGTCATGTTCATTGTGGATCAATCCAGATGAATACCTAATATCTCATCAGGCATAGTGGCTGACAAAATAGGGGCATCTGATAGTGATTAACTATCAGGTGTACTGATTGGGATTGGTCAGGTTTCATCATTAACTGATTGGGAATAAATAGTGAGTTGCGAGGCGAGTGATGCTGTCTGCAATTAGAAAATCTTTTGGTTGGTGAAGTGACCTGCCATAATGGGTAATAAGTCACATTGCCTTAGCAGGTCGCTAGCCAATTATGATTGGTTCGCTTGGATTGAGAGGAAATGTTAGGGACACGTTTTCCAACTCTTTCCGTTTGAGGTCTTGAGGATGTCCAACAATGGGAGCCTATCCAGGATGGTGAAGACCATCGCTGCTGAGATGAGGAAGGGTGATTCAATGGCAACAGCTGCTATCTCATCGGAGAGTGTCAACCAAGTGTTAGATGACTGAATCCCCTACTATATAATTCTCTAGGATTTACTATAATAAACATATTATTATTACCAAGATTATTATTACCAATGTTATTATTATCAACGTTATTATCTACAGTAATATTGTTAATCTGGTGTATAGTTAGACTATCAGCTCTCATTGTGATGTTCCATCTCAAGGATATTATTGCAGAAGGCAGTAATTGGAAGACTCTCAGAGAGAAGAGTAGAGATCTGAGCGGGGATCTAGAGACGAAGGGAACCACAATCAGGGATAGCTGCCAACTGTGTGTTGAGCCAAAAGCGACTGTCATCAGAGTATCTTGATGAAGATTGGGTGGACAGGAATATAGGGACTTACCTACAAGTATGCTTACAAAGTATTCAATTGGAAGTACTGTCCAAAGCATTGGGCCTAATAATAGTTCAAACTCAACTACAGATAATAGTCTCCATACTGTTATTAAATAATTCATTTTATAGAACGCAACAAAGTGCACAAGGAAATTGAACCTGTGAAGAAAAAATTTACTGGGTTGATAACCGATAATCAATCCTAAGTTAGTTTTTACAGATGGAGAGTAAAAAAGCTTTTTAGCCGTCTCATAATAGTTATTTTAATGGACTGTAAGGTGTGATCATGATGAATTGGTTGGATCAGTGAAGAAATAAAATGGTCCGCATTGGTAGCAATATCAATAATCTAAGAACACCCTAGCACTTGATTAAGGTAGGAATATTGAGGGATCTGGATTTATCTACTCCATCAGGGCTCAGCTGTTCCAGTATACCTACTTCAGCAGGGGCCCTAAGACATAGTAACTAACACCTCATAACCCTTCAGACTCGTCATTAGAAGGAATGTCCACAAACATTAGATAAATGCTAGAAGGGCGGTTGGAGGGTAAGTCATAACTTCACTAGGTTTGGGGCCATCCGCAGTTATGATCACTGGGAGAGCAAAGCGTAGCTTGAGCAGCCTTGTCCTTGAGCCCAAGGTTGGTAGGAGTAACTGTTACTGGAGGGAGGGTTTGGGCTTAAGAGAATACTATTAGGCCTCTGGTAGAGACCTCTTGTGGAGGGTCTGGGGGTGGAGCAGAGTATTATCAGATGAAAAACGATGATCTTGGCTAGCAGTATGTGGCAGGGAGCGCGGCCCCCCTGAGGTTAGCGCACTCTGACCCACAGACTTATTAACCTCAGGCTTGCAGGCTGGAGGGAGATCAGGGTTGAGACGAACTGCAGGTGCTGGTATTGGGGTAGTAACCAACACAGGTGGGGCCATAGGGATCATCCTGGGCTTCTTTTGTGGGGTTATGATTGAGAAGTCCTCAATGATGAAGACTTGTGGATTTTAAACAACTCCTGAACTAGCCTCTTCGTTATAGATATCTGAAACCACTAGCTTCACCTTCCTGATATTATGGGTGGTACAGATATGGCTTTTAGCGGAGACAAGATGCCATGCTGTGGAAGGGTGAGAAGATAAGCCAATTATGATTGCAGAAAGAGCATCATTAAGAGGTAACATTTAGCAAGTACCAGGTGCTGAGCTTCACAATAAAAATTGATTAACAAAGGTGGTGTGTGATTCTCTCCTTTTCATGCTGAGGCACATAAAAACCTGCTTCTTCCTTTTCAAACTCTGCGTTAAGTCAAATAAAGGAGTCAGCGCGTCCTTAACTCTTCCCATGTACTATTACGTCCATATGAGGGACTATCACCTCTTGGCCATGAAACTGAGTTATGAAAATGTTGTCAAAATCTGGTGGTTGACTCGTAGCTAAACCCTATGCAACCATCAGATCAAGAAGATTATCCTCCCAATGCTCAAGCCAATACCTTAATTCTCACCTCAAAGCCTATTCAACTAAATGGCTCATACCAGTATCTCAACATCAATCTAATCAAGTATTTTATCAAAAAGCTCAGACCAAATACGCTTGCACATTATGGCCAATTATCACTTCAGCAAATCTTGGAAATTAGTCCAAATTATCAGTAACACAATCAAGCAACTAGTATACAAAAACGTTTGGGACTGTCCCAAAGTTAACGTATAAAAGTCCCATGGACAATCAGAAGAACAATAATTTAATCAATTTCCCGCCCTAGGGCGAAATGTGTACGTCAATCCGCGTAGTTGGCATGGTAGCACTTGCACATGGACCTCCCAAAAGGGAGGACAAAGTGCTATTGATAGAGAGGCCTGCCAACATCCCGATCAGGGGTACATAATCTAATTTAATTGATGCAAGAATTTCACAGAAGGTGTATTTTGTCAGCATTATGACGAAACTCAAATCAAGAAGATCTTAGGAAAATTTGAAAGTTTTATCTCAATTTTTGTCCCTAAAATCCTCCCAATTTTGAGAGTACCTTGCCACTAATAAATCTAAGAATAAGTCTCAGTCATATCAGTTCAAGGGCTGAACTGAGGTGGTAAATTATCTGCTAAAATTGAGTTCTTAAATGTGGTCAGGAGATGCCCTAGGAGGTATAAATACCGGTGCCTTGCTTAATGACTTATTATCAAATAAATATCCTAAAAAACAAAAGATATTTTATTTTATCCTTTTCTTAGTTTTCTCAGAGTCTTTCTTTTGGAGAAGTGTTGACAAGCTGAAAGCACACAACTTGTATTGAAACCTGACTCAGAAGAAGTTCCCAATAACGTTGGAAAAATTACGCCTAAAATTGACCAGAAGAGTCGGGGCTATTTTAATCTTCCTAGTGAGTTTCTGAATGGTTGAATACCGTAAGCCACTGGCAATATTTAGGATCAATCTATGAAACTTCATCCTGATTAAGCGTGCAGTTAAAAGTTATCAAGTGAGAGATCCTCAGAACTTCAAAAATGGTGCTTACTCAAAACTAGTGACACTATCTAAAATGGATCTATAACCAATTCCTGGCATATTTGGTCAGAAGAGAAAGCAACAACAAGATGGAAACTAGTCACAAGAAAATCTCGGATTGTTTTAACCAGCCGTCAAGGCAATGAAGCGATTATCTCCTACTCTCTGGATCTTATCACAGTGAGTAGGAGCTCATGCAGATCCAACAAGCCCGATTGATCATACATCTGCAAGCGTAAAAGCTATGCTGGAAACCCTATATCAGGGCTTTAGGATTGATACTTCACAAATAGATCCCCCCTTTGGCCTGTTCTACTACCTTAAAGATCAGGCGCTTAAGCTGGAGATATATATGAAGTACTGTGATGCAACCATGGCACCTCTTGCCAAACGTCTCACAGAGGGTCAAGCAACTAAAGAATTCATGGTTAACTTTGTTCAACCTTCAATTAAGCATACCCAGCTAATCATTGTTAAACAAAATCTGGAAATCACGGAAATCTACCATGTGCAAGGGGAGGAACAATCTTCCCAAAATGTTCTACTGGACAAACTAAATTTCAGCTTTGCTGAAGTCTGAAAGGCAATTGTGGATAATATGGGACTTGCTAATGAAGCTCATGGGAGATTAAACCCCTCAAGGAGCTTCTAAGTGAAGGAGTCCCAAATATAGCCGCAGAAGTTCTTGCTCACTTTGGGTTATCACACAATTGGGTACAAAACATGAATAACCGCTGTCAAAAACAGGAAAACCATTCTGACTAACTATTGCCTCAATCAGAACGAATTACCATACATGCCACTTTGGGCCAAAGAAATCACATAGATTTAGATGAAAAAGTTGATGACTTTGAGAATTATGTTTGGGCTGAGCTGGATACTATAAACAGAAACTTTCAAAGACCTTGTAGCAAAACCAGCCGTTCTGAATAGGGATGAAGAGGATGCCCAGATCAAAGAGGAATTTTCTAAATTTTGAACTGTGGTTTCGAGATTGCATGTAAGAAATACTAAAATTACCCAGTAGAATAGTGGCCTCAGAATTTAATTATCAGCTGCATTTTCCCAAGAAGACAGTATGGCAAAAGATATAAAAAACAACGATCAATCAAGCTTTATTCAAAAAGGAGTATGAAAACCTTAAAAAAGAATTTGAATCCCTCAAAAAGCAAGGCTGCCAGTGCTCACCCAACTTTGACAAAAAAGAAATAGGAAAAAACTCTACTTATTTGGCCAAAAAGCAGCTTGTGAAATTAACTAAGGGCCTGAATTCAAGCGTCAGAATCCAGTATTTTGGAGCAATATCATGAAATTGAATCATAGAAATTGATACTGATGCAGAAACTGATTTTTGAACATCTGTTCTATACTTAGAATCCTGGCATCAATCCTGACTCCAGATACTCCCCAATGGAAAAGAGGGTCGATTATGAGCAATGATAAACCAAGATGTTTAAGATAAAGTACCACTCCTATGCCCAAAGCAGGGAGAGATGACTTCAAACCATCCAATTTACCAAACTTTGATAATTATGGGAACGTTCACTCATTACACAAGCTATTTGAAAAAGCAATGCTGGAAGCATCAGATTATGCAAAAGAATCAGCACTGATTAACTCACTCGACGCCCATAGCTGTGACCTCATTATGCCCTATTTGGGCGACGATTGGTCCTATATGGATGCCAAAATTGCAGTGAAAAAACAGTTTGGAGGGCCTGAGAAATTAGAAACCCTAAAAAGAGAGCTTTTTAATAATAAATTTAGCAGAATTAGACTATTAAGGACTTTGCGGATAGTTTTTTCATGAGGCACAAGTTCTTTGTGGGTGTAATGCAATAGATAAGATTGACGCCAAGACTGCAATGGAGCACGCAGCTATGCCTTCCATGAACTGCACAATGTCATGATACCTGCTTTTAATGGAAGCTTGGAATTCTAAGAGCTTACCAATTACTTGAGAAGCTGTTCCCATAATTTCAATATTCCAATATGGGACAAAGATCAGCAAAAATCCCGATTTTTGGGCCCAAAAAGCAACACTATGTCTGACCAGGGGAAAAATTTCCAAACTACGAACCTAAAATTTGAGCAAAAGCAGCAAAAAGGGCTGATTACTTGCCACAGCTGTGGTCATATGAGGCATTTTGTAACCAATTCTACAAACAGTCCAACAAAAAAGCCTGGAGTCAACGTTGCTCTAGAAATCAACAGCAACAGTGAGGCGAGAAAAGAGCAGGTGGAGTAGAGGCGGCTTGCTCTAACTCCACCAATGTTCAAACCATTCCACCTGAACCTGGCGAGCTCTTTAGGGCCGAAGATGTTGCTGAAGATAACCTCCACCATATCGTGGCTAATGATGTCATGATGGTCACTACTTGATCCAAGCAAAAGCAACTAAACCCTTGAAAATTACCAAAGAAGCCCGAGCAGAAGTATCAAAAGTTTATGCAAAGAAGATAATTGATCAGGGTTTAGACCTCCAGCCCAGATATTCGACTAGCCTACCTAAGCTTAACAACGTTCAATTAGCTATTCTCATGAAAACCTTAGCAGCTAACTTCCAAGGTATTTGCTCAAGCCTGAAATCACACCTGGAATCAGGCAGCAATCAAAGCATTCATATAATAAATACCTCTGAAAACTACCCTGAATGTACTTATGCGGACATAGCAATAAACAAGGTATTAGTTCAGGCCATCATTGATAGTGGTGCTCCTATTAATATATTCAGCACAAAGTTGGTTAAAAAGTTGAAAATTGCGCCCAATGTTGCCCACTGTCAGAAATATGGAACAGCTGGAGCGCATAAAATTAAATCGCTGGGCGCATAAAGTACCCTACCTCTCCAATTTTGATCTATTGTAGTAACAGCACCTGCTATAATTTTGCGAAATAAGAACTATGATATCCTAATCAAGACAGATTTCCTAATAAGATATGGAGTTGTTACCAATCATAAGGACGATACTCTCACCATTCTTGGCCTATCTATTCCATTTACTATAACTAGGATAGGGCAGTTGAGAAAAATAAACCCAGCCTATTCTTAAATCTGGCCTACAAAGATGGAGTAGTCCTGATTGAGTATGCCAAAGCGCGGTCAAAGATAAAAGCACTACCCATTCAAATTGATGAGTCAAATGGCATTCCAATTTGATCAAATCAGAGCATCTCTATAGCATCTGGAGATCAAGTAATTCTCCCATTGGGACTAACAATTAATATCCCAAAAGGAATTTATGGTGAAGTATATCAACCATGGTCCAAAACTCAATTCAAACCAAACATTGCCCTGGTATTATGATTCCTGGACATGGAGAAATACACATTTTTTGTGCAAACCTGCAAAATTGGCCCATCTCCATCAAGCAACATCAAACAATCGCATTTCTAAATCTAATCCCTACCTCAGAAATTCACTTAATCCACGAGTTTAGAATTTTTGTCAAATTAGGGCTCCCCAATAAGGACCTACTCAGCATAAACAATATTGTCTCTATGGCCGATTTAAGCAACCTGACCAACTCTGAGAAAAGCCAAGCTCAGAATTTATTCTCTAAATATTAGGAAATATTCGCATAAGATGATTTCAACTTGGGATGTACTAAGGGTGTCACCCACAAAATTGATACTGGAGATCATAAACCAATTTGATTACGCCTGATTAGATGCTCAAAATCATCTTAAGAAGCTGTATCCAAGGGTGATTAAGGAACTGCTCAATCGTGCTTGTAAGTACTTTAAAAAGTCCATTATCAGCACCAATTTTAATAGTGAAGAAAAAGGATGGAAGCAATTGAGTAGTCATTGATTATTATAAAATTAAACAACATCACAAAGAAGGACTTGTACCCTCTGCTATGAATTTATGATGCCTTGGATAGACTAGAGGGCACAAAGTTCTTCTCAGCAATTTACCTTATCAGCGGATATTGGCAAATAAATCTTCCTGAAGAGGAGCTCGAGAAATGTGCAATTAAAATCTAAGAGGGCCTATTCACAGCTGACGAGAATGCTGCAAGGTCTCTAATGCCCCTACTTTTCAGAGGGCTATGGACACAATCCTGGGAGATCTGAAGCTGTCATATAGATAGTGTATCTTGATGATATCAACGTTTTCATCTGCACTTTTGATGACCACCTGGATCACTTAGAGAAGGTTTTCAGAAGGCTAGCTGCTGCAAACTTAAAAATCAAGCCCAGAAAATGTAAGTTTTTCAAAAACCAACTGTAATACCTCGTATTTGTGCTTGATAAAGTGGGTCAACAGCCCCAACTCTCAAAGCTGGATGCCATCTCCAAAATGAAATGGCCTGAATCCAAGCATGATATTCAAGTATTCCTAACATGATCAGGTACTATTGTCAATTTATTGCTGACTTTGCACAAGTTGGAGAGCCGCTTTTCTATCTGCTTAAAGATAAGGTCCCATTCAACTGGGCTCCAGCTTGCCAGGATGCAATTGACCAACTCTGATCATACCTATTAAGTGTGCCTGTTCTTCAATACCTGGACTTTAATCACAAATTTATCATCCAAACTGATGCATCCCAGACAGCAGTGGGGGCCGTGTTATCCCAAGTTGGAGAAGACGGTGAAGAACATCCAATTGCCTTAACTAGTCAAACCTTAAACGTTCATGAAAGGAACTACACGGTGATGGAATGAGAATGCTTAGCCATCATATATGATTGCAAGCAATTCTGGGTCTACCTTCATGGCACTCATTTCAAAGTTGTTATCAATTATGTTTCCCTAAGATAATTAAACAACTTAAGAGAACCTGAGGGCCGATTAGCCTGCTGGGCATTAAAGCTTCAAGCTTATAAATACACCATCAAGCATCAATCTGGGGCAAAACACCAAAACACTGACTGTCTATCCTGAATACCCACCATTGCAACACTTAATCAGGCTGCCAATGAATTGTTTATGAAAATGATCAGCGGAGAGTATCAAGATGAGCCCAAATCCGTCCAAAAATTATATTAGATCTACAAAAAAATACAACCATCGAAAATGGGATGCTTTACATGATTGTTTAGGGCAAGAAGTATATTCTTCAAAGACCATTGTCCTAAACAGACATCATTTTAGCTTCTCATAAGGCCATAGGGTATGGTGGATTCTAAAAGATAAAAGAACATCTGAAGAAATTCTACTATTGGGATTTAATGCATTTAACATCCAAGAAATGCTAGGATGCTGTGCAGAGTGCCAAGGCGAAAAACTATTCCAAAAAAGCACATCTTACCAGCCTGTTTGGCCCAAGATTGCCTGGAACACTGTATCTATCGTTGTTGTCAGCTCACTTCCAACAAGAAATACAAAGGCCAAGTATATAATCTTAGCCATCAACCACTTGACCAAAATGGTAAAGGCCAAGCCCATATGGGAAGCTGGAGTGGCAACTACCGCCAAGTTCATCCTTAAAAACATCATACACAAGCATGGATGTCCTGAGGTTATTCTGACCAATAATGGAACCAACTATACCGCCAATGTCCTTTCTAAGCTCAACCAGAAAATGGGAGTATGAGTTGTGCTTTCTACCTATATCATCCTGAAACTAATGGGACTGTTGAGCAAGCAGACAGGACGTTGGTGAACATTATCCAAAAATTAACATCAGCCAAACCATCCAAATGGAGTACTTATCTAAGTTTGGTAGTATTTACCTACATACTTCCTACCATTCATCAACCAGGATGTCACTGTTTCAAGTACTTATGATAGACATCCAGCCCTACCAATGCTCCTATATTCGGCCCTAGAGGATCCTGACAAAAAAATTTATCCTCGGTATGTGGAGAAGCTTGCAGATGCTTTAATTAAACTACAAGCTCAAGCCTTTGACAACAGTTTAGCCGAGTAAAAGGCCCAACATAATAAGGACTTGAAAGAATTGCTACACACTAGCCAAACTTGAAGTTAACGATGGAGTTATATTTTTGCAACACACATGGATGGGGCAGATTGTAAATTTAGATTGCATCTGAGTCAGGACATTTGAAGTGATTAAGAAGACATCTAAGTTCATAAACAATCAAGGATTTAGGCCCATCCATATACACAATCAAGTCTATGCAAAATTCCTAAGAAGGTCAATAAGCGGGCTGATTAAGAAAAGAAAAAGTTGAAAAAATAATAAAAAACAACAAAAACAAAAACAAAAAACAAAGACAATGACAAAAAACATTTATTATTAATAATAGCTTTATTATAATTAGTACTTTAGTTTACACTTGAGGTTGGGAAGAGGATCCAACTTCAGACTTGATGAGCATTCAGTCCAAAATTAACAATAAAATAACATACATTAGACTCATTAGGCGTTTGGGCCAAAGTTACCAAATAGAAGACCCAACTCAATGCTTGTTGGGCGTTCAGGCTGAAGATAACAGATGCTGATGATCAACTAAGGCTAATTGGGAATCTTAGGGCTTATGTTTAAGTCAAGTATGGGAAATGTCAGAATCTGGTGGTTGACTCAAAAATAAACCCTTTGACAACCATAATATTGGGCCATTTATCCTCCCAATGCTCGAGCTAATAACTTAATTCTCACCTCAAAACCTATTGCAACTACACAGCTTGGGCAAAATATCTCAACATCAATTTGATTAAGTATTTTATCAAAAAGCTCAGACCAAATACGCTTGCACATTATGACCAATTATCACTGAAGCAAATCTCAGCAATTGGTCCCAATTATCAGGAACACAATCATACAACTAGTAACACAAAATTATTCAGGACTGACCTGAAGTTAACGCTTAGAAGTCCCTCGGACAATCAGAAAAATGATAATGTAATCAATTTCCCGCCCTAGGGCAAAATTCATATGTCAATCTGTTTAATTGGCATGATAGCACTTGCACATGGACCACCTATAGGGAGTATCTAGTACTACTGAGTGAGAGGTTTGCTGACGTCCTGAATAGGGGTATATCATCTACTTTAATCGATGTAAGAATTTCACAGAAGGTGTATTTCATCAGCAATATGAATAAACTCAAATCAATAAGATCCTAGTACAATTTTGCAAACTTTATCTCAATTTTTGTCCCTGAAATCCTCCCAAATTTTTAGATTTTGCCTCTAATAAACTTAAGAAAGGTCTCAGTGTATCAGTTCAAGGGCCAAATTGAGGTGGTAAAATATCTGTTGAAATTGTGTGCCCAAATGTGGTCAGAAATGCCCTAGAGGTATTTTTACTGGCGCCTGGCCTATTAACTTATTACAAATAAATATCCTATTTTAAAGATTTTTTATCCCTTTCCTGGTTTTCTCAGAGTTTTTTTTAAAGAAGTGTTGAGAAGATGAAACCACAACTTGTATTGAAACCTGCCTCAGAAGAAGTTCCCAATAACGTTGGAAAAATTATGCCCAAAATTGACCGAAGAGTCAGGGCTATTTTAATCTGCCTAGTGAGTTTCCAAAAAAGTTTGAATACCATAAGCCACTGGTAATATTAAGGATCAACTTATAGAACTTCTTCCTAATTAAGCATGCAGGATAATAATTATAAAGAGAGCAATTCTCAGAACTTCACAGATGTGCTTGACTTTTTGTTGATCAGTGGCGCCTTCCATGCCAGATACATAGACGGATATAAATGGGACAAGGCTACCCTCCCCAAGGGGTGAATTTGTCTTTAAAGGAGGTTTCAAATAGATATCCTCATGAAAAGCAGAAGAGGGGCGCTGTTAAATGTTTTTTGGTGGGACAGCGCAGTGTCTAATTGCATTTCAAGGGCAAGTATCCTTGTTTCATATTAGTGAAAGGGGAAGAGGGTTACTCACTTGAACTCCCTCCATTTTATATAAGATTTTGGTATAAAGGTACCCCTGTAGTGAGCACCACTTGTTGGAACTCAGGCTGTTAGTATGCTTTCTGGAGCATTTTTATAACTGAATTTTGATTTATACTGTAGGTGTTATATTACTCTCTTATGCTGTAATAGATGTTACAAGAGAATTTTTTAGTTTAATTTTAAATATGAAAACCTTTAATAATACTAAAAAGTTAGTTTTATATCATATTTATTAGGAACCGTGATAGGGTAAAAAGTGAACCCTTTCAATTTCTTGCTGCTTAGTAATTAAACTGTATTGAGGCTCAAGGTGAGTCAGATAAGGGATTCATTATATGCTTCGATCATCCAAATTAGAGAATATGGGGTTCTTACCTATCAGAGCTCTCACATCTCACCTTGTTTCAAAGGAATGACAGATGGAGGATCAATACTAGGTAGAACAAGTCTGTTGGGCAAGGATTCTACATCTGACCAATCAGTGGGTGTGAAAATATTTGCATCTTGTGGGACCCCATCCAAACCTAATAAAGGGGATGGTTTCCGCCTAGGTATCTGAACAGAATTAAAGATGGGCCAGGGTGGTACCTTGGCATAACTTACCATATTCTGCTGCAGGTTGGGCACAACCTTAGTATTAGTAATCGACCTTTTTGCTGGGGATGGGGTTAACCAAATTACCCCAATTCAATGGATTCAACTGAGAATTGACCAGGGCTTTGTGGGATAGCCGCCTTTTTTACCCTTAAAATACTCTTAAAAAATGGACAGGTAGTTGTCTGAAACCCCATAAATATCAGGCCTCACCAGAGTCCAATGGAGAAGCATTTAGAGGGGCTTCTCAAGAACTTAATAAAAAGCACTTCCCTTATCTAATCTAAGAATTCACTTAACCAAAGATAAAGTGCAAAAAGTGTCACGGTGCTTCTGAGAGACCATTAGCGCATACACTTCCTAAAACTGACCCAAAGAAAGCTGTTTTTATAAGTAAGGTTAAAAAAGGGCTCAAGGATTAGGGCGTAAAAAGCTCTTCACCTCTGACCCTAAGATAATCTTTTCACTTGTATTATATGCATTTTTGTGTGTATCACACTGATTATTACAACATATCTATCAAGGCCATCCCAAAAGACTCTTTAGTCTCCACTACAATCCATAATGCATTAAAAAACTATTATAATTGTATGGGCTCACTGAGGATGCACATGGGGACTATATAACACCATTAAAGTAGACATACTGTGAGGTACTCATTGCATATTATTTCTCTCTCAAGTTTTGAAAAAGTATAGTGGGTCTTTTTCAACTTCTTATTCTCTGTGTACCATAGTCCAAAATTGGCACTCTATTGTGTTTTGAACTGATAAACTTCATGAACATGGGTTTTTCTCTAATTTTTTATATATTTTATAAATATGTAGATGGATGTTTTCGATTTATTAGACTTACACTGAGCCAGTGTCAAATTGAAGTATAAATTTACTATCTGTTACTTAACCGCACAATCACCAATTATGGTATCATTATGTACAAAAAATTCTTATCACCAATTGGAGCAAATCTTTTTTTAATGTTACATTAATTACTTTGCTTGAAAGGCCTAGAAAAAACTAGACTAACTATTTATCACCTAATTTTCCACTACACAGGTAAAACTTGTCAATAGGGCTTAGAATTTCCTAGATTATTAGCCAGTGTTTTATTGTAACGGTATTATTGCTTTCATTGTGTATATTCCCTCAGGCCCAAACTTAAGCTCCCCTTTATTTACCAAGTATTATGCAATTTAGCCAAAATTCCACAATTTTATTAAGTTGTCAATATTTTTACTGAGGAGAGCAGAAATATTCAAGGAGCATATCAGAAAAGGTCAGCCTTTATGAGATAAATTTGTTCTTAAAGTAACTTGTAAAAGCGAACCATGACCAAGACTATTTATAGTGGATAATAATTGTCAATATTCTTCGTTATAGTGTGCTTAAGCTTTAGGTTTATAAAAACCTGAGTCATTAAAAAAGATTCTAATTTTGTAATTTTCAAAAGTCTTTTCTAATAAGCAAACTTTTACTTTGGTGTAAATTGACTTTACCATATAAACTGACGCTGAATTGCAGTTTATATCACTTTAGTGCTTATTACAGGGTACTTTCTGCAAACTTGGAAACTATTATTATAGTACTCAATTACCAATTATGTTTTTTAATGCTGATATAGACTGTGTTAATACTGCTGAAGCGGCTGATCCCAAGGATCAGTTTTTTACAATCAATCTACTTATTAGCTTAGTTAAAAAATTGGCCTCATTTTACAGCTTTCTGATAGCTTTGTTGAATCTAGATTGCAGCTTTACTTATGAAAAATAACCAAGGACTTTCAATTTCACATTGAGTCATTGCAGAACTTAAAAAGTTTTTTGGTTCATCATGGACGATGATAGTGAGATAAAATCTAAATATCTTAACCCAATCTCTAGGACAAAAGTGAGTTAATTTACATTTCACTTCTTAACTGCAAAGCAGAAACTTGAGCAGGTTGAGTAAAATTAAAGGAGGAGCGCCCCACTTTCCTAGTATGTTAACCAAATCCATCAGGAAGTTATTAATAAATGTACTAATTAACTTGCTATCAATCTATTAGTGTTCAATACCAAAGGTGATGAAGCGTCAGTTGCGCATCCATTGCCCACTACTTTTTTACATACTTAGTATCTTAGGTATTTCTTTCCCATTGATATTATGATGGTTTTTGCTATTGATTTACTTCGCCACCACATTCACCTTCAACTATGGTTCCCTATAAGAAATCTACTCAAGCTAGTCATATGACTTCTCCTCATGCCACTTTTGTTGTTCAAAATCAGTTTTATTATCATTCTTTGTTCATAAACCCAGAGGTTAATTAAAATCATCGTGTCCATCATTACCTTTCAAAAAATTTAGTCAATATCCTATCAATCCATTTATCTTAGAGAAGAATGACAAAAAATGCAATGTACAAATCTTTGACTATATGGAATAAGCATGGAGGCAAACCAAGCTTAATAAGCTGGTTTCAAAATTAGTTTTTTACCTGTGATCTATTAGTCATGAGCTGGTAATACCAAAATTACTTGGTGTTTGCCTGAATTATCACAACTCCTTAGAACTTATTGTACAAAAATTTGGTGGAGCCTAATGTTGACTGTGCGAGACTGGTTCTTTTTTTCATCTTATTTTAAAAGGATGAGTATGTCACAGCTTTTGATATACATTTATATCATGGTGCTCAAGTTTTATATTTAATAAGGTGATAAATAAATTTTTGATGTCTAGATAGCCCTTTGTCATAGCTTTAACCCATAATAGTAGCTATGCATAAGTATGTTTAATAGTGCTGAATAAAGAATAAAATCTAATATAATTGTGTAATATAACTTTGCCTTAGAGCCGTCAATTTTTAGGCGCTTAAACCAAGTTAGGAGGAGCTTTGCAAAATTATCAGTAGGCCCATTTCTTCAATCAAATATTAAGACTGAATTTACCATCCACTCTTAAACAAAATAGACAAACTTAAACTTAATCATTAAGTATACAACCTATGAGGATACAATACAAGTCTTTCCCCTGATAAAGGGTCTGAATTTATATTTAAGTGATAAATCAAAATACCTACTATGACTTATAAAGAGTATATGTGAGATATAAAAGGGATATTCTTCTTATGACAATTTTTAGTATAATCCCAAAACATTTCAAAATAGACATTCTTTCATCTATATATGATTTACAACAAGTCAACTATGGCACTTCAACGCTGGTATCCTCATAATTATTCACTGATTTTCTTAGGGTAAAACACTCTCTCAATTTTAAAAGGATTTTTATACTTTAGACTATTTCAAAATCAAAGCTTTATTCTTTTGCAATCTGAATACCTAGGGCTTCTAACCATCTATGAAGATGCCCTGAGTTGGACAGGGGTCCATGTGGGATTACCTACTAGGGACTTTCTTAGTATAAGCCTCTATTATGTAGGACTTTTAATTTTTGGGAAATAAGCTGACATGTTGTGTATTATTCCTTAATTCAGCTGGCCTTATTAGTAAAAGTGTACCTTTCAGGATATAACAATAATTAAGCTCAAAGTAGCTAATAACTTCATTCTCTAGATTCACCCATTTTTTGGTTGAATCCTGATTGATTAATTTAAAAAACACAACTCCACTCATCGTCAGCCCTCTCTGGTCCCCCTATGTCAACAAGCTTGACGCCCGCTGTCCCCTTATGGGGCAGGGGGGCACCCCCTCCTAGTGTTTTTTGGCCTCTGCTGAAACGCTTGGGCTGGTTCTACTATCTCTCCCAACCCGGCTGGTTGATTTGTCCCTTCTAAGGACCTTGCTTTACACCTTGCCCGCACTCAGGCGGTGCCTTGTTGCCCTCTAGTGCTCCCTTCAGAGCACCATGCAATTCAGCCTTTAGGTCAAATATGGCAAATTGTTCCTTTATTCTAACTGCCCTATCATCAAACTTGCCCAGGATCTTTTGAATCATGCGGGCTTCATTGACTTCCACCCCTTCAAGGGATATAAGATCTTGGCTTCTCAAGTGAAGCTGATTCGGAGGTCGCAGCTACTATTCCCCTGGTGTTCCAGTGTGTACCCCTCCCTACCACTCAAACCCAGTTGCCCACTGATACCAATCTAGTGGTTCAGTTTGTGGGCTACCCTACTCACCCCCCCCAAAAAAATTTTATACAACAGGCTGTTGGCCAGTTTGTTGGAATACAGTTTGGACCCCATCCTCCAATTTGTGGTTCCCATTGGCGCCTCCCGCCTGGCAGGCCCTCATGCCTATGCGACCATACATCCCTCTTTTATGTAAGGTTGCCCTCTCGATTCCCCCTTGCACCATCATTCCCTCTTTTCCAGACCATTCTTTCTGGGCCCGCATGGATGGAGGGTGCACCATCTGCCCTACCTGTTCCGAAATGAACTATTCAAAGTGGCGCTGCCCCTCCAACAACTGAGCCACAGCCCACACACCCAAATCTTTGCATGATGACCCAATAGCTGACCCAGTTACTTTTTACCTGGGGCACCTCCCTCCCCCTCCTATCCAAAATCCAGAACCTTCAGATGGGCCAGTCCCAGCCAATCAGGCACAGTGTCCCCAAGCCCCTTCTCCTCACCCAACCCATCAGGGGTCAGACTGGACTCCAGTTAATTCTAAGCCACACTTGTTTTATTCCTAGCCCCACTCCCCCATGCTAACACATTCTCTGATCAAATTATTGTCAACCAAAATCCCTGGAATTATTTGGACGAAGTAGATGAATTGGATAATCCTGTCTCTGAATCAGTCAACCCTCCTTGCTTTAAAGAGTTCATCAATGCTGACTATGTGGCCCAGTTCCCCCCTCACAACTATTTTACTCGCCCTGGTGCCCCATATTCTGATCTGACCATCAGTTATTTTGAAGAGGTAATTACCTCCCCTCGTGATATTGCGCTCCTATCTGCCACAAGTTTTTCCGTTGAGGTTTTATCTAAAGGACTTGTCCCCCCGGTGGACCCCACGCTGATTCTCCCCTAAAAAATTTCTCCACCACTACTCCTATGCCAGCATTCTGCTCAAACTCTTAGCACAACAAGCTAGGTTTGGCCCAAATACCCGCCTTACCCCCAAAGTTGTGGACATGGCTTCTCCCATGCATGACACCTGCCTTAAATGTGAGAAGGGCCTTGTTGCTTACTTTTACAACTGCCTCAAAAAAGATATCCCTTGGCCAGTGGCACTTCCCCACATGGACCCCCACTTCCACAACGCGCCTACACCCCTGCTCTCTGCTTTGTGCCGCTGCCTGTCCGCCCCAGTTGAGCTTTCCCACCCTCCCAGTCCCCCTCTCCCTCTTCCATGGTCAGTTAGCGGTTTCTGCTTCCAACTTGGCTAGAGTTTTGCATTGGTTTTCACATCATTCGAATGGCTTCAGCCATGTTATTTTGACAGTTGGTGTGATTTTTTCATTCATGCTTGGCAATGTCCATCCCCTGGTAGACGTGCCTTGATTATATTTTTAAGCTCAAAGTAAGAGGAATTGCAGATAAATGCACAAATTAATAATGTTCAAAAATATAGTTAAGTAATATATTCTTAAGCCTGATATTTACTATAGTAGAAAATAAAAGCTGTGAGTTAAAAATAAACTACATGTAAAGGACCTTACAATGCATTGAAACTGTGTTTTAAATAATCATGGTACCTTCATTTGTCATTAACTTTTCTCTCTCGTTGCAATCAATTTGCAACATACTTGATTCAAGACCAGGTAAGTTTGATAATCTCTATGAGGAGATTAGTGTGCACCCAATGTCAGGTAGCAATTGGGCGAGAAAGTAAAGGGCACAGGCACATGCCTGCACCTACAAATTTTGTAAACACCCCTGGTGACACCAGTGCCTAGATAAAAATAGTAAAAAAATGGCAGTTAGTATTTTTCCAGAGATTTTGGACTGGCAAGCAATAAGTAACCAATTCATCAATACTCTGCATTCCCAGCCCCTGTCATCAGTGGAGCACAGGGTTTGAGTATTGCTGGATATCCAACAAATGTCGCTTTGGGAAGAGTTCTGTAGAGATGTGCACAACCATTTCACAAATGCAGTATACATTACACCACACTCCATGCCCCAAGGTTGGTTGGACCTCAGATTTGAAAACAAAATAGCAGTGGAAACAGCCGCACAGGTGCGTGTGGTGGTAGACCTCCCAGATGTTCAATGGGTTGTCATGATGAAAGGGCTCATTGGACTAAATCAAATCAAATTTTTGTTACGTTCAATTTCTTCCCCATTACTATTAAGTGCACAGTGCTGGTGCACCACCTAATGGCAGGGCTTAAAGCATATGGGGAAATTCAATCCTTTGAGATTCAACGCTTCATGCTCATGCTGGACCTGTGCATGGGCAAAGCGATCGCTGTGCTAACCCAGTCTACAGTTGTTAGGGAGATTTGACCCAAATTCCCACACTGCATTTGTGTGCGTTGACGGGCATGAATCCACCTGTTCCATGTCACCGTGGATAGCGCGCCCCCTATCTGCACCTTTTGCTGCGCTTTTAGCTACAAGGCCCACACACGCCCAGCTAAGGAGGGCATCACATGAATGAAATCATACCCAAAACAAGGAGCAGTTCAAATACCCATTTTGAACTGCCCATAGACACTAACGCCGCCTTCCCGTGGGATATGCAGGGGTGTTACATTCAGGTCAAACCTGTGTCCCCGCAGGAGCATAAGAAGGCCAAGCAGGCCTGCAAGGGCAGCTGCCAAGGCTGTGGCCATTGCTGCATCTGTGATCCCGCCTGCCCAGACCCAGGATGACATTAAGTTATTTGCTGTGGAAGCGGCTTGCAAGTCCATCCACCAATCAGATTGGGCCAACCAACCTGATGACCTGATGGGTGAGTCAGATCTACCCGATCAATGTTACCATGCCTTGATTAAACTAATTATACCACCCATTTTCCTCCCAAGATTGTGTCACCCTGCGATGATGAATTGCAGAAGCACAGCAATGTGAAGTCTCAAACTAATCCAACAAAAAATAACACCAGAACCGCAACTACATCCAAAGTATCAGAGTCCCTTAAGCCCATATATGCAGAAGTAAAAAGTACAATACGTGGAGTAATGCTTCTGCTGATAGAGCAGCAAAGGGAGGCCAGTGTGCCCTTCCCCTCGCACCTAAGGTGATTTGGGGGAGCCTTCACGAAAGGACATTGAACATTGCTAGACTAATTTCCTTACCATCCCGGGCTAGAAAAATAGTTTTTTAAAAATAATCTACTTGTGGACATCCTGGCCACTCAGAGACCCACTGTCCACACGGTGCCAAGGAAACATGGATAACCATGCTCATCCCCTCCCTTTCCTTTTAGTCGCCACAATGTGGGGTGCTTATACATGTGACCCATAGATCTTAAATATATTTCTAAATATATCTACCTTGATGGCCATGTGCTTGTGGTGTCCTTCTCATGGGAAAACAAAATGCACGATATTGTTAATCTTTATCCCCTAACCAGTGTGTGGGCTCGCCAGGAATTCCTCTCAGCTGTTTCTTCCCTCCCACTTACTCCTAACCCCTTTTTTGTGGGCGACATGAACTGCTGGGCCAACCTGGCCACTGAAAGCTGGCCGTTTGCCCCTGTCCGCCTGCTAGGACATGTAGAACTTCGCGTCCTAAAAGCCCTTTGGGGCTGTTTGATACCTTACCTAAACATTCATCACTGCTCCCCAACATGTCTCATCCCCAAGTGCACAATGGTCAGTGAGGTCGATACCCAATCTTGACCTTATTTTTGCCCCTTTTTATTTCAGTCTCAGGTTGCGCACTTTATGAGAACAAAAATCAATTTTTCTGACCAAAGGTTGGTATCAATTTCATTCTCTTTGGTGCAACCAGTCGCATAAGCGCAAAAGTGGTGCAAGCTTTGTCCAGCTGAGATCACGTCACACAGGTTTTCCTCAGGGTGAACACCAAAACTTTAGCACCGGAGTTCATCACACTGTGTTGTGCAGACCCACTTTCAACCTGGTCAACCTTCAAAGTGAACACCATCTGCCAGGCATGCCACCTATCATCACATTGCACTTGGGCTGCCCCAGCGATCATTATGCGCATGCTTTCTGAGGTGGACCACCTGGAGTCTAACGTCCCTCTGCAGGCTACAGCCCAGCTTGGGGCTGCAAGTGGGTTAAAGTGTCTACTCGCCTTAATGCACTGGTAAGGCAACACAAATATCAAGTTTGTGTGCAGTAGAAGGCAAAAAACATAATGGTGGGCGACACGAGCTCCTCAACTTTTTCCAAAAATTTTTTGCACAATGACAGAGCTTGGACTGAACACAGGTAAGGCGGCCAGACCACTCCATCGCAGATTCTCTGGCTTAAGTGGAAATTAAAGTTATAAAATTATTACTCTAAATTATATCAGTCCATTCCAGCCATACTGGCTGAAGTTGATGATTTTCTCAAAAGAGCATATATCTGCACCATTTCCTGTTATCCAATTTATATGAAGTTAATTTCTTAAGACAAACTCTACTATGCTGTTTGTGGTGCACCGCACAGGAAATGCCAAGGTCTAGATGGGTTTCCTTATGAGTTCTACTTGAGATATCTTGATTATTTCTCCTTTTTGTTATTTGCCTCAATGAACCAGTGTTTTTTGGAAACGCGCCTCCTTCCTGAGGGGCCAGGAGGCTTTCACAATAACTCTGTAAGAAAGGGGATAAGCTGTACTTGGCACTGGCGCCCCATTTAACATACTAACACAGATACTAGATTATTTACTAAAATTATGGCCAACCGCCTAGGGGAAGTTGCCTCTAATCACATCTCCTCTGAGCAAAATTGATTTCATTCCCAAGCGGTCTATATGAGACAACATCCAACTGTAGCCAAGGTCTGCCAATCCACAACTACTGGGACACTTGTTTTTTTAGATCAACAGAAGGCTTATGATAGAGTCAACTGGGATTACCTCAAAGCCTGCCTCCACAAGTTCCACCTCCCCATTGGTTCATTAATTGGGTGATGTTGCTTACGTAATCCGTCACAATGCTGTGCATGGCCCTGGCTTCCTCATTGATGTAGTTCGCTCTCAAAGGGGCCTCCACCAAGGGATTCTTTGAGACCACACTTGTATAACTTCAGCCTTTACCCACTTTTAAGCAACGTGAATGCCCGCCTTACTGGTGTCCAATTGTAAGACCAAGCACTGGTTAAGATGTTGGCATTTGCTAATTATGGTGCGGTTGAAGTGTCTAACACCAAGATGCACATGCACTTATCTACAATCCAGGTTTACTCCAGGGTAAGTAACGCTGCACTAACGCTTCCAAAACCGATATCATACTCCTTGGTCAGTTCCTAGCCCCCTGGTCACCAGCGCCCCATTTTTACCTGTTCTAGAAGCTAGCTCAAGGGCTCACTTCACCCTCTCACCCCATACCGTCCGCTTGTGCTCCCTTTCATGTCCAGACCTACTGCTGGTCCATTACGCCATTTGGGGGTGTGGCTGGAGGCAGGAGGTTGCGCCTCAATGGTGATGGAGCACCATATCCTGGACAATGTCACAAAACGCATCGCCTCACTCAGAGCCCACCAAACTTTCCTCACAGGCAGATTTGTGCTGGCCAACTCTATGCTCCTATCTAAAGTGTGGTCTGTGGCAAATGATATCGTATTTTCCCCATACTTCTTCACCTCGTTATATTCCCTCCTGCAAGGGTAAGTTTGTTAAGGCCACCCAATGCCTATGCGCCTGGATGTCTTGTTTGGCCCTCACCATAGTGGTGGTATGGGATTGATCAACTTCCAGGCCCATACTTCCTAAATACTTAGCGCCTGGATCGCTGCAGTCATCAACCCCATACTCCAGGCCCAAAACTGGTCATGCGCGGCCTGCTCCAACTTTACCGCGCCCTGGGCCTCAGCAATCCTACCCACCCCATTCTGTGTTAAGATATCTTTCTCATATCACTCTGCTGTGGGCCTGCATGGGACGTCGCTCACTTTATACAAATTCTACTCTCCATGTGGCGCGATGAGTGGAGAATTTGAATCAGCGGGCACACCGCCCAGAAGGGTCGCCCTACTCCCCACTTCACACAGGAAGTACATGGCCAAGCCGTTCTGAACAATGTGATACTGAGAATGTCCCCTATCATGGCCTGGGTGGATTATCTAGACATGTTGGACATTCCCTACTCCCTAGAAACCCAGAAAGCTATCTGGAAGCACGCCCACCACCCTCTTCTGCAGCCGCATGTTTGCTCCCATCTGTGGTGCTACTTGAAACAGGTATACCAAACTGCCAAATGATCCATGCATCACACTCCTTATGCGTTGTGTGTGACCAATATGGGGCTTTTTCCACTTCCTGGAAAAGTGCCCTCCATCAAAAATGATCTGGTGTGAGGTTCAACGTCTCTTTTGCTAGGATCAAACACAACCCATTCAGTCTATCTAAGGACATCTTCGCTCTGTCCTTGAATTTTCCTGTACACCCTTCCCTCCAAGCCTTAATGGTAGCAATTGCAATGAAAATTATCCACATGATTGTCTTGGATGCCATTTCAGACTCTGCTCCCACCCTCCAGGAAGCTTTCCGATGATTCCAGTCCCACCTCATAGACCACTTTCAAGCATGGTTGTTTGGGTACCTGCCATCCCTCAAAGACAGTTGGTCTCATCCTGGTTTCCAGTTTAGTTCTTGACTTCAGACCCTTTCCTTCATACGTGCTCAATAGTGGTACAAGCCTCTACTCACAATACCCCTCTTCCTTTATTTGGCGTTCCCGTTGGCAACAGGAGACAGCATTAGCTTCTCTGGGGTGCCTCTAGCTTTTATATAGCACTTGTTCGTTTCCATATTGGAAGTATTTGTCCCATGGTCAGCCTTCCCTGAATAAATTAATCTATGGCCATTGTTTACCTAATCAAAAGTAAGAAAAACCTATTGGGACCTCTATCATAAGGACTTTATAAGCCAAGTCTAATTCTGAGTAGAACATGCTTGGATATGCCAAATATTTCTAACTTCTCATATTTAAAAGAACATTGGCCCTGTTTAAGTCCAGGGAGCAACCCCTCTTCTTATCCTGAGCAGTTTTTCCATTTACTAATAAAAAGGATCCAAAGATGTTGTCTGTCCCTCTCGTCACACAGGGTGAACTCGCCCATGTGAAAGATGTGCGCTGGATAACAGCTCTCCCTATGAGATTCCACCCCCTGTCCCGCGCTTGCCTCAGCTGAACTAGTATTGCTAATCGAGGAAATTTGCACTGAAAACATTGGAAACTGACACCCTCATGAGAAGAAAGACTTTATGAGGTTAATAGCGCTGAGCCCTCAAAATCGAATTCAAATTGCCTTAAGACCACAGTAACACTGGGCTATGGGCTTCTACATTCAATAGATGCAGAAATAATTGTCAAATTTTTGGTAACACTCGACAATGGCATCAGATCATTGAAAAGCGTTGTCAGTTTGAAACTTGCTCCTAAAATTATGGGGACAAAGCCCTATGGACGCATACCTCTTAGTAAGAATGTGTCAAGTAACAAATTCTTAGTCAAAATTACCCATGGCATCAAGCCATTGGCAGTTATATAGCTGACTCAGAACTTCCCTCAAAATCTTTGGGGACAACGCCTGATGGGAGTGTACCTCCATTGGGTCTGTTGCCACCAGCTCAAAACCCCCTTTGCAAAAATCTGGATTGTCAATCAATGTTACCCACTTGGCCGAATAAGCGCCCCAGCAACTGGGAACAGGCGGGTTGGCCATCCCAAACCCGTTTCTGACCTATTGGGACCACCCATATGCGGGGTGGACTTAGGGAATTCCCATTGCCCATTGGGCCAAATGCCATCATGCTAGCTGTCAGAGATGCAGTGAAGCCTCAAGTCAGACATTTGAGGTCAAACCAATAGCAACTTTTTACACCACTAATCTCAACAAAGTTGGTTCAGATTGAAGTTGTTTTTCCCTCCCTATAAATGCCCCAAGTTAGGTCAAAATTTGAGGGCCCCAATCCCATGCTTTGCAACCTTTCCCAAATTGACCACTATTTGATCAGTTGCATCACACTAATGAAATTGTAGGCTGATTTTCTATAAGTTCACTTTATAATAAGAATCACCATTAGTTCCAAAATTTTAAATTTACTTCACGTTTTTCTTGCTGAGCTCCCTATGGTGCTAACATTGTGGCCCATTGGGCCTTACATTGTCTGGGCAATGCAATTTATGATGGTCAAGTTAGCTCCCTCCATATCAACTGGATTTCTTAAGCAATAGATATCTGGGAATTTAAACCCATAGTTGAAGCCATCCACAACAGGATATTGGAATCCCGTGGGCTCATTTATCTTTACTTCATGCGAGGATCTGTCCCCTTGTCTCTGCTTTTGTGTCAGACCCTCCCATGGAGGATTCCACAGCATCTAGTCCTATAATGCAACTCCCTGCAGCAAGGCCGCAGAGTCTGGAGTAGCAACGGCCCGATTCATTACCAGTTCCTTTTACGCTTGCCTCACATAAACGCACATATTGTTTCCCATCTTCCCATGCTATACAACGTCGTTTGAATGACAATG
The DNA here is from genome assembly GCA_022478985.1 of Massospora cicadina. NCBI lineage: Eukaryota > Fungi > Entomophthoromycota > Entomophthoromycetes > Entomophthorales > Entomophthoraceae > Massospora > Massospora cicadina. The sequence goes on along the minus strand of JAKSZP010001447.1, from coordinate 77,220 downwards.
CCTCTGGCATTCTGGATTGATTTTTGGGTTTTTTTTGAACTTTAACTGGTAGGCCTGTCTAAACTTCAAATGCCGTTTCCCTGACATCCTGATCCCTAAAAATTTGAAATCTATCAATCTAAATTTTTTGATGGCAAAGTGTCTATTTGATTTTAAAAGTTCAATACTTGAATCTAGCGGTTGCCCAACTAGATTATGGGATCAAAGGGGATTCCCTTAAGAGCCATTAGTAGCTTAATCATTCTAATGAGCCACCAAATAATAGTGGCAACTTAAAAATTTTTTGATATTCCCCAAAAACTATATTGTAAAATATATACACCGTTTTGTTGATCAAACTTAAAACAGGCTGCTACGGTTGGGTTTATTCTTCCTGACCAAGGAAAAGATAAAAGGGTTTAACTAACCTATATCCCTATTCTTCCAGATCAAGAGGCATCAATTTGTTGCTTTTGATATACTATGCATTAAACAAAGTGCAAAGCATCCAAGATTTTGTTTATCTGAATGAACTAGGGACCAATGGCGAGCAATGCAACTCAGATTGTAAGCTGATTCCCTGCAAAAATCCACAGGTTTTTTAGATCAAAATAAATCATTGCTCTACTTGAGAAGTATATAATAAAACTCTTAAAGTAATGACTTTGACTTAGGTTTTCATAAGATACTATAAAATATATTGAAGAAATCATTTGCTTATTCATCGAAGTTATAAATAAAGGTGATTAAAAAAGGAGGGTAAAGTAGTATTAAGCTATAACCAGCTTTTACATCTAAAGATGTTTCATACCAAAATTCGTTGACCACACTGGTGTTGTTTATTAAAAGAAGGATTGGCCAAATCACCTTTGATTGATTATAGTAAGCTATATAAGGTTACAAAAAATGGGTTTAATCCCTTACCAAGTATTGATATTGGTCAGGTCTGCTTGGACAGCACATAACAAATTTTTCAATGGATTTGATTTCTAGCTGTAGATTTTCCCCCTCAATATCGTTTTTGAGAGAATTAACAAATTTAATTGGAAGTAAACAACTTCAAAGAACTGACACACAGCAAAAAACCACTGTCCTTGGCCCCACCGCCCACTATTCCATAATGGAACAGCAGTGTAACCTTCCTAGCGTTTTCCGCCCTATGGTAAAACGCGTTCAAACTATATTGACTAGACCCCCAGAGCCTCATGTTGATACACTCCCCCAAGGATCTCGTCCTAGACCCTGCACAATCAAAAGCAGAGCCTCATAGCCCCATAGTGTTACCTGAAGCAATATGCAATTTGGCCTCCAGGTTGAATATGGCAAATTGTTTTCATACAATGACAGACAAATAATAGAACTATCCCAGGCTCTTATCCCTCCTTCAGGACTATCAACTTCCGCACCTACAAGAGAATTTTGACCTCAGCTTCACCTTTGAAGTTGATGCTTCAATTGCAGCCAACATTCCCCTGGTGTTCACGGGCCCCTCAACCACTTGCCCCAAGTTGCCTGATGACAATACTCTTGTGGTTCAATTCATAGCCTCCTCACTCACCTCCCCTTATACTTTATATAATAAACTAATACTAAAGATTGTTAACTTATGGCGCAGATCACATTATAAAATTTGTGGTTCCCAATGAAGCCAACCAACTTGCAGGCCTCATGCCTTTGCAACTATACACCAAATCTCAACTGAAATCGCCATTTTAATTCTCCTTTGCACCGTTGTCCTCTCTGCCACTGACCACCCTTTCTGGTCCAGAGTAGATGGGGGACACACCATCTTCCCCATTTGTTTTAACCTGGACCAATCCAAGTGGCACTGCACCTCCATAGCTTGAGCCGCAGCCCACATGCTTGACATTTCTTATGATGCGCCCATTGCCAATCCCGAAACTTTCATCAAATGGGGCACAATACTTCCTCCCCACTAGGCGGAAGCTTAAACTTCCACTGATTCAGCCCTTTAAGGAACCTACATGACAAACCAACACTTTTACTTCTACCAATCAGGAGTTAGTTTTGACCCAAGATAAATAAAAAAAGCCCACCCATCACCCAACCCAGTCCACCCATATGCTGATCAACCAGTTGTCTTCAAAAGAAAAATCCCTGGTATTGCATGTAGGAAGTTAATTAGTCAGATAATCACATCTTGACTCTGTCAAGGCCCCAGGCTCAAATGTACTTAAATGCAGAATAATCATCTCAATTCCCAACTTAGCATTATACTTTATTCTCCAATGTTGATGAGTTCTGAAGTGACCACCAACTCAACAAAGAGACTGTGCCTCCCATGATTGTCACCCCTTCAAAAGGCCGTAGCAAAATCAGTAGCAGTTATGACCAAGGGGCTACCTATTCCTCTCCTTCCCCAAATGCAACAAGTACATAAAAAGGAATTCCTCCAATTCCACCAAGTCTTTAACAATGCAATAAAAAAATTTGTTGGTCACAAATTTGGCCCAAAGTCTCACATAACCAGCAACAACATCGCCACCTTCAGCATCCTTCCCAAAGTTTGCCTCAAGGCTGAGAAAGCCCTCTCCAAATACATCACCAACCTCCTCATAGCAAAAGTCAATCTGCAAGCCCCACTCTGCTACCTTGACCTCATTTTAGGGAAGCACCCACACCTATTCTGTCAGCCCTTTTCCAAACTCTGTCTGACACAAAGGAGGCTGATGAGCCTCATGATCCCCCTCACCCTCCACCATAAACGGAGAGCGGTTTACCACTTCCAACTTGGTTAAAATATTTTAGTTTTTTATTCAGTTTGAGTAATACATTTGGCTTTTTCCGTTTGCTTCAGATTATTCTATTTTAGTTTGGTATAAGATTAGCTCCTCTAAACTCGGTATTATTCATTTCCTGGTTGGCTTGCCTCTGTTAGATAAAAATTAATTTTTTTATAAATTTTAAGCTGCCAAGAATGTACAAGATAAGTACACTAATAATTACGCTCAGGGCCTTTACCAAACCCACTAAGTTACCACAAATGCTGTGCAACGCCCACTTTAATTTTAAGCTGCCTATGGACAGTATTTAGTCAATTTAAAGTTTTCCTGTGTGTTAGCTTATTTATTTTCTATAAACGTGTTCTTAAACGTTTAATAAGCATTTTTCACAACTAGAGGAATTCTTCTGCCACCTCCCAAACGCTGAGCTTTAAATCAACTAGTGTAGGTGTAATTACTTATGAGAACAACTTGAATGCCTAGAGTCTCGTTATAGAAAAAGGATAGTTTAAAGCCCAACCACAAAAGATGGCATCATCAAACAAGTAACTTGACCAATCAGCTGACTGATATTCAAGTGTTTTTCGAATGATTTGAAACTACCAACATTTTATTTAGAAGTTTAGTAAGATAAGTGAGCCCTATTTCTTCTCCTTAAAAAATGAAGTAGATTTATGTGAGCAGAAAACTTTCAGTTGGCCTTTAACTGTTGAGGCTTTTCCTCACCAAAGTGCGAATATATTTGCTAATCAATTTATAACTGCTTACTTCCAAATTGACATATCTATGCTGTTGTTAATGAGTGTTACCGCAACCTGATGTGTGAAAATCAAGCACAAAATGTCTTATTTTATCTGAACTTTGGTTGTGCACATAATATTTAAGTTAACAGAGAAGGAATGTCTGGATGTCATCTATTCATTTACTGACATGGATATAAATCCATGGGGTGCACTTTAAATTAATGACCATCCACATATCATTGAACCATTTACAAATATTTAGAAGCCATAAGGGCAGCTGGCCATACGGGCTTTTAAGCATAAACCTATTACTAAACATTCAGCTTTGGACCAGCGTTAAACATCATAACTCTGACTGTCTTGCTTGATAGCCCACTGTTGGTGAAATAATGCGTTTAATTTAGTTTAGACAATTAATGTGCCTCAGATGAGTTTGAAATTGATTAACAAAAATTACTTCCTAATAAAATATGATTGAGCTTTAGTCTCCAAAGATATAACTGTTAAATAAAATCTAAAACTCTCTTAACAGGAAAAGGGGTCCCATCCATTCAAAACCTAAACTAAGGCTTCTTAAGGCTTAAAGAAGCTCTTGCTAATCCTATAGACTAAAACCCTCACAAAAGGCGAGCCCCACTGAAGAATTTAAATTTCTTCTTGTCAAACAATTAAAGTTCACTTTACTCCACCTCGTCTGGTTTATATTATTGCTAAAGTGCATTTTTAATGACAATAATCCCAATTAGGAAGCCCATTGACACTAATATGACTAATAAATATTTAGCTAAAAATAAAAACTAGCCATTAAATTCTTGAAAAATTGAAATTCACCATGTCTTTACCAGCAGATCTGGTTTTGAATTGTTTGGTAAAATTTTAACTCAGCCATATGTTAATGACTCCGAGATGGTAATGAACCATGAAAAAGCTGAGAAAAATGAACTTGATATCAATAGAAACTATTTAAGTTTATCATAATTCGAAACCTATTATCAGTCCCACCTAGTGAACTGGCCTGATTAATGTGGCCCATAAGGGGACAGGGCACAAAAGTGTATAAAAACTCTTTAATAGATAAAATTATACTCTTAATTAATAGCTTATCCCTTAAAATAATTTTTGAGCTGTTTTAATGCTAAAAGTAATGTCAAGAAGAAGCCCCTTATAAAAGGGCCACAACCTATAAATCCTTAACCCAAATTTTTCTTTGCTCTATGTCTCATCAATGTTGTGAGCCCTTTGTTAAATAGCTATGGCAAAAAATTTAAATAATCTAAAACATCTTTAGCTCTTTAAGTGAGGTGGCAAGCCAGTCAATGGCTTAGATGCTAAGATGATGGGCAAACAATTTACTAATGACATAGCTATTGACATTACTGTCACATTTATTTTTTAACCATTTATGTAACTAACTTATGTCTCATATTCTTCTAAAATCAATGATTTTATAGGTATACAAGAGAATCATTTACACCCTATCACCCCAAGACTAATGTCTTGTGTAAATGAGTAAATGATATCTCGTTGACATCTTAAAAGGTAATCACTGGCAAGCTGTCAACCTATGGCTTTTTTGCATGCAGCCGTTATTTCATAAAATTTGACTATTTACTTGGAGATTTTTCGCTCACCATGTCAATTAATATATAAAAATCATCCTACAATTCCCCATGAATTTACACATATCTTAGTAGAAAACAAGAGCTTAGTATATATTCTGATTGACTTACGCAGACATTAGCCTAGCTGCAAATCAAAGTTAGTTCTAAAAACTGGTTCAGAAAATCAAGTCTAATATAGAGCTAAAACTAATAATGTCAGACTAAAATTACTATTTCCATAGGGAATCAGCCCTTTATCACAATCCATAGTTTAAATGGATGAACTAAAATTTTGAGCTTGTGTGGAATGGGTTCTAAAATCAATGAGAAAAATTTACCAAACCAATCCTCTGAAAGATCCAACTAGTGTTAATTTTTATAGTTGGGTGAGTGATAAGTTCTTTAAGAAAAACAGCAGTGCTCTTTCCATAAGCCACATCTTCATAATCATTCAGTAGACCCATGTTCATTTTTGTCCCCTGATGTTTGGCCAAGTGAGGTAAAACTAAATTTGGTCAACCAACCATATGAACAAAGTTGTTTTGGTTTTTTTATATATAAAAAATATTTAATAGAGGTTTTCAATTAACTTACCTTGGCGCATAGCTGATTTCAAACTGTAGTATTAGTTTACTATCACTTACATCGGCTCAACTTCACTTTATGGTTTATCAAGTATGATCAAATAAAACGACTTTTGAGTACAACTCTCAAATCCCTTATACATTGATTACTTGTCCTAATAAAAGAAAATCATACCCTAAATTACATAATTAAATACATTTCCCAGTGCTGGTGCAAAAATGTAATAAAAAGAATTATTATTATATACCATTTCCTAATGTCTTGATTTTAAAAGTCTTATTTCTTTTATTGTGTAGTTTTATAAATGCAAATTCTTAGTATCATTGTATTTATTATTAATACGAATTTGATATAAAATTCCTCAGTGATATTAAGTTATCTGATTTTTGAAATTAATTAGAACTAGGAATTTTGATTATCATATTGGGAAGGTTTTGTCATTTTGAAGGGGGTCCTATTATTATTATAGCTTTATCAAACATATTTTGACCAAAACTGTCCATAGCAATCTCAGTAGAGCCTGCAAGTATCCGATACTACCATGTGCATTAGTCTTAGTTCACTAAATAATTGTTGAAAGTAATAAAAGTTTAACTCTGTGAGTTTTATTGAATTCACATTCTTTAGAAAGTACCTAATTTTGCTGTAAAAATCACCTCTGCCATAGATTAGATGCCAAAGCTCTACTATTAACACGCTCCATGGCGGTTTTTAGTTTTATCTGTGTTGTCAGTAGACTAGCGTCATATTTCATTATACCTCACTAAGGGCTTTCATAGCTAAAGCATCTTTATCCTGACCTCCTATGGCCATAATAATGTTATCATTCCCCACATCGTGTTTTTCTAATACCATAAGGTATGTTTGTGGACCCAGAACAGTCCTGACCATGCGTTCACGGAGTAACGCCTTTGATCAAATATACAATTGCTGCACGGCTCATATACATTTACTCTACACCACTCAAGAGCCTATGACAAGATATATATGATCTCAAGGCTTCCAGGGCAATTCTGCAACCTGCTTATTAAATCCTATCACAGGACCTAATACATACACCCTAAGCCAAGCAATTGTGACTATATGCCCAGTCGTATATATGAGAGACAAATATTCTAGCTAACATCCTATGGAGAAAAAAAGTCATTTTTAACACTGAATCCTGCTTTTGTAAATGCAAAGCATCCCCTAAAAGCAACCTTGCCACAATTCACTCTACAATACCAGGGCAACTATAGTATCATAGTGTTTATATTCACATAACTTCAGTTTTTAAATGCACAACAACAAGCTGTTAATAATTACAGTTAGGATTCATTTTTGGGCTTGATGGTGCTATGCAAAATAAGCTCAATAGTTTAAATTTATTGCGGGGAAGGCTGACCATGGGATGGACACTTCCGAATATGACTCAGACGAGACAAAACTTAGTACCAGGTGAGGCACCCCAGAGAAGCGATGCTATCTCTTGTTGCCAGCGGGAACGCCACTTATGGGAAGGGGAGGGAACGTGTGTAGGGGGCGTAGCCACAATTGAGCACGTGTGGAGGAAGGGGTCTGATTTGATGAACCAGACTGGGAACCAGGAGGAGACCAGCTGCTGGCGACGTGGTGGGAGATATCCAAACATCCACGCTTGAAAGTGATCCACCAAATGAGACCAGAATCTGTGGACAGCTTCAGGGAGGGTGGGGATGGATCCGGCGATGGCATCCAAGACAATCGTGTGGATAGTCCACATGGCGATTGCAACCACCAGAGCACGAAGGGAGGGTGGGAGGGGGAGGCCATTGATGAAGCAAACATATCTCTTGACAGACTGAAGGGATGTGTTTGATCCTGGCCTAGCAGACGTTGGACTTCGCGCCATATTACTTTAGAGGTGGGGCACTTCTCCAGGCGGTGAAACAGCGTTCCATACTGGCCACACACGACACAGGATGAGTGTAAAGCATTAGAGCGCTCAGCTGTACGATACACCCGGCTCAGGCAGCGCCACGCATGGGAGCGGACTTGAGGCTGCAACAGAGGATGGTGTGCGTATTTCCAGATAGTCTTTTGGGTCTCAGTGGAATAAGGGATGTCCATCATGTCCAGGTAGTCCACCCTGGATAGGACTTGGGGTCGAATGGGAATCACGCCATCATGGATGGGTAGCCCCTGTACCTCTTATGTGAACTGAGGAGAGGGGCGGCCTCTTCAGGTTGTATGTCCACTAATACGAATTCTCCACTCTGCGCTTCGCATGGAGAGTAGGATTCGTTTGTAGTGGGTTTTGGTCCCGTGAGGACCTGTGGCTGATGTGTGTGATGCGAGGTATTTCATCAGGGATTGGGGGTTTGATGGATCTTTGAGGCCCAAGGCTCAGGAGAAGTTAAAGCGGGCCACGCGGGACCAGTGTTGGGATGGGAGTGTAAGAGCAGTGACGGCCGCAATCCAGGTGCCTAGGATCTTGGCAGCATGGGCTTTGAAGTCAAGTAGGCCCATGCCACCATGATGATGAGGGCCAAACATGACCTCTAGCCGTACTGGTGGAGGGCGGCCTGACCAAAGCCAACCTTGTAGCAAAGCATACAGGGATTTGAAGAAGCTTGGGGAGAAGGGGATGGCATGGGCTCCAAACCAGACTTTGGATAGGAGCATAGAGTTGGCAAGAACAACCCTGCCAGTGAGGGTAGTAGGGTGGGCTCTGAGAGAGGCAATTCGCTTCGTCACGTTGTCCAGTATATGGCTCTCCATTACTGCTGACGCATATCCACCTGCCACCAACCACACGCCCAGATGGCGTACCAGTCCTATGGTAGGTCGCGGCACAAAGGGGAGCACCAGTGGAGCGGTGTGTTTTGATTTAGTAAGGCGTGGACTTGGGCGAGCAGCTGGGCTGGGTTGGGAACTACTTGCTGGGGCCCAGCAGTTCTGAAACCGACCAAGGAGGATGATTTCGGTTTTGGAGGCGTTCAGTGCCGCGTTGCTTACCCGGGAATATTCCTGGATGAGGGCTTCAAGCGCGCGTGCATCTTTGTTATTAGACACCCCCACCACGCAATCATCTGCAAATGCCATCATCTTGACTGGGGTTTGGCCTGGCACATGGACCCCAGTGAGTTGGGCATTCACATTTCGCAGTAGTGGGTCAAGGCTGAAGTTGTATAAGAGTGGGCTCAGGGGGTCTCCTTGTCGCAGGCCCCTTTGAGGATGGACTACTTCCGTTAGGAAAACTGGGCTGCGCACAGCCATTGTTGCAGATTCCGTGAGCAGCATCACCCAGTTAATGAAGCGGGGAGGTAGGCGGAATTGTTGGAGGCAGGCCCTAAGGTATTCCCAGTTTACTCTATCATAGGCCTTTTGTTGGTCCAAGAATACAAGTGCCCCAGAGGCTGTGGACTGACACACATTAGCCACAGAGTGCACGTTATCCCAAATCGACCTTCTGAGGATAAAACTGAATTGTTCTGGAGAGATGGTGGCAGATGCTACAGTCCCTAAACGGTTAGCCATGATTTTTGTTAAAATTTTGGTGTCTGTGTTTGTTAGAGAAATGGGGCGCCAGTTGGCTAAGTCTAGCCTATCCCCTTTCTTGAAGAGTGTGACTGTAAAAGCCTCATGTCCTCCTGGTAGGAGGCGCGTTTCCAACAGGCTTTGGTTGAGTGAGGCTAGCAGCAATGGGGATATATAAATAAAATATTTTTTGTAGAACTCATATGGAATGCCATCTGGGCCTGGGCATTTTTGGTTTGGTGCACCGCGAATGGTAGTCCATAATTCGTTTGGAGTAATTAAATTCATTATTTCTGGGTATCGGAAAATGGTGCGGATATGAGCTCTGTCAAGAAATTCCACCATTTCGGCCAGCTGAATTGGTTTGGCTCAGTATAACTTGGAGTAATATCTTTGCGTTTCGATTGCCACTTTGGCCAGTAAAGTCCACAATAGAATTATCCGATCTTCGCACCTGTGTGCAGGCCACGCTCTGGCATGGTGCAAAAAATTTTTTGAAGAAGTATGCGGTGCACTTGTCGCCTTTAGTGATGCATGTGGCCCTGTATTGGACATAAACCTGATGTTTGTGTTGCCTTTCAAGTGTGTTGAGGTGAGCTGCTGCCTCCGCCCACTTCTGGCCCCATGCAGGGCTATATCCTGAGGCTGGAATGTTGGACTCCAAGTGGGCCAATTCTACCAGCGCGCGCAATATAACCGCCGATGTGGCTCATGAGCGTCTGGATAATAGATGGCGATAGTGGCGGATGGTGTCTTCTTTGAAAGTTGCCCATGTGGAAATGGGGTCCGCACAAAATGGTGCAACAAACGATTTTGCCAAAGTTGTCTCTTCCACCCACATGGAAAATCCGGCGACGCAAGCTCTGGGGGCGGATTTTGCACCAATGTGGGGCCTTTGCAACTGTGACAGGTAAGTGGTATGTTATCGATACCAGTCGGTGGTTGGAGAATTTTATTTTTGTTGTTTTGAAGTGGGAGATGTGGGGTTGGAATTTTGCCGGCGCTAGAATAAGGTTGATGTGGGTCATGGACCTTAATTGGCCGTTGTGGACGTGGGGATGCGTCATGTTTTTGAGCAGTTAGGCATGTCATGGCAGCGCATCCATTAACCCAAGTGTGGCTTTTAGAAAGCGTAGTTCTACGTGACCCTGTGGGGCGTGGGGTGAGGGTGGCCACCAGTCCGTTGGTGAGGTTAGCCAACAGTTCATGTCACCAATTAGGAAAGAATTGGGGGGTAGCGGGAGGGATTTGACCGACGAGAAAAATTCCTGACGCTCTTGTGCACCGTTTGGGGCATAAATGTTGACGATTGTGTGTGCAATATCAGCTACTGAGAAGGTGCTAACGAGCAGTAAGTCATTTAGGAATGTTTTTGAAGATGTAAATTTGAAAAATTGTTTTTCCAAATTAGCACCCCACAGTGCTTTGACCAAAAGGATAGGGATGGTAGGAGCATTGTTTTCCAAGCATCCTCGGAACCTCATGGACAGAGGGTTTCCTGGATGGCCAGGATATCCATGGGTAAATTATTTTGTAAAAAACTCAGTTTCCTAGCCCAGGACGGGGAGGCCTTGAGTCTGGCGATATTCAGCATCCCTAGAGTGAAGGTTTCCCCCATCGCACCTTAGGTGTGAGGGGGTGGGCCCCTGGCCCACCAGACTCTTCCAGGTCCCCACGGGCTTTCACAGCAGCGCGGGTATTAGCAGCAACGCTATTGGGGTTTTTGTTAATTTTTGCAGAAAAAGTCGCGTTGGCTTTGGCATTCGCTTTTTTGTTTTCCCGACGTCAGATGAATTTTTTGTGGTGCGGATAAGTTTGATGCACCATCGAGTGGGGCAAAAAAATTTTTATGGTTGGGATAGGTCCCAAGTCAGTTTCAACTGGGGCTTGGGTGCAGCGATTGGGTGAGATCAAATCTCCCATTGGATCCTCGGATTGAGTGGCCCGTTCAGCTTGGGCCTCCCAATCTGATTGGGTGATGGATTCCCGAGTTGCTTCTGCCGCGAAGGTCTCCATGTCCTCCTGGCGTTGTGAGTGTGGGATGGTGGTGGTGACCTTGGCCGCTTCCTTGGCCGCGGTCCTACAGGCCTGCTTGGCCTTCTTCCGCTCCTGCGGGGAAATGGGCTTTAACTTAGGTAGCAGCCTTGTGCTCCCCACGGGAATCCCTCTTTGGTGCTTGCAGTTGGTTCGTAGTGCGCCTCTCCACTGGCCATGGCCGCCGAGGGGTGCTCTTGGAATGTAACGCCCTCTTTGATGGGGCACGTGTGTGCCTTATGGCTGAACGTGTCACAGTGGGTGCAAATGGGGGCGCGCTGTCCACGGTTACCTGGAATGGGTGGGTGGTGTGCCCTGCGATGTCAATAAAGGTGGAGTGCGGGATCTGGGTTAGGTCCTTCGTGATATCCTTAGTTGGGGTCAGAACTGCGATGGCTTTGCCAGTGCACAGGTGTGGCATCAGCGTGAAACGTTGCATTTTGAATGATTGTATTTCGCCATATATGGCGAGACCATCTTTCAGGTGTTGCTCCAAAATGTCATGTTTTACCGTAGTAGGCAAAAAGTCAAACGTGAGGAAAATTTGGTTTGATTTTGTCCATCTGGTGCATTTAGTTTAGACGACCCGTTGCACTTTGGGGAGGTCGACCACTATGCGCACCGCTGCAGCCTCATCTGCTGCTATTTTGCTTTTAAAACCTAGGTCCAGCCAACTGTGCGACATGGAGTGAGGTGCAACATACACCGCGGTCAGGAAAATTTTGTGTACATCTTCACAAAATTTTTCCCATAGGGCCATTTTTGGATGTCCAGTTACACACAGACTCCAAATTCCACCGACAAAAGTGGCTGGGAATGTGGCGTATTAATGTACTGGTTGCATCGTGCTTGCCACGCGAGTATCTCTGGGAAAATTGTGACAGCCGGTTTTTTTTAGATTTTTTTCTATTCTACTGGAATCTCCGGGGCGTTTTCAAACGTTAGAGGCCGCAGGCCTTCCGCCTGCTCCTCTTGCCTTGCTTGCCCAACTGCTCCCAGACATTGGCGCAGACTAATCCCCTCCATGAGATTATCAAACTAGATTTAGTCTTGAATTGAATGGGTTGCAAAAGTGTTTGCAATTAGAAAGAAAAGTAAATAAGCTCAATAGTCAATACTTGAAGCCGTCCAAGGCGCATGACAAGTATATTATATATTTTATAGGTAGACAAGTCACCGCTTATTACCTTGTCAGCTATAGTATTAATCTTATTTTAATTATATAGAAATGAATTTATTAAATTCAAGTACTAAAACGAGATATAGAATAAATGATGAAATTTTATTATAGTATAGATAAGAGTTTTTTTATGTCACATATAGCAATATAAGCCCCAGAAAGAAAATGATTAATAAAATGTTTTAAGGACACTTTTCTTTCTCGTTGCAATCACTATTGCAACCTATTCAATTCAAGACTAAATCTAGTTTGATAATCTCACAGAGGAGATTAGTCTGCGCCCATGTCAGGGAGCAGTTGGGCAAGCAAGGTAAGAGGAGCAGGTGGAAGGCCCGCGGCCTCCAATGTTTAAAAACGCCCCAGAGAATCCGGCGGAATTGACAAAAATACTAAGAAACTGGCAGTTACTATTTCCCCCGGAGATACTTGCATGGCAAGCACAATGCAATCTTACATCAACACGCCACACTCCCAGCCACTTTTGTCAGTGAAAAACGGAGTCCGCGTGTTTCTGGACATCCAAAAACAGCCTTATGAGAAAAATTTTGTGAAGATGTACACACAATTTTCCCAACCGCGGTGTATGTTGCACCTCACTCCATGTCATGTGGTTGGCTGGACCTAGGTTTCGAAAGCAAAATGGCAGCAGATGAGGCTACAGTGGTGCGCGTAGTGGTCAACCTCCCCAAAGGGCAATGGGTCATCAAAACTAAATGCACCAGATGGACAAAATTGAACCAAACTTACCTCACGTTTGACTTCTTGCCTACTACAGTAAAATGTGACAATTTGGAACAACATCTGAAAGATGGTCTCGCCATATATGGCAAAATACAATCTTTTGAAATGCAACGCTTCACGCTGATGCCACACCTGTGCACCGGCAAAGCCATCGCAGTGCTGACCCCAACTGAGGAGATCATGAAGGACCAAACCCAGATCCCGCACTCCACTTTTATTTATATTGCAGGGCACACCACCCACCCATTCCAGGTGACCACGGACAGCGTGCCCCCCATTTTGCACCCAATGTGACATGTTCAGCCATAAGGCACATGCATGCCCCATCAAGGAGGGCGTCACATTCCAAGTGCACCCCTTGGCAGCTATGGCCAGCGGAGAGATGCACTATGAACCAACTGCAAGCACCAAGGAGGCCTTCCCGTGGGGAGCACAAGACTGCTACCTACTGGTAAAGCCTATATCCCCACAAGTGTGGAAGAAGGCCAAGCAGGCCCATAGGGCCGCGGCCAAAGAAGTGGCCAAAGCTACCACCGCTATCCCACACTCACAACGCCAGGAGGACATGGAGACCTTCGCGGTGGAAGCAACTTGGGGATCCATCAACCAATCAGATTGGGAAGCCCATGCCAAGCGGGCCACTCAATCTGAGGATCTGATGGGAGATTCAATCTCACCCAATTGTTGCACCCAAGCTCCGGTTAAAACTGACTTGGGACCCATCCCAACTAAAAAAATTTTTCAACCCACTCAACGGTGCACCAAACTCACCCACACCGTAAAAAATTCGTCTGACGTTGGGAAAACAAAAAGCGAAGGCTAAAGCCAATGTGACTCTTTCTGCAAAAATCAACATAAACTCCGATAGTGTTGCTGCTAACACCCACGCTGCTGTGAAGGCCCGCAGGGAGCTAGAAGAGGATGGTGGGCCCAGGTGCCCACCCCCTCGCACCTAAGGTGCAATGAGGGAAACCTTCACCAGAGGGATGTTGAATATCGCCAGACTCAAGGCCTCCCCGTCCCAGACTAGGAAACTGAGTTTTTTACAACACAATTTACCCGTGGATATCCTGGCCATCCAGGAGTCCTACTGTCCACAAGGTTCTGAGGAAGCTTGGAAAACAATTCTCCTCCCATCCCTATCCTTTTGGTTGATGCACTGTGGGGTGCTAATTTGAAAAAAAATTCAGATTTTTATCCTCAGAAACATTCCTAAATGGCTGAGTGCTTGTTGTCACCTTCTCGTGGGCTGATGTAGAACACGCAATCATCAACATCTATGCCCCAAATGGTGCATGCAAGCTTTGGGAATTTTTCTCATTGGTCAAATCCCTCCCACTACCCCCAGACTCCTTCATAGTCTGTGACATGAACTGTTGGCTAAACACACCAACGGACCGGTGGCCTTCCTCACCCCACGCCCCCCAGGGTCACGTAGAACTACATGTTCTAAAGGCCACCCTCAGGTTAATGGATGCGCTGCTGCAGCATGCCCTGCTGCTCAAAAACATGACACAGCTTCACGTCCACAACGGCCAATTAAGGTCCATGACCCGCATCAATATTATTCTAATGCTGGCGAAATTCCAACCCCACATCTCCCACTTCAAGACAACAAAATTGGAATTCTCCGACCATCAACTGGTCTCGCTAACCTACCACCTACCTGTCACAGCTGCTAAGGCCCCACATTGGTACAAAATCCGCCCCCAAGCTCAGGTCGCCAGGATTTTCCAAGTGGGTAGAAGAGCCAACTATGGCAAAAAAGTTTGTTGCACTGTTTTGTGCGGACCCCATTTCCACATGGGCAACTTTCAAAAATGACACCATCTGCCACTCTCACCATCTCTCCTCCATATGCTCACAAGCCACATCAGCGGTTATCTCGCGCGCTCTGGCAGAAGTGGCACACTTGGAGTCCAACATCCCAGGTACAGGATACAGCTCTGCATGGGGACAGAAGTGGGTGGAGGCAGCTGCCCACCTCAATGCACCTGAAAGACAACACAAACATCGGGTTTGTGTTCAGTACAGGGCCACACGCATCACAAAAGGCGACAAGTGCACCGCACATTTCTTTAAAAAAATTTTGTACCACGCCAGAGCGTGGCCTGCACACAGGTGCAAATATCAGATAATTCCATTACGGACACACCAGCCGAAGTGGCAATCAAAATGCAACAGTATTACTCTGAGTTGTACCGCTCTGACCCAACTCAGCCGGCTGAAGTGGCAGAATTTCTCAACTGAACCCACATCTGCTCCATTTTCCAATACCCGGAAATAATGAATTTAATTACTCTGAACGAATTATGGACAGCCATTCGCGGTGCACCAAACTGAAAATGGCCAGGCCTAGATGGCATTCCATATGAGTTCTACAAAAAATATTTTAAATATATATCCCCATTGCTGCTCGCCTCACTTAACCAAAGCCTTATGGAAACGCGCCTCCTACCAGGAGGACATGAGGCCTTCACTGTCACACTCTTCAAGAAAGGGGATAAGCTAGACTTAGCCAACTGGTGCCCCATTTCTCTAACAAACACAGACACCAAAATCTTAACAAAAATCATGACTAACCGTTTAGGGACTGTAGCATCTGCCACCATCTCCCCAGAACAATTTGGTTTCATCCCCAGAAGGTCAATTTGGGATAACGTGCACTCTGTGGCTAATGTATGTCAGTCCACAGCCTCTGGGGCACATGTATCCTTGGACCAACAAAAGGCCTAAGACAGAGTAAACTGGGAATATCTCAGGGCCTGCCTCCATCAATTCCGCTTATCCCCTCGCTTCATCAACTGGGTAATGCTGCTCACAGAATCTGCAACAATGGCAGTGCGTGGCCCTGGCTTCCTAACGGAAGTAGTCCGCCCTCAAAGGGGCTTGCGACAAGGGGACCCCCTCAGCCCACTCTTATACAACTTCAGCCTTGACCCACTACTGCGAAATGTGAATGCCCAACACACTGGGGTCCACATTCCAGGCCAAGCCCCAGTCAAGATAATGGCGTTTGCAGATGATTGTGTGGTGGGGGTGTCTAATAATCAAGATGCACGCGCGCTTGAAGCTCTCATCCAGGAGCATTTCCGAGTAAGCAACGTGGCACTGAACGCTTCAAAACCGAAATCATCCTCCTTGGTTTGTTTCAGAACTGCTGGACCCCAGCAATTAGTTCCCAACCCAGTCCAGCTGCTCGCCCAAGTCCACGCCTTTCTAAATCAAAACACACCGCCCCACTGGTGCTCCCCTTTGTGCCATGTCCTACCATAGGACCAGTACGCCATCTGGGCGTGTGGATGGAGGCAGGCGGATACGCGTCAGCAGTAATGGAGTGCCATATTCTGGATAACGTGACTAAGCGAATCGCCTCTCTCAGAGCCCACCTTACTTCCCTTACTGGCAGGATTGTTTTAGCCAACTCCATGATTCTCTCCAAAGTCTGGTTTGGAGCCCATGCCATCCCTTTCTCCCCAAGCTTTTACAAATCCTTGTACGCCTTGCCGCAAGGATGGCTTTGGTCAGGCCGCCTTCCACCAGTGCAGCTAGAGGTCATGTTTGGCCCTCAACATCATGGTAGCATGGGCCTGCTTGACTTCAAAGCCCATGCCGCCAAGATCCTGGGTACCTGGATTGCAGCCATCACCACCCCTACACTCCCCTCCCAACATTGGTCCCGCTCAGCCTGCTTCAAATTCTCCTGTGACTTGGGCCTCAACAATCCATCGAACCCCCACTCCCTGATTTCTACCTCGCTTCACATACTCGGCCACAGGTCCTCATGGGACTAAAACCCAATACAAACGAATCCTCCTCTCCATGCAGAGCGCTGAGTGGAGAATTCGTATTAGCGGATATACAACCCAAAGAGGCCGCACCTCTCCTCAGTTCACACAAGAGGTACAGGGGCTACCCATCCATGATGGCGTGATCCCCATTCGACCCCATGTCCTATCCAGGGTGGACTACCTGAGCATGATGGACATCCTTTACTCCATTGAGACCCAAAAAAATATCTGGAAATTTGTACACCATCCTCTGTTGCAACCTCAAGTCCGCTCCTATGTGTGGCGCTGCCTGAGGCGGTTGTATCATACAGCAGAGCGCTCTAACGCTTTACACTCATCCTGTGTCGTGTGTGGCCAGTATGGAACGCTGTTTCACCGCCTGGAGAAGTGCCCTACCTCTAAAGTGATATGGCTCGAAGTTTAACGTCTTCTGGGCCAGGGTCAAACGCATCCCATCAGTCTTTCAAGAGATATGTTCGCTCTATCAATGGCCTCCCCCTTCTGCCCTCCCTTCATGCTTTGGTGGTTGCAATCGCCATTTGGACCATCCACACGATTATCTTAGATGCCATCGCAGGCTCCACCCCCACCCTCCCAGAAGCGGTCCACAGATTCCAGTCCCATTTGGTGGACCACTTTCAAGCGTGGATGTTTGGATACCTCCCACCGCGTCGCTGACAGCTGGTCTCTTCCTGGTTCCCTGTCTGGGTCATCAAATCAGACCCCTTCCTCCACACGTGCTCAATTGTGGCTATGGCCCCTTCACACGTTTCCTCCCCCTCCCCATAAGTGGCGTTCCCGCTGGCAACAAGAGATAGCATCGCCTCTCTGGGGTGCCTCCCCTGGTACTAAGTTTTGTCTCTTCTGAGTCATACTCAGAAGTGTCCATCCCATGGTCAGCCTTCTTCACAATAAAGTAAAATTTAAAATTTAAATAAAATATTTTAAGGAAATCTGGAATAGAAGCTCTTGGTCAGGAAATGCATTCTGGATGGTATAGTGCCTTTGAATCATATTTCTGATAGGAAAAACATTCAAGTTGATGTACCAAGTCATATGAGGCTTGGTATTAATATGGTTTGTTGTGGGCATCTTTTTAATTCTTACCCTTTTGTGGGATCGTCTTAATTTACTTCATTTAATGCACCTTAAGTAAAAAATCCTGAACTTCAGATGATCCTTCAATTTGATTAAACTGAATTTTATCTTGTTGTATCTTAGGCTTGATTTGGTCTGACTGAATTTCTAAAAGTAGATTTGAGAATTACCAATCATTGATTTTTCCAGGTGATTTTTTGAGGCATCTCCTTTAACCACCTTCTCAGATATATACATTGATTTACTTGTAGGAGTCAAGTGGTTAATATTCTTTCCATCATGTTCAATATCATGATATCTGAATCACTCCCTTTAAGATTATTGACAGGGGAGTACCAATACAAGAATCAGTTATGTAGGCGGTTTAAAGCTACTCTAGATTTGAGAGAATTGATTGAGTACTAATTCCATTTATAATTTATAGCTTTTGTCCATCCTAGATAAAATTTAGTATTCCTCATCAGGTGATATTCGATTATGATAATACAAGACTTAGTCTAAAATCTTAAAGGCGGGTAAAGTTTGGCGAGTTGCATTTGCTGATTGACCTTCACTTGTAACTATCTTGGATGTATTTGTAATTGCCTATAGTCAATATGTGTAATCTTCTGAACCATTTTTATTATTTCTTTCTAAGGATCTTTGGTATTATAAATGGTAACTTCAAAAGCTAGTAAAGCCGGGATTCCAGGATCTCTTCTGAATAAGGCCTTAAAGAAACTTAAGAAATATGATGAAAACTTATCCTGTAAGCCATCAACGCACTTGGGATATATTAGTCCCATTGTAATGGATTATTATTGGCCATCTTGCACGATTTTAAAACCAACATTTCATTCTCTCTTTCTACATTGCCTTTAGTTGATAGGTTGTAAGGCGCTGAGAAAAGTTGTTAAGTTCTTATGCTTTTAAGCTAAGATCCTCATACTCTTGACATAAGGTTCTTCCTGTATCACACAGCAGTACCTATGGGCAGCTACGGCCAGCTTAAATTTTGATATATAAAGTTAGTAGTAGCTTTGGCGGTCTCCACGGGAATAGAAGTTTCTTTGAAACACATGTGAAATGATCGATCCATACAAGGATGTATCAATTCCCTCTTGTGGATTCAATTATGGACCTATGACATCTAAACTGATGGTATGAAATGGCTGCTGAGGGGTCATGGACTGATACTTGTACTTGTCCTTATGCAGCGTCTGCTCTTTACAAGCCTTGCAAGCATCTAAGGCTTTCACTACATAGTCTAGTATTCCTTCCTTGTAATATTATCCTTGATCCATTTGTAAGTTAATGGCTCCTCCATATCATAAGGTATTGTGGGCTTTCATTATAACTGGTCCCTGTTCCAATGGTCACAAGTAAGGTGCTAGTCAATTCTAACTTCTTGTAAAGAAATATATCAAGAATCTTCATAATTAAAAATGTTTCAATCTAACATTTTCTGAACTAAATCTTCATCCTCCCCAGAGTCTGGCTTCATGAATTAGGTCGTGTAAGCATTCAGCTTCACTATTATCTAAATATATAGTATGGAAAATCTGGTCAGTCTATCTAAATTCATATGCTTTATTCTGGATTAATGGATTATAGTCATGTAATAGTGCTGAAGTTAGAGAGCACAACAGACCAATCGTCATGTCATATCCTTCATGTTTTAAAGCCACTTTAAAGAAGCGTGGTCTGTAACAACTGTAAGTTCTTACTATACAGGAAGGACTGGAAATGTTTCACCACCAGGAGAAAAGCTGATCACTCTTTCTCTGTGACTTAATAATTTCTCTCATCTTTGGAAAGCGTTTTGCTGTAATAAGACACTGTGTGTTTAATGCCTTTATCATCTAATTGAGAGAGGATGGCGCTTACAGATAGGTCAGAAGAGGTTTTAAATTTTAAAAAGGGTTTCATGTAGTCAGATGTCACAAGATCTATCGTTTTTTCAACAAGCATTTTAATAAATTAAATGAAAATCGCTGCTCTACTCCCCAGACAAAAAAGGTAATTTTGCAAGCAATCATACAAGAGGTTGGGCGAGTTAAACGAAGTTAGGGATAATTGATGGTGTATCCTATTAATTAAAAGAATACTTGTATGACTCAAAGGCTACTCAGCTCAGGAATCTTGGAAGTTGTTTTAATTTATCATACAAGGGTTGAATTTCTTCCTGCAATATAGTGTGTCTATTCCAGATTCTGTTGAAGAAGGTACACTTTGCAATTTTTAAGTTGATGTGGATCTCTCTCAGCTGTTGGAAAACTAACTTGAGGTGGTTTAGATTTTTGGAAAGGGTTTTAAATACAGTTATGTCATCTAGGAACTTTCATACATTTGAGTTTAAGATCTTTCATGGTATAATCCATCAACCATTGAAATGCGGCGTGAGTGTTGCATAATCCCTGAAGAAGCTTGGTAGGTTGGAATAATTCTTCCATGCACATCATCTCATTCTTCTTGATCTTCTGGTGATAGATCTATCTGCCAATAGACACTGGAGAGTCCATTGCAGAGAAGAAATTTGAGCTGAACTTTTGAGCCCAGAGCTTCGTCAATCTGTGGAATTAAATAACTTTCCTTCTTAGTGAAGCTTCATAGCTTCTGGTAAACCATCACTATTCAGTTACAGCCAATATTCTTTTTTATAAGTAACAATAGGGACAACCATAGACTCTGGGAGGGCACAAGTAATCTGACATCCATTAATTGTTTGAGCTCAGTCTTCATGTATTGCTCCTCTACCTTCAACTTCCTATATGGCTTCAATTAGATAGGGGGTAAATCTCATAGGCTAACACTATGCGTCTAGTCTTTCATGTGATCATAGTTGACATCTGACGTGGAGAAAAATCTTAATTGTCTTTGAATATTTAGTAAACTTTTTAAGGTTCCTGATTGAACTTATCAGATATTTGAACTTGAGGGATAGCGCAAAATAAAACCTTTTGCAGATATGCCAAAATCAATGTGATTACAGATAAAGTAAACATTGTCAATTTCATTAATGTTAGATAATTAGCTTTCTCAATCTCTTGATGTTTTTTTACTATATCTTTGAGGGTTAGATTTCCAAGTAGTAGCTCAGTAAGCTGAAGATAGGTTGGAATGAGGACTCCTGGTGAAATTCTTGGTTAAAATCTACTTAATCCATCAACGCTAGTGATATGTAGCAAGCAGTTTGGGGGTATACTCAAGGTTATGCTGGTAGAAACCACTCTTTGTTCTCTTGGTTTAATTTTAGCCTCCTAGTTGGCATAATATGATATGCCTCTGCTGCATCTACTGAACTTAGTAGCTTATTCGTGTTAGCTTCAGAGGTAGAATATCACAAAGGTAAAGTGAAACAGGGTAATTGACCATAAAGTCATAATCTTTCTTGATGGTGTCTTTATTATCCAGTTCAAAGGGAATTTCATAGTTGATGAGTGATTAGTATCCTCCTTCTAAATTGATCACTCCTTTGTATTTGTTCATGAAATGCATCTAGTTAAAGTATATCATACTGGCTATTGTCTAGGGCAACTTCTAAAACTAAAAGAACTAACTTGCCTATTCGGATTGGCAGAGACAAATATGCACCTATCTCCTTGGTGTTGTTTTGAATGGCAGTACTATATTCTTGATTGTACTTGAGGTCATGGTGAGATTAATATTCTTGATTAGTTGGGATGAAACAACTTTGATAATTTTTTCTGTATCCAAGGTATCCATAACTCAGACCTTTTGGATTATATTTCCACTTTAGTTATGGTGTCTCCAAACTTTGATGGAAAAGATAACACCTCTATTTGGCAGAACGTTGCATTGAGCTTTTTAGAAGTCTCGAATACAACTTCTTCTTGATCTCTAAAAGACTTTGAATGCTCAAGATGGGTCAGGTCAGAAGGGCAAGGTACTTATCAGCATCGCTGGATGTATTTTTCCTGGGACTGTAACAAATGGTATTAATCCATTTGTTGCATTTAAATTTAGGTTTGGATTTTCCAAATCTGAATCAATTTGTTTAAAAAGATTTTTGTTGTTTGTCAGGTTTGGGCGCTGGGTTGTGCCTCGCCTGAATTATTGATTAGGCTATTGTGAGCTTAATCAATGGCTTAGATGAGGCCCCAGAAGGGCGACTTTTAAGGTTGAGCCTGCACAATTCCATACTTCAATCAGAATTCTCTCCCTCTTGATTTCCACTCTTATGTGGGTTTCTCTAGTGGCCTCAGGGCTGCCCTTACCTTATCTTACCTGATGATCCATGCACAAGAGTTTTTGTCACATTATTAAAAACTTGTAATTTCAGGGCTTGATCTCCCTCAAAAATCATGTATTCTACTTGGGGTGTTTGTGGCATTAGATTATTGGGATCCTGTTCATCCGTAAATCTTTATTTGATTATAAAAAAATAAGGTTGATTAAAGAGATTACAACCTTGCATCCTTATTTTGTCTTTGCCTCAATTCAAATTTTATAATTCTGAGGTTTACACCTCGAGATTGCAGCTCATGCTGGACATTTGACGTCAATTGCATCAAAACTAAGGTAAGATGGTGATAGGAAACTTGGACGTTTCTGGCCATTGCATTATTTCAAACCGCATGTGCTGCCAGTACGCCACCAGATCCTCAGTTCAGCTGACCTCAGTGGTCGCATCAGGCCCCAGTTGTTAAGTAACCAGCACTGGAGGGAGCCAGTGACAGATGGCCAACCCTAGACCCAAAGCGATTATCTGCGCGAAATTCTGGTGGGGCCTCCCCCCACCAGGCATTTGGTTGGCACTTAGGGGACCTGGCCCAGCAGGGCTCCCTCACTGATGGACAGTCCATTTGGAAAGGGGACGGCCATACAGTTGCACTGGACCATGCACCCCTTCCACGCTTCAGTTGGAAAGAGCAACTTCCTGGTTGGGGTAGGAAGACTGTCAGCAACTGGGGAGTGGGAGGGGGATGCACCACAGCCAAGCACTGGGCGTGCTTCCTTGTGCTGGGTGGACTGGTTTTGGCAGCCCAGTCCTGATTCGCTCTCACCATATATCTTTTCCATGAGGGTCCCAGAATTTCTCCAGACTAAATTTCCCGGGGCTCAAGGAAATTAACCCAGGATGCCCTCATGGTGGTGGCCTCTCACTGCGGGACCCTCTTCAGAGAGAGGTCCCTTCTTTAGTGGGGGTGATGTAATGAATGGTATTAATCCGTTAGTTGCACTTTGATTTGGATTCAGAAAATCTGAGCCCAAATAAATTCATTTAAAAAGATTTTTGATGCTTGTCAGGTTTGTGCGCTGGGTTGTGCCTCACCTGAATTCTTGATTAGTCTCTTATAAGCTTAATCAATGGCTAAGGTGAGACCCCAGAAGATCAACTTTTAAGGTCAAGCCTGCAAAATTTTGAACTTCATTCAGAATTATATCCTTCTCAATTCCCACTCTCACATATATTTCTCTGATGGCCTTGTGGCCGCCCTTACCTTATCTTACCTAATGATCCGCGCACAACAAGTTTTTGTTGTGTTAACACAAACTTGGGATTTTGGGGCTTGATTTCCCTCAAAAATCCTGTCTTTTACTTGGTGTGTTTGTGGCATCAGATTATCAAGATCATGTTCATCTGTGACTCTTTAATCAATAATAAAAATAAGGTTAATTCTGGAGTTTGCAACATTTTATTCTTATCTTGTCTTTGATTTGCTTCTAATTTCTCTAATTTCGAGGTTTACTACCTTGAAAGTCCAGCTCATGCTGGGAATTTGACGTCAATTGCGTCAACCTAAGGTAAGATGGTGATAGGAAACTTGGACCTTTCTGACCGTTACAAGGACACCCTAAATCTTGACTAATATATGTGCCTTTGGGAACCAGGACGTTATCAATATTTTTGGCGCTCAAGAGGTCTGGAATGGCGAACTCAGCTGGTAATCTAAAATATAATAACCTTTGTCCTAGTGACCCCCTTCAAAGTCATGATTGTGTTCATTTTTATTGCAAGCAAAATGAGCGATTGGCATTGTTTTGCTTTCATGAACGTTGGGTTAGTCAGCCCTAGTGGTACCTGACCCTAACATGACCTTTCTTTTCCCCGCTCAGCAAGGGAATGGTTCTTAATACACATTTCCTTGCTATGGTTGTTCCTCTTGCAATAGTTTCATTCTAATTTTCCTCCTTCCTATGCTTTGCTTCCTCCAAGGTATATTCTCTGGGTTTTAAAGAGACCATTTGGGAGGTCTCTGGCTTGTGCATATTGACTACATAGATTGAATTCTTCTTGGTGTCTAAGATGGAATTAAAGTTTCAGATGACGGATGTGGCATGCATGGCTAAGTTGAGGTTATTATTAAAATTAGCAATGATAGTGGCTATGGCATCGTTCAAGGTCAGAATTTTTCTGAGGCAACTTAATTTGGTTTAATATATTTAAAAGTGATCAGCGAATAAAGCATGGGTTTCACTTTGGCATAGCGCAATTCTCATGAAATCCTGTTTTTTCAGGATTTGCTTTGACATGAATTCTTTAATAAGCGCATCATTACTTCTCTCCTGGTGTGCAAGTTGTCCATATGAAGTACAATAATCTCTTGAGCCATATGGCTTTACAAGCTAAAATATGCTTACCTTTTTCATGATCAGTTGCATCCTCCATCGCAGCATCATAAATTTTGAGGAAGGATGCAATACTCCCTTCGCCAAGTGTAAACTTATCCTTGAACATAGGCTTAAAGGTAGTGGCTTCCTTTCCTGTAATGATATGCACTCCAGGAGCTTCAGATTTGGTAATTTTGGCTCTTACGTCACTCCATTTGACAAGCCATTTGAGTTGATATCTGTTCTTGTTTAGGATTGAGATGTTGCTCCATTTCCTCTAGAGTGAGTCTTGGCGTAACATCCAACAGATTGATTCTTCTTTCAAAGTGTATTTATCATTCTCCAGATTCTTAATGCGGATGTTCAGATCATGAATAAGTTATTGAGAGGATGAGAATTATAAAAATGAAAAATATAGTTCTCATCCCATAATACTTTAATACGTCAATTCAATTACTCCTTAATCTCTTTGTATTTGGTGCTCTGAGGAAACCTGTCAGTCTTAGTTTTAAACTCTTCTGTAAGAGTATTCCAGAGTTTCTCAGCTTTGTTGAGGCGATGGTAAGCTTTATTAATATCATCTTGACTGGTGGATTTGCCTTTAAGTCGCTCTATAATATGTTATTCGCTGAGTAATGGAAAGAGTTTATACATGAGTCACACGGTTTGCTAGATCCTGTTTGAGATGGGCTAGATTTAAAAAGCTTATGGAGAAGACGAAGCCTCAGAGGCTTAGGGCCTCCAACTTATTAATCCTTCATAGATCTTTCTCTAGCCGGGCAAAAAGTAGAGTAACATGTTCTTCCTCCTTCTTACAGCTATTAGAAGATTTGGCTGCTATTCTTCCAAGGGCTTTGCTATCTTTTTTAGCTCTTTGGAGAAGTCATTAAAATAATCGCTTTGTAGATTCATTTGACTCTGAGATGCCTTTATGTAGAAACTTCATAGCTTCTTTCACATACTTGATAAAACTGAAATCAATAGCCCCCATTTGATTATAGCGCTGAATGATGTAGTAACGGTTCACTTTGACCAAACGGTGGACATCCCCTATACTTTTTGATGCTAATATAATTACCTGCTTGTAGGCCATCCTTATGGACACTTAAGTATTGATATGATGGTGGATTTCCTATTTATGGACTCCTATAAAATACATGATATGTAAAGCGCTGAGTGCACAATTAAAAAATATAGCAAGATAGATTAACCCTTAATCCCTAACTCTCTGGGAGACCACTGGAATTGTATAGGTTCATGAGAGTCCTGTCCAAGTCAGATGCCCTTTCACGGCTGGCTCTTTCTACTTGGTTAATGACTATATGAAGTAACTTTAAGACTCTTATGTTGGAAATCAAGGCTAGATGACGAGATTTAATATCTCAATAGGATTTTCATGAACTACATCAAATGTGAAAATTATTAGACTTGCATTTAATCATCTTCATCATTCCTGTTGTGCACCCATTGAGTGACAATATTAATAGGGTTACCTTCTATGGTGCTACGAATACGTTGCAGGTATTGTTAAGCGTCAGCTGAGCCCCTGTATTGAGCACCAGACTGCTGAGCTTCAATTCTTTAGATCTATGTTGCTATGATCAAGAAACCTGACTGTCAATAATTGAAGCCACCCAAGACGCATGTCAAGTATATTTTTCATTTTAAAGGGTTCAAGTCACTGCCTATGTCCTGTCAGCTAGATTATCATAATATGGTAAGTATTGTGAAGTGGACTTATTGAAGCAAGTACCAAAACTAGATATAGAATTAATGACTTAACGTTATTATAGTATATAATAGGGGGTTTTATATGTCGCATCTAACAAAATAAGCCTTAAATGGAAAATAATTAGTGAATATGATATTGAATGGAGTATGGATGGGAGTCTCTTGACCTGACGATGAATTTTATATGGTATAATGCCTTTGTTTCACTAGTTTTGACAAAGCAAGGCTATAAGTTGGGTGTACCAAGTTGGATGCGACTGGGGGTCATTTAAGTCAAACAAAAAACTAGATTATTGAATCTTACCCCTTTTTGGTTCATCCTAAGTTAATACACTGAGTACCACCTTGAGTATTTGTCACCTGACTTTGATGATCCTTCATTTCATGTAGGCAGGATTTAATCTTGGGGTATCTTAGTCTTGATTTGGTCTGACAGAATTTTACTAAAGATCGATTTAAGCTGTAATGACAAGTGCTTTTTCCAGGTGATTTTTGACGTAACTTTTTTAACCTGCTTCTTGGGTCAATGCACTGATTAGTTGTGGGAGTCGATTGGTTGAATTATTCCCATCATTTTTCATATATAATAATCAAAAATTACACCCCACAGCATATTAAAGGCGTGGAACTTCAATGAGTCTTCCCACAAACATAAGAGAACTCTTTGGGTTTGTTTGTGGTTTTATGGGAGGTTCAAAGAAGATACAAATACATCATTTGAAGACCCTGAAGAAGAGTCCATTGAGCACCCTAAAAACATTTTCTGTAACAAAGTGGAGCAATATTTTAAGTCTTGATCACCAGATCCACCTTCCCACTTCAAATACCAATCCCATCATTACAGTGCTCCTCAGGGTTAGATCCCAATGTTCAGATAAACGCAAATGTAGCGGCCTTTAAATTGTAGACCTAAGCTCCTTTAAAATCTGAGATTTTTAGGAGAACAGCTAGAAATTCCTATAGGAGCATCCTATTAATAAAGTCCATCAACTCATTTAAGTTGTAGGACTAGAAGAGGTAACACTCATAATTAGCAACTGCAGGTAAGCATGAATTGTTTTTTTCTGTCCAGACGCCCCATATCACCCTAAAAATAGAATTATGGAACATAAAGTTTGGAGATTACACTTTCTGACCGCTTATGCCACCCTATGAATCTTAAATTACCTGGTCATGAGCCAAGCATTTTTGACTCATGTTAGGATTTTGATATGCCCATATTACCCAGTTATATCTAATAATCATCTGCTTGTCCACTAGGGGTTCATCACGCTAGTATTGTGAGAGTTAATGATTACATAAAATAACTACATTTGGTGTATTATTTTTTTTAGTACTAGATGGTCCCAACTTAAACATTTGGTGTATTATCTTGAACGAAAATCTATCAATTCTCTGGGTTTTGATCCGCTGGATCATTAATGTGTCATTGGAAGTAATATATGAAAATAAACAAGTGATTAAGTTTTTATTTTGATATTTTTTAGTACTAGATGGTCCCAACCCAAGGGTTGTTTATTTTAATATTGATAACTTAATTAAATTGTAAGATTCTATCAGATTTAGTTGCAATTGACTTAGGGGTTTATAGAGTAGCTGGTCATATTTTGCTGCCTGTGATAAAGCAACTTTAAAATTAGCCTTTTCAGTATCACTCCTGCATTTTATGGGTAAGAGTCCCATTATTTAAGTATATTGTTACATAACAAGGGTGATGTTATAAATTTTGGATATTATCGTTTGGATCTGCTGTAAGAGTTGCAAAGGTAAACCCCACTGAACAACAGACAGATGATTGGAAATCGTTGGTCTTTCAAACGCTTTGGAAATTATATAAAGTAGGATCAATTGCCCTAAAAACACTTTTTATTTAATATGATAAATACAGCGACCTTTCTCTTTTCTGCTCTCTCTAAACTATTACCAACCTTCTTCTTTCAATTGTCCACCTCATTTATATTAGCGACTTTGGATATACCATTCTCATAGCTTAGACTATTCTACTACGCCTATTCTCGTTGGTTTTGGCTGTATTCTTGAAATCATTATTGTTTTAATTTGAGGTAATCTAATTTTATACTCATCATATGTTGATATGGCCTTATTGCCTTATTTGGAGGTGATCTATTAAAAACCTGTTATGACCCAATATCGCCTCATCTTAAGGCGCTCAAATAATCATAAAAATATCATCCTAGTTGGCGGATCTCACCATTCCGCTAGAACTCGTCAGGGCTTATCATCCAGTCATATTGGAATATTACCAGGTGATTTGATGAGGGTTTAGTGAAGGCAATGGGAAATGTCCTTTGTTTCAACTCAGAAGAGTCACATTGAGAGTTGGCGGGAGAATCTGATTGAAACATGAGGAATATCATCGTTTTAGGTGAACCTTAAGGGTTAATTCATAAACAATGGCTGCCATATTCTTTTGGGCCTCCAACAAAGAGTTGTGCGCCAAATTCTTATAATTTGTCTTAGGGTTTTTCATAGAAAATACAAAAATAAATAGTTAATTATAAATGGTTTACAAATACTTTATCATAGACTTTTTGCTCTTGTTACTTAAGTTGGAGGACAAAAAGTTTTTTTATCTATATTATTGTGATCACCATGAACTCTGCATGATGAGAAAGAAGAAGAACATTTAAAATTAATCATAGGTTAGGTCCTACTAAAGTAACAGGAAGAACTTATGAACCTGAGCAGAGATTAAGCTCTACCAAAGAGGAAAGAAGTCTTATCAATAATCAAGATCTTTTAAAATTAAGAAAGTACCAGGTTGGCGTTGGACCTAGTAATCATCTTGGCTAAAAGAAGCTCAACTAGAGTAGTAGTCTTTATACTATCACTGCCCATATAATATTAGCAACAATTAAAACACCGCAGATGAAAAGGAACCTGTGCAGTTGAACAAGGGAGCTAAATTAAGTTGATATAAAAAAGAAGTAAACGGATCCCAAAAATTCACTAATTGGTACTCACTACAGGGTGTAGTTGAGTAGCCACTAGTTCCCAGTATATACATTTGGTACTCACTAAAGGAAGTAGAAATAGTTTAAGCCAATTTAATAAGAAGATCGTATCAATTATATCTTATAAGAACAAACTATGAAAGCTTTTGATGGGACTGGAAACTTTTATTAAGAACAAGCTCAACTCAGTGTCACAGGCAAATTTAACTACATTAGAAGAACGGGTGAAAAAAAGGCTGAAGGAGAGGCAAACTAGTTGGGGATAAATAAACAATGACTGTTATAAATTTGGTGGTATTCAAGAGATACGCTGACAGATTTGCACAGGGTTCAACCCACCGAGCAATTAGGACCAATGATATGGTGATCGTTGCCTTCAAAACAACAGAATAAACCTTATAAATAAATATGGAGCACTTGCTCCCACAACTTCTTTTATTTGATATACTTAATATCACGGATTATTCCTAATCCGCTTACTCTCAACTTACTTCACAACAACCCCTTTAATCATCTTGTCTCGCCTAAATTGTAGTGACTTTGGATGCTACTGCTTTTATGGCTTAGTAATTTAATTCGCCATATCTCAATGGCTCTGTCAATTCTTCATTCGTTAATTTCACCATCACCTAATTTGAGGCAATTTCTCAATAAACTAATATCACCTTACATTGAGGTGCTCACTTAATAGATACTCATAGTAAACTAGACGTATCCAATTCATTCCGTCATCACAACTGAGGGCTTATCATCCAGTCATATCAGAATCGTGACATTACCCCCCCCCCTTTGATTGGACAATTAGGCTCATATTGCCTATACACATGGAGGAACTTTGCATGCACTTGGTTGATGATCCAACCGCTGGCAGGGTCCTTGATAGTATATGCATCCAACCTGTTTTTTCAATAACTTCAAATGGCCCAATCCGAATACTGGCCAACTTGTGTTTCTGGTCAAACACATGTTGGTCATGGAAGAGAAGAGTATCACCTTCATTGAACTGCGCCAACCCGCTATGATATACATGATCAGCAACCTGATTCTTGATCTTCTTGGCTAAGCTGAAGGAATATGATTTGGTCTGCAAATGTGGTCAGAATGTTTGCAAGGTTAGTCAAATAGTGGTAGGGTTCCATTCCACTGGTGTCTTCCACACATGAATAAAGTAACGCCGGAAGAGCTGGCTGTCAGCTATATATTAGTTGGAAGGGACTCCCACTGTGGCATAATGGTAAATGATGTTAGAGGCGAACATGGCAGTGGAAAGAAGGGAGGTCCAATCAGGTGGTCAATCCGTTATTAATTTTTGCAGGATATTCACCAGAGTCCCATTCACTCGTATGACCATTCTATTAGATTCAGGGTGGTATGAGGTTATTAGAACCCCGTGGATACCCATAAGATCATTCAGTTTGGGGAGGATGTGTGAGGTGAAGTTAGTTCTGTTGTCAGTGAGAATAAACTGAGGCCATCCATGTCGCTGAATAAGACACTCCATCACAAACTTGGCCACTGTAACTTCCCTCAAATCTCATATTACCCTTGCTTCAACTGACTGGGTCAAGTGGTCAATAGCCACAAGAATATACTTACACCAGTTAGCTCCTCTTGGCAAGGGACCAACAACATCCAGGGAAACAGTATGCCAAGCAAAGAGTGATTTCACTAACTGATATGAAGACTTGCAGCGGAATGGCTTCTCCACTTGGCACTGATGGCAACTGGAAATGGTTTTGAGCACATCAAATTTTATACTTTCCCAATTGTACCGAGGGTGCAACAACTCCATTGTCTTATGCACCCCACCATGTCTGACTGCCTTGTGGGCACTCATAATAATTTCCGGCCAGGCTGAGGGTTGCAAAAGTTCACCGTAGAATCGCCAATCCACTTGTACAGTTCCCCATTCCATTGGAAGATGTTTGCTCTCATTTCACTTAACAATTTGATCACTTGGGGAAGTTCATCATCATACTTCCCGCACATTTTGTTAAACATGATATTGCTTACATCTGCCATAACTGCAATTTTTGACAATCTCGATAAACATTGGCATTCTAGTGTTTTACTCTGGGTTGATAAAGAATTTCAAAATTGTATGCCTGCGATTTATGAGCCCATTGATCTAGGCGCCCTTCCAGCTCTTTCAGATTTTGTAATAAGCGTATTGAGGCATAATCCGTTACAGCTTTGAATTTCACCCCATGCAGATACACCCAAATTTGCTTATAGGCATAGATCACCGCTAAGCACTCCCACTCAGTCATGGGATTATTGCGCTCATGGCTGTTCAGGCTATGACTGCAATATGCTACATAATGCTCCTCTCCCTTCTCATCTTTTTGGGATAGGACTGCCCCCACGGTGGAAAGAGATGCATCCATCTGAACAATGAACTCTTTTTTAAAATTAGGATATTGTAACACTGGCGCGCTGATCAGTGCCATTTGAAGCATATCAAAAGCGCGTTGCTGCCATTAAGTTCATTCAAAAGTGGTTTCTTTCCTTAATAACTAGATTAGTGGGCCCCTGATACAGCTGAAGCTAGGTATGAAGTGCCAATAATATAAGACCATTCCCAAAACGACCTGTATATCCCACTTGCTGTTGGGTGGAGTCATTTTTAGAATAGCTTCCACTTTGGCTGGTTGAGGTCTCAGTCCTGTGGCATCAACCACAAACCCCAGGTACTCCAGTTGATCCTAGAAGAAGTGGTATTTCTGGGGTTTGATCTTAATGTTGGCCTCAGCAAGCCATCGGAATACAGCTTCTAGATGATTTAGGTGTTTGGAGAAGGTTTGGGAGAAAACATTAATGTCGTCAAGGTATACAAGGACGCACAACAGTTTTAGGTCCCCAAGAATAGTGTCCATTGTCCGTTGAAATGTAGCTGGGGCATTACACAGCCATTGGCATCTGGGTTGGTTGGAAAAGACCTTTAGATGTGATTACCTCGCACTACTCCTGCTCCACTGGTGGCAAATCAATTTGCCAATAGCCTGAGATCAGGTCCATAACTGAGAAGAAACGAGCTCCGTCCAGCTGATCTAAAGCGTCATCAATTTGTGGTAAAGGATATGAGTCCTTTTTAGTAATGCTATTGAGCTTTCAGTAGTCTACTACTACACAGTTGGTGCCATCCTTCTTTTTTACATTAAGAACATGAGAAGCCCATGGACTTTTCAATGCTTTAAGCATCCCTTGCGCCAATAGCTTTTCAATTTCCTCAGTTACTACTTCTTCCACCACCCTTGATTGGCGGATCATCCTTGACCTGATGAGAAGATGATCTCCAGTGTCCAGCTTATGAACCACCCCCTGCGCGCATCCTAAATCATGGTTGTTAATAGCAAAAATCTCTTTATATTTTTGAAATAAAGCGATTGTCATATCCTTCTGTGATTTAGACAGCCCCATTAATTCATCACGCAAAACAATGCCATTACACTGAGCTGTGGTGTGGAAGGCAGACCATATTTCTTAAGTGACCCGAAGTTATGAACCAAAAGAACCTCCTCAATGGGGATTAAGTGTAAATATGCCACTATTTGGTGGCGGCGGATTTGCAGTGGTAAAGTTTGTAGATTTGCAAGAAAAACTATGATCTCCCCATTCCCTGGTAAAATAATGCCTGGGGGCACATAAGTCTCAAACCGTGATTACTGATATGGCCCAATAACCTCCCCCATAGTGTCTATTTGGAATTTCAATCACCAAGTCAGTGTTCACTATAACTTGATGCCCAGATGGAATAGATATAGGCCCAGCAACTCTGAGCGGCAGCCCTTGATATTCATATATCTGTTGACAAAGGGCCCGAATTTTGCCTTTTAACTGATGGTAGTGCACTGTAACTACTCCATCGCCATAAGCTAGAATAATTTTTCCCATATGCACTGGGTCATTTGGTACTCCGCTAGAGGTAAAGTGGATTGGGATTCGCTGACCCAATATTTCATAAGTCTCATTCATCATATTGATAACAGCCCCATAGTGTCGCAAGAAGGCAGTTCCAATTAACAGATCATAATTGCTATTTGGTAACAATATAGCTGGAGCTACCATGACAATAGAACCAAACCTCAGCAGAAGGGCACTGTATGCACCACAGAGACAAAAATTTTCACTCCAGCAGTGCCGTATACCATCCAATGTTCCATATCCGGTTTTAATGCCAACCTGGCCACCAATTTTGTGGAGACTATGTTGACAGGGGTACCAGTATCTATGATGGCACGGACTCAGGTCTTAGCTACAACCATGTTGCAGTAAGTACATTTGGTGTAAGATGCATCTCGACTGTTTATAACATGGACATCTAAAGAATCCCTGTTTCCAAGGAAGCATGCAATCCCTTCACCAATTCTGGGGTAATGTTTTATAATAGTTTTGACTGGAAGAGCGATGATTACTGCTTGTATGAAAGGTGCATCCAAGGAGGAGCCTAACTTTTCCAGTGGTTACTTGGTCAAACATTTGACAAGTGTATGGCTCGACCTGTATCTGAGACGCCTTTTTCCACCATAGCCGCTGACTGTCCTTGTGTCAGAACATTCACTCCTCCAACTGGCTGCTGGTATTAAATTGACTCATTATGCAAGAAAACTTCCGCTGAATATTCTAATTTGGGTTTAGGTGGAACATTTGGGTTTGGTATAGCTGAGGTAAAGAGTCCCTTCTATACTCCGCTCTGACTTTTCCCTCGCCATACTGTTCCAGCTGTACACAAGAGACCAGTTTATTAGGGCACCATTATGCCAGATTCCCCTGACGACAGCATTTTAAATAGCTGACCCCATAGGGCCCACGTCCTTGATTAATGCAATACAAACAACAGCGAGAGTTGGGTTGGAAATGATCAGCATAAACAAGTCTAGGGCGATAGCTAGCCCAAGGATGATAAGCAGGAATGGGGTGGACGTTTAACTGTTGATGATAACTTTGTGAAATCTGAACTGGACTGACATAGTTCCCCAAGTATGATGGTTCTTCAGTTATAGCAGAAGGATTCCGCTTGGCATTAGGTTAAGGGAAGTTGGCTGATGTATGGTGCAAGAACTGAACAAGTTTAAGCAAAGGCACATCCTCATCCAACAGTAGGGCCATTACATTATGTAACTTATGGTATGGCTTCACAGCAGAAGACGTGCAATACACACATCGGCTTTGGATAAAATGCTGGCACCAATTAGCATGTGAGCTTCCACCATAAATTTCTTGGTAAAAGTGGTGAGAGTTTCATTCCACTGAAACTTGATGGTCAAAAATTCGACCTTCTGCTGGGACATCTTTGCAGTTCCACCTAACAACCGCAGCACCATGTCTTTGACTTCTTGGTATATAAGGGAACTACCTGAAAGGTAACAGATGACTTGATCAGCACTTCTAACATCCAAGAAAAACTCAACAGTTTTGCTCTTTGTCAATCTGAGACTTCTTTAGTTGCAATCTCAAATCGCTTAAAATACCCAGGAATAATCCCTTCACGATCAAATGGGGGCAGCTTAGTGCAGTAAAACTTCTGGAGCAGCTCATCTTGTTTTTAAGCACAGCATCCAACGCCAGTTTAAGCTCCTAATAGGCAAATGACCCAGAGTTTTGGGTAGGATATTTATCAAAACAAAATTGATGCAAAATAGCTGCCGTCTGAGTATTTATTATTTATAATTGATCAATGGGCCCCCTGTAGTGAGCACCAATTTTATAAATTGGTGATATTGAAGAGATACGCCGACGGATTTGCACAGGGTTTAACCCACTGAGCAATTAAGACCAATGATATGGTGATCGTTGCCTACAAAACAACAGAATAAACCTTATAAATAAATATGAAGCACTTGCTCCCACAACTTCTTTTAGTTAATATACTTAATATCACGGATTATTCCTATTCCGCTTACTCTCAACTTACTTCACAACAACCCCTTTGATCATCTTGTCTCGCCTATATTGTACCAACTCCGGATGCTACCGCTTATATGGCTTAGTAATTTAATTTTCCATATATCATTGGCTCCGTCAATTCTTCATTCATTAATTTAACCATCGCCTAATTTGAGGCAATTTCTCAATAACCTAATATCGCCTTACATCAAGGCACTCAATTAATCGATACTCATAGTTATATTAATGGATCCATTCCAATCCACCATCACAACTGAAATGTAACATCCAGTCATATCATAATCGCAACAATGACCTTTGTGGAAAATTGAATTCCTTAAAGATCAAGGAGGGTGAACTAATCAGTGAAGTATTATGATAGCTGAGCGAGATGCAGATCAAGAATGCATATGCCAGAGTAATTGAGAAATAGCCGATTATTCAAATGTATAGAAGTACTGGAGAATCACCAATGTGATTGCACGCAAATAAAGGCGGAAGAAGCTGTGAACAAAAACACATGAAACTACAGTTAGAGGATTCCAACACCCAGAAATATACAGAGTCATTTATAGCAATCATTTAAATGACTGTCAAAGTTGCTCCTATGGTTAATTGAGCCGTCAGGAAGGAATCCCCTCCCAGTGGAAACACAGATGAATTTTGGAGTACACTAATTAACTAACATTCCTTTAGAAGACGCCTCTGATTCACCTAATTATTTGAGATGATGGTGTTTAGATTTAGTGACCAACAAAAGGTAGTGACTGTCATGTGATGACTGAACAAGACTGTTAGAATTTAGTGTTACTTCATCTAAACGGGGACAGTTAGTCTTACAATGAGTCCAATGAAGCCGTTATGATAGAATTTAGAAGCCCTAGTTAATGTCTAATCACAATTAAAAAATTTATGGGCATTCAATTTTGAAAAGACAATACTTTAACAGATTTTGCAGACTAATTTTACCAGGAATCACAGATCCTGGCCAGTGAAAAAGTGCTAACGTTTTTGACGCCTGAATAACAATGTAAGAGGAGCTTCAGCACTATTGTGATTTGCACCAAAAAATGGCTTCAGCACTAGTGACAAAGATTTTTACAACTTAGAAGATGGATATCTAAGAATGCTAAGACTGACCTTTGAAGCGCCAAACCGAGTCTAAAAATTTATCAAGACTTGAGCCCAAAATACTGTGAAATTCGCTGTGTTAAATAAGGAGCAACAGAACTGAGTTGTGACAGGGAACAAACCCAGAGTACAAAAACAAGTATATAAAAATGCAGATCTTCTGCCAAGAATGAGCTCGACTATGTATTTAGCTGTCCAATGTTGGAGAAAAAAGCCTAAGGAGCAAGTTACTCTAATCCAGTGAAAGGAGAAGGAAATCAGTCCAGACTCAGGAAAAGGGCACGTAGTCTAGACAATTGAAAATCTGGCACCACAGAAAAACCTTTTACTCATGATATATTAAATGATGATTTAGATATTCCTGACCTATTTGTAGATGAGAAACCAACTTACCCTCTCTACCAGGCTGTTAACTTGGATGTGAATGCCTACTCTAGCCTTATTGAAGGGGATTGACCCAGAAATTGTAAGGGAAGTGGCTCGGCCATATGCACATCAGCTAATGGATAATTTTAGTTCTGCTTAGTACCCAGAAGTTACTCATATGAGTTAATAGAGGTGAATGTATCTCTCCTCATTGTTGCAAGCAAGGGATCTTTCCCTGATTTATCCACTCAATTAATTAACACTCTAGATTTGGCAAATAATTTTTCTTATAAACTCAGTAAATAACCTATTAAAATACTCTGTTTGTACCTATGGAGATATAATATTCACCTGAGTGAGAGTGCAGCTGATAATAGACATGAAGTGCGCATAAACTTTAATTTTACCAAATTGCTGAAATGAATGAAGAAGTCACCATGGGTTGGTATGAACAACCCAACTGCAGTTGGGCCCAGTTTGGTGGTTCTTAGCTTTGCGCAGTCACAATGCGGCGTGGGGCAGTACCCCTGGTTTCATCCCGCAAAGTTGCCTGCACTGGGTGCCATAATGGGCATACAAAAACTCAAAGAAGTCACCATAGGTAGGCTAATTAGGGTAAGCTGAGGCTTCCACATGGCGCAACTGGGGAAAGCCTGTAGAAACATGGGTGAGTAGCTAACACCAGAACCCAGAGAGGCACGTTGGTCTGGTCCTGTAGGTCCTGAAAGAAGTAAAAAGTAGTGATGACTGTGCTGACCTGTTCTTGCGGGTGTTTACCACTCTCTGAGGGGAGAATACAGGCAGGAAGTAGGGGGGTATGATTTGGGCATGGTGCCTGTCAAATGGCCTTCCTATGAGCTTGGGTTGCGCAGGTGCAGACCCCAGGACAGGGAGGGGCAATCCTGGTTGGCTGCACTTTGGTGCACCTGCCTACAATAAATGCCATGGTTTGCTGAGCTAGCCTGAAGCTCGGCTAGTTGCCAGTTCAGTTGGCATGAGCCGACTGGCAGCAAAATGGATCATACAAAAAAATTAAGGCTGATCCAAAAGGACTCCAAGGCTTCCTAAACAAAAAGGGGCCAGAGAGCATAACTCCGGTTAAAAAGCAGGTGACAAAGGGGAGGGCTTCAGCTTCTCCCCACTCAGGGGCCTTAAACCTGAGGGTCATTGAGTCTTGTCCCCCCACAAGGGGGATGAGAGGCATATAGCCTATCCTGGCTGGTGCAGACGAGCTACCGAGTACTTAAATAGGGCGGGCATATGTCAGTTTAGGGGGTAGCGTGAGCTACTCCAAATCGTGGTTGGGCCCAAATTTTGAGTGCAGCTTAGATTCACGCAGCCCTATTGTTGTGGGAGGCAGTACCCCAGGTCTTCATATTGCAATAGTTGCCCACACTAGGAGCCCATAGGGGTTTTTATAAAGCCAGAAGAAGTCACCATATCTAGACACTAGTTGGAATACAAAACGTTCAGACAGATATTACAACATACTTTGGATCCTACAGTGTGCTTCCACTCCTGTTTTGATTACTGATAGTATCAGCTCCTGCTATTATTTTGTCAAATCAGAATTATGACATGCTTTTTGATACAGAGCCCTGAGTA
Source organism: Massospora cicadina (assembly GCA_022478985.1). Classification (NCBI taxonomy): domain Eukaryota; kingdom Fungi; phylum Entomophthoromycota; class Entomophthoromycetes; order Entomophthorales; family Entomophthoraceae; genus Massospora; species Massospora cicadina. Next base: position 38,977 of record JAKSZP010001447.1, on the reverse strand, counting down.
AATATGCAGTGAAATGTGATTTCAAAGAGAATACCTTGACCTTTTTGGGGAAAACCCTACCCTTAGTATATCAGGGAAAGGAGAACAACCACTGACAAAGAAAAGCAATTTTGTAAACCTGATCAACAACTTTGGCATCATTCCCATCCAGTACAAGTTGGTTAGATGAAATGGAGGGAAATGACAAAGGAGATCTTAAAAAATTGTGAGATACCCTTGAGAACAAAAACGAGGAATACTATACTACTAGAAACACAGATAAAACTAGCATAGGTTTAACGCTTGAAATCCGGGAGCAGTTATATGGAGAAGCCATCAGCCCAATGAAGAAATTGAGAATCAAGAAATGGGTAGCGTCCAGGTTTATTATGTCAGGACATTGAGAAATAAATGTACTACTGGCTAATCTAGGAGATAAACTTATGAAGATAGAAAAATTAACTTATCATATTGCTAAATTTAATCCTGAAGATAAATTTTTTTATTTTTATTTGAGGTGGGCCGACCTGGGGATGATACTGCACCAATTAGGGAAGTGAAGAAAATAGGAAAGGAGGATAAAACCCAGAAAACCTCCATGCGCGGCGTATGATAGGCCAGGAACTCCATGGACCGCCTTTGCTATTCGCTATCTCAGTTTGGGGCATTGGCGCGCAAAACCAACACAGTCAAAATCGTCCCCTACCCAAAGTCCATTACTAAGATTGAACTCGGGAGGCAGTGGTAGAGGGTCCATACTCTACCACTGGGGTATCCTCCCTTAATCCTGAAGATAAATATCAGTAATTTTTATAATTTCAGAACGTTAACCAAGATAGGATTACTGACAAGCTGCTGAAGGCATTAAATTTTATTCAACTAAGAGCAGCTGGCTGAATTATCTGAGTAGCAACAAGAAGATGTGCTCCAATTATTTAAGAGATATGTGTGATATTTTCCCAAGATGAACATGACTCGGGATGCTAAAAATATGTGATCCACAAGGTTGACTCTGGGGAATACCAAACAATAAAGATAAGACCTGTCCGCCAGTTTAAAGCAGCTGTAGCTGTGTTCAGAAAAGAAATCAGCAAGCTAATTGAGAATGAGCTCCTTGTCCCATCAATGATTCCTTGGGCAAGTCAAATCCTCATTGTAAAAAAAGAATGAGTCAAATTGAGTAGTGATCAAATATCACTGATTTAAAAAAAATTACTAAAAAGTATTTTTATCCACTGCCAAGGATCAACGACATGCTCAATCGCCTAGTGAATGACAAATACTCTTATTGCGACGGATTTATTTTGGGATATTGGAAATCCATTTGCTAAAGGAGGACAAAGATAAATGTGCGATAATAACCTTACTTGGACTTTACCAGCAGACCTGAATGCCACAGGGTTTGTGTAACGCGCCAGTAACATTCCAAAGAGCAATGGACTTTATCCTTAGTTATTTGAAGCTATCCTGAAATTTAGCATATCTGGATGATATCAATGTATGCAGCAGGATCTTCACGGACCAATTATAGCACTTGTAAGAATTGTTTAAGCGCCATGAGATGGCATATTTGAAGATCAAGCAGAGGAAATGTTATTTTTTCATGAAAGGGCTTATTTACTAGGGGTCTGTGATAAACTCCATTGGGCTGCAACCCCATAAGCAGAAGGTCATGGCAATCGAACAGATGTCAATCAAGAAGAGCTTTCTGGATATCCAGGTTTTTTTGGGATGGTCAGCTACTTTCACTAATTCAGAAAGGATTTCAATAGGAATACAGAGCCTTTATTTCACTTATTAAAGGATTTGAAAAAAGGCTCATTTGGAAAGATGATGCACAAGAGTCATTTGATGAATTACGTAGATATTTGAACCAATCCTGTCTTCAAATGCCTGAATTTCAATCAGGAATCCATCATCCAAACTAATGCTTCATTTAAGGTTATCAGTTCTGTTTTAGTCCATTAGATGAAGATGGGAAATAACATCCAGTGGACTCTGTAAATAGAACACTAATGCCAGCTGAAAGATATTATACCAGACAGAGTGCAAATGCCTCTTGGGGATCTATGCATGAAAGTTATTACAAGTGTAATCCACAGGTCACATTATAAAGTGCTGACTAACTTTCTATCTTTATTCTGGCTTCATAACCTGTCAGAACCAGAAGTGCAATTGGCTCAATAGGCTTTAAAATTACAAGCCTATGATTTTGAGATAATATAATAGGCCATAGCAGCACATCAAAATGCTGAAGGAATGTCAGGATTACCTGCTGTCCAAATTTATATCATTAAGACAATACAATATTCCAAAGGTTATGTCAGAAAATTAACCCGATAGATTCCACCAATTATCTAAGCAGATTTGGTATGAATTAAACCAATCCCAGTAGAATGGATTATTGATTAAATTTCGTATGTTAGGATGATTTTGTGGTGAGTTGCTCTTCAAATGAGTTAATCCAAATCCACGTTCCATTGAGTTGGGAAGATATGTTCAAGTGGGGCCAATTGGTGGCCCCAAATTAGTGTAAGGATCATTGGTAAATAATTGCTAAGGATGATCCTTTTAGTTTATTTATTATATGTTGAAGGAACCCAAAAATTCAGAGTTTCAGGCAGCTAAGCTTGTTGATGGAGCTTCATATATATTAAAATCAATGAGAGCCTGAAACAGGTGATTCCTCAAATAATTAATGAGGAGAGTTGGAATGTGTCGTCAGTGAGAAACCAAGTTAATCCAAGTTACCCAAGTGATCAAAGATGTTTCTGGCAATTTATTAATAAGTCAAATTCACATTAGAACTTTTTTATAGTTAATACCTATCTGGATCACCAGCGACTGAAGGCTGAATGTAGCTGGAACCAATAAATGGTCATCAGGAAGGATGGGATGAGAGGATTGACACCAGGGACGAGAGTAGTGCAGCTGAGGGCTGAGGGAGTGGTTGGCTGGAAGAACCAGCAATAAGCTGATAGGTCAGTGCTGGGCTTAGTATCCCTTTTGTAAATATAGATACATGGCGCTTCCCTTTCATTAAACATCTCTTTTTGCCTAATCTCCTTTTTTTAAAGTTTATGTTTATTCAAGTCAATTGGGGGTTAGGCTGGGGGATCCCTGAATGGCGAAGGTGACACGCCAAGAGGTCAGCTGGCACTCCTGGCTGTCGCCTAAGGAGAAATGCCAAAGGCTGGCCTGTCTTCATACTGGTTGGCCTGCTGACCAGCAGAGCCCACTGTTGCCAGAAAAGCGATTTTCTGACAGGAAAAAAAAAGGCAATATTGTAATGCGCCCTGAGAAAGTTAAGGTGTGCTAAAGAAAGTGGGGAATACACTGAGATGAAAATTTTGGACAGTAATATAGATAGATTGACAGAAAACATTTTTTATCCTCAAATCCGTCAGAATGAGAGATTGTTATCTGAGCCGCACATAAAGTTGTCAACCATGGTATCCTGAGGTAAACCATGGACCATAATCGCCAGTATTACTACTAGAACCTAATTAACTATGATGTCACTGACTACCTGCCCAGTTGTGTGGAACGCCAAATACACAAGCCTCATATAAATATAACAGGATCAGGCTAGTCGCTTTAGATTCTCGTGGCACACTGTTTCAATAGATGTGACAGGGCCCCTGAGTATCAGTGCAGGAGGAGCGAAAAACATCATGAGGAAATGGATCATCGTGCTAAATGGATATAATTAATGCCTTGTGCAAAAGGGATGCTACAATCTGGCGAAATAAATTCTGGACCAAATAGTGTATCAGCATGGATGCCCGCAAGCTTTATTGAGAGACAATGGAACTTATTTATCTTATATGTGATCCTAAGGCTAAACAAATTGATTGAAATTCTAGAATGTGGCATCCATTCCATATTGGCCATAAACAAATGGAATGGTGGAATGATTTAACAGAATGCTAGCTGCAATGCTAAGAAAAGTGGTCACATATAAAACTTCCACCTGGAGAACTTGCCAAAGTTTGGCTACTTCACCTACAATATCAGTCATCATATTTTGACAGGAAACGTGTTGTTTAAATTACTATATGGATGAAATTTCAGCTTTGCCACTGATTTTGTATTCTTCTGTAAAACCAGTATCAGGGATGAGTACCAAGCAAAACCTGAATTAGCTGTCAAGTAATATGATCGAACTGCAATTACAGGGATTCAATACTACCTTAAAGAAAAGGATTAAAGTAATATCAATGGATGACAAGAACTGATCAGAGATATTAGAGGACCATGTAAGGATAGGGTAGCTTATTGCGACACCCATATTTTTAAAGAAGAGTTGATCTTGATGCTTTGTGGTTAGGTCTGTTCAAGGAGATTGCAAAAACAATAACTGAGGCCTATATTATTTAATAACCTCAAGATGTTCAGATAGTGAATCGGGTAAATACTAAAAATCCTAGGTATTGGATCTAGGGGAGTAACATGTTGAAATGTTCTCTAAGGACCACTGAACCTATAAAAATATGGTAGGTCCTTGTGTTGGTAAAAATTGAGGTCCTGGCATGAAACTGTTCTCACCGGCGCTAATGGCACAGGACTTGACAATTTAAATTATATGGGAAGAGTTAAACTCTTAACTGCTGTTGACTAAATAGGTGAATTTTTGAAATCGCTTATAATAAACTAGGAAACCTTAACTTATAATAATAGAAGGTTTTTAGTTTTTTTATTAGTTATTGAATTGGGTTGAAAATAGAAACCTATCACTATGTCACTGTAAGTATAAAAACAGTCCAAGGTTAGAAATGAGACAGCCAAGGAATTCAGTACAAGCTACGCGTATCCTAATTAGGACAAATTGATTTTTGACCTAATTGAGCTCTTGAAACTTGCTTTGCTTCAACAGAATGCCCGATTAACGGTCAATAGTAGGTAGGACCATTCCATTAGGCAAGTTTAAGATATATCTGAACCAATCACAGCGGCGGGAAATATTTAGACCTGATTGGACCCCCACCCAAGGCTATAATAGGGGGTGTTCTCCACATAGGTGGTTTAACTAAATGGTTAATGGGATGAGGAGGAACCTCAGATGGAATCCCCTGATTCCGCTGCATGGTCAAGAGCAATCCAACTACTTAAACTCGTGCTATTTTGGCGAGAATCATTAATGAAAGTATTGTCCTGATTCAAGGGGTTCCACCAAGAATTGGTCAGGGTCTTATGCCCAAGTTCGTCTTTTATCATTAACTGAAGCACTCTTATTACAAAATTGGACTTGTAATTGTCTGAAATTACCCCAATCAAGGTGTTAGGGGATGAGTAAGGGCGCAAGAACTGTCCTTGGACACAGTTAACAGTAGCATGATTTCCAGGAACCTGATTGAGTTTTCATCCCCTCGCTTATAAGTGATGACAAAAGGGCTTTTCAAAATAGACCAAAGCTTCTCACATCTGGGAGTGATACGGTCATGGTAGTATAGCACCAAGTCTACCACTTGGAAGGAAGTTAAAGGGGCCAGAGCTCGTTAGCGGCTTGACCCTCATTGGTGACTGTCAGCCAGGTTGGCCATCATCTTTGATTGTAACTGTATGATGTGCTGGGGCAACTTCTTAATAGCTTGCTCAGGACCAGAATTATTGGATATATCTATGGGTAGTAACGCTGGTACCCTGGGTTTTAGACCAGAAAACACTTGTAAAGGCAAAATTTCAAGAATCCAGTGATAGCTGATATGGTAGGCTTTGAGGGCACTATGTAGTAAAGAACCAGTGAAGAGGGTCTTAAGTGGACATTTTTCGTAGAATAGAGCCCAGGGTCCCTTTGGCTCTTTCCACATTCCCATTGGTCAAGGGGTTATAGTGGGCCTAGAAAAGCTGTTGTTTTCCCATGGAGGTAGCGAGGATCCTCATTACTGTGGAGGTAAAATTTTTCCCATTATCACAGAGCAGGACCTGGGGACAACCATGGCGAGTAAATATATACTTATGAAGGAAAAGAGACGTGGCTTTTGCAGTTTGAGCAGGAAGAGCTACAGCCTCAACCCACTTGGTAAAGTGGTCTATGCCTAATAATATGTACCAGTTTCCCCAATAGTCTGGGGTAGAGGACCTATCACGTTAAGACTTATGGTATGAAAGGGTTGTTGGGGCGTATTGGGTTGGTACTGTTACCTGGTCTTGTAGCTGAATTGCTCTTGCAGGTCAGGCAGGCATCCAGGACTTCAGTTATTGTCTCCAATACTCCCTTCCAGTAGTATTGCTCTTTTACCCGCTCATAGGTTTTCTATACTCTGCTATGCCTTAGAATGGTATGGGATACCAAGATCACGAGTACTTAATCTGAAGGTCAGAGGTAGAGCAATGAATTAACCCTACTTTCTTATACAGCATCTTACTTTCCACCTTGGTGTTGCAGGAGTGTTGAGCTAATGTTTTCTCGACAGGTTCATCCTCATCTTCCTAAGCGTCAGGAGTTATAAAGAGGTCGTGCAGCCTCTCAGCTTCACTATTATCCAAGTGAGTTAAGCAGCCGATTCAAACCATCAACGTTCATATGGCGGGTGTTAGCTCAGTGCTCAATCTTCATATCATAGTGTTGGGTCTTTAAAGACAAGCGTGCCAACCGCCAGGTGAGATTCTTCATATTTTGAAACCACTTCAGTGTGGCGTGATCAGTGAAAACAGTGAAAGAAGTACCATATAAATAAAGTGCGGTAAGATTTATAGCCAGCAGGACCGCAAGTCACTCCTTCTCAGTGATGCTGTAATTGCGTTCATCCTTGGATAACATCTTTCTAAAATAGGAGATGGGATGTTCCACACCATTAGATTTCAAATGAGCCAGCATGGCCAAACAGTATAGTTGGAGAATCAGTAAAAAAGAGGAAAGGTTTACTGTAATCAGGGTGGTGTAGTATTGGACGCTTTTTAAACAATTGCTTTAGTGTCTCAAAGGCGGCTTGTTTTTCAGCCCACAAATGAAAAGGGACATTTTTAGCCAATAGCCGGACAAGAGGCTCACTTAGTTGGGTGAACTTACGACTGAATTGGGATAGCTTTTCATCATACCCAAGAAAACCTGGATATCTCGTAGGGTTTTAGTAGCAGGCATTTTGGATATAGCCTCAACTTTGTTTTGAGAGAATGAATTCCGTTTTGTAAAATAACGTGTCTTAGGAGATCTATTTCCTCTAAAAAATGTGCACTTGGAGGGCAATAATTGATGTTGGCCTCATAAAGGCGCTAAAAACTTCCTCAAGGTGAGCAAGATGCCCGTTGAAGGTCTTTGAGAACACCATGATGTCTTTAAGATTAAAGTTGACTCAACTTAACTTAAGTTCGGTCAAGATATGTTTCATGGTTCACTGGTTAGTTGTGGGGGTGTTGCAAAAACAACTGAGGTATCAGGTAGGATGGAAGAGACCCTCACTGCAAATAAGAGCACATTTATTCTGATCTTGTGGAGAGAGGTTCATTTGCCAATTTCGCTAGCCAGGTACATGGCAGAAAAAAGTTAGATCTGGATAGTCAGGCTAGGGTTGTCATCAAATGGGGGATAAGGAACAATCCTTCTTGGTGAGGTTGTTCAGTTTAAGGTAGTCCATGTTTACTCAATGACCCTTTTTTTCTTATTTTTTTATCAGTAGAAGAGGGGATGACCAAGCGCTTTGGGACGCACCAGCAACCCATCGTCCAACAACTGTTTTAACTCTATCTGCATCTGTAACGCCTCAACTTTTGATTTATGTTAGGGCTTAGATTGGATGGGATGAGCATCCCCAACGTCAGTGCTATGTGTCCAAAACTTCATGTGACCATAGTCAGTTTCAAAATTAGAAAAGATGCCGCTATATGACTTCAGTAAGGTGTGGACCTTATCAATCTCAGCGGGGGGTTAGTTCATCAGAAACATGAACATTAGGAGAGTTATATAACGATTGGTCTGCGAGTAAGCTAATATCAGCCATAGACCTGATACAGTGAACTACTTTAATGTCCTCAGTAGGGACCAGAAGGCCTCTTACATTCTCCTGATGCTTCTTGAAGACCATGTCCTTCTTGGTAAGATTCCCCAACAGGTGGTTAATTGGTCGCTGATAGTCTGGATTTAGGACGCCTGGTAAGACTCTAGGCTCAAGAGGGTTAATCCGTCAATACTGATTAGGTGCAGTAGGCAGTTGTGTGGGATTTGTACAGTAATCTTCGTGTCAACTACCCTTTGTTCATAGACCTCAATTACTAACTTTTAATACGCATAGAAAGGGATACACTCTAAAGCATCCACTGTTAGAGGCAACATTTTTATTTTTGCGTCCTGCCGTTGTGTAGTGTAGGGACAAAGCGGAGGGGGATACTGAACAGTGCAAGAGTATACTTTTTTATTAAGCTCTTAATTGGTCATAATCATAGGAACCTCATAGTTAATCAGGGAGAGATAACCCTGCTTCAAGTTAATAACGCTTTTATATTTGAGCATAAACTGGGTCTTATGATTAGATAGTAGGTATTGTTTGCCAAGGCCACCGCTGGGCTGACAAGAGAAGCTTTTAAAAACAAATGGGCAGAGAATATTACGCCCCAATGGAACAGGCGTTATTTGGGCTAGAGGTCCAAATTCTTGGCCGTAATCAAGGTTAGGGCCAGCTTAATTTTATATGTGTTTGGTTTACAAAACGTTCACTGGGGACCCAGTGTCAAGGATAGCCTTAACCCGCAATGCATTAGCATCAACAACCATATAGGTTAAGGTTCCACCCAAGTTGTGGGAGAGAGCGAGGACCTCTTATAAATAGCGAGTAGAGGCAAGTTTTTGGCAATTTCAGGGTATCTCTCTTAAATTGAATGCAGGGTATGAACACACCAGGTAGATTGGATCAGTGTGGTAATGAGCGGTTAACGTCACTAGCAGTGTCAATAGACTTCAGACCCCTTAGCACTTGATGAAGATTGTTCTGTGAGGTATCCTTTCCATATCAACTTTTTAGGGTTCAACCTGTCAGGTACCTCCATTTCACCTGGGGCTTCTAAAACATAATGACCCACATCTTCACAACCCCCTTCAGATTCGTCATCAGAGGGGATATCAATGCATATTAGGGAGCCCCTCGGGTGAGAGGTAGGTTCAGGGCTTCCCTTATGGAAGGATAGGAACTGGGGTTGTTCCTCCACCTTATTAACTTTTTGGGGAGGCGTTAAATTTGTCACGGCTTAATTTCAACCTTCAAAATAGGCGGTTTGGTCTGCCTCATAGTTACAGGTTTTGGAAAAAAATGGCTAGAGGAGATAGCATCGTTGATGTGGATGCTCTGACTACGCCAGTTTTAGATAGGTCTGCTGTGAGTCTTGAGGAGATAAGTGGTTTAGCTTTAGCGACCTGGTCCTTGAACCCATTGTTGGTGGGGACAACTGTCAAATGAGATAGAGGTTTAGGCTTTTGAACCACTTAGAGGCTTAATGGATGGTAAAAGATGATCTTGCGACAAAGTGGGGGCAGGGATCGCTAACCCGTTGACAATAATGCACTCTGACTAATAAAATTAGTAACTCAGTTTACAGAGCAGAGGAAGATCAGGTTTGAGCCGCAAAGCATTTGCTGACCTCGGAATGGTAACCAGAATAGGGGTCAACATAGCCTCCTTTGGTGGGGTTCAGTTGAGTATTCCTCAATGGTCATAACTGGGAATTTGACCCAACGCCTGAATTAGCTTCAGTGTTATAGATATCTGCAACCTTTAGCAGAGCTCCCTGATATCACGGATAGTATGGAGGTGACTACTAATGGAGATAAGATGCTGGGCTATAGTAGGGTGAGAAGCTAAGCCACTGAGAATGGCCTCAAGAGCATTATCAAGAGGTAGCATATTTGCGAGCACCAAGGGCTGAGCTTCATCATAAATAGATCAACTAATGTGACAAGAGATTCTACCCTATTTATGATGAGGCACATAAAGCCTGTTTTGCCTTTGTAAACTTTTTATGGAGCCAAACTCTTCAATAAACTCTTGTTTGACCTCCGCCCAGGTGCTGAGGTTGACCATGTTGGGAACCATTTTTCATGATCTATATGCTAAGCAGGGAAGGATGTACTTAACTTTTAGATGATCAGTTGTTCCTTCCACCATCAATTCATAAACAAACAGAAAAGAGGTAATGCTACCCTCTCTGAGGGTAGACTTGCCTTTTAGAGCGGTTTATGAAGAGCATGAAAGTTCCCATGAGGGTCTTGAGAATAAGCTACTTGTGCCTTTTGAAGCATAACAAAGTTCTGGGTAGCTAGAGTTTCAGGGTAGCTAGCTGACGATTTATTTCAGCAGGGAGGTTTAACGGTCAAAACGTTGCCTGACCATCACATTGTCCTAGTCTTCCCTATGGCGATAGTTGAGGCCAGGGGAGAAGGGCTCAACCACACCGATTTTTGTAAATGGCAATCTGACGAATCAGATGCCTCAAAATCGGAATCAAAAATAAATTGTAAGGCTGATGGATAAAGGGAAGCCTCGAAAATGGCGCTCTGGCCAACTAGATACCACCAAACACAATATTCCCAAATGCAGCAATAAGGGATTGGACCCTCAGACACAAATTTCTGGCCAACCAGTTACGGCCAAGCTTGACGCCCAAAAGTGTATTGACAAGGATGAAAAACCTTGTTAATGGCACTCTGAACAACCAGATGCCGCCAAATCAAATTATACTATATGCGGCGATGAGGGAGCAGTCAGGACCCAGATTTCCAGTCAATCAGGTGTGGCCAAACCCGACGCTCATGGGAGTATCAACAAGGATGAAAATCCTTGTGAACAGCGCTCAGGCCAACCAGATGTCACCGGACAAAATATTACCAAAAGAGGCAATGAATCAATATTGAGGAATATGGGTGGTAAGAACAGCCCAGGCTTCCAGAATAATTAGAAGCTGAATAATAAATGCAGAAAAGTTTCCGCAACCCTGAGGGTACCCAGCCTGAGTTTGAGAATGGGCCTTGACATTGGAATTGAGGGTCTAGATTCTCGAATAGGGCCTGCCATCAGGAAGATGCCCGCAGACTCTGCAGGGAACAGGACCCGCTTTTCCCCGCTAAGCTCAGTATAAATCTGAGCAGGCAAAACTGCTTTACACAGTTTCGTCTTCTATAAATTAAATAAAAACTCAATTAATTCACAAAATAAGTTTTCAAAAGTTGAAAATCAGTTTATTAAGAAAACCCAGAACCACACATGGACAGCAGCTTAGACTTTGACAAGGCCATCCAGTCCTTGTACGCCCTCTCAGGGGTCAGGCCAGCCTTCTGAGCGCCAGCATAGTCTTGACTGTAGCCCAAACTTTTGTAGTAAAGTGGTTTCCACACAGTCGGATTAGGGACATCTCCACGACAGGGCTATACTGCCTGTGGGCACTCACCTGGAAACTCTTGCCTAAATGCTTTCTGGCAGTCTTCAGAGACCCCATCCATCACATTAGATGAAACTCTTTTAACTTGATGTCTTTATTCCTGGACATGGTGGACAAGCCATCAGAACACGCCCTGCCTGTGTGTTATGAACACCTGACCACGTTTTTAATGGTCATCTTCTCTCTCCTATTTCTCCTAAGAGAAGTCGCCCATATCCTTCCCTCCAAGGGACATACCAATGTCTACTTTCAATATGAGCAGTCCGCGTCTGAGTTCCGACAGGCCCTCACCCCAGGAGAACTGAGCACCTTGCACGCCACCTTCTCCTGTGTGAAACTTCAAGCCTGGCTGACCACGGCGTCAGGAGGGACGGCCCCAGTTTCACTTCAGATTGCCCAGATAGTAAACGCCCTGCCCAGAAACCTAGCGGATTGGTTCTCTGAGCTACTGGAAGCCCAGACGATGCTTCCTCCCGCCTTGGAAGAATGTCTTCAACTGGTTGAGAGAGTGGCTACGCCGAATAACTCCCAAGATGCTGCATGGTCCGCCCTTCTGAACCTCACTCAAGGAAAGATGTCAGTCATGGATACGCATGTGTACTGCCCTATGGCCAAGGCGGCCAAGGTCACTTCTACTCAGATAGCATAAATGTTCCGCCAAAACCTCCGCCTAGACATCCTTACTGCATTGGCTGCCACTCTCCTAGGAGCTACCCTCGATGAGGAGATTTCAGTTGCGACCCAGGTGGAGGGCCAACTAGCATTAGCGCAAGTGAAGTCCCATACTGGAGTACAACATGGGAAGTTCCGCGGCCACCGAGCTGAGTCTGAGCCAGTCTCCAACCCCTCGCAGGAATCCTCACAGGGTTCGCCCTCCGGCTCCACCAATGGGGTAAAAACTTTGGGAAGCCATAGAGAGGGAAACCCTAGTCCCTCCTACAACTTCCACCCTACTCCTGCGCGCGTTGCTATTATCAATAAAGGAAATACCTCGTCTTATCTCTATGTCCCCTATTCGTTACAGCTCTGGGGAAGAAAGGTAAAAGGGAGGATCAACTTTGGGTACTGGTGGACACTGGAGTGGAAGATAACTATCTAGACCACGGTTAGCAAAAAAAATGAGGCTGAAAATGGAATGGAAGGGAGCCAGGATGCTGGCAGACACCTCAAAAACGGCTGGCAGTTGGAGGATCAAGACCCAGGTGCTGCTGCGGCAGGGGCCTGACACCTTCCAAGAGTCATTCAGTGCCATTAAAAATCTGCCTCATCCCATAATCCTGGGCATGCAGTGGTGGCACAATACTCCCCTCAGTTCAAACTACAGGAGCGCCTGGTCTTGCTACACCCAAGAAACAGCACCCAGTGGCATTAGATTTCTTCACCACTGGCGGAGGAAAGCCTGGGGTTAACGCAGTAGTAGGGCTGGAGACAGAGGCGGACATACCCCACGAATTTCGTGCATATGCCCACTTGTTCAAGAAGAACCAAGCTCCCTCTACCACCCCAAACGGTCCTTTCCCTTTCACCTTTAAGTTCAAAAAGGGTGCGGAGTTCCCCAAGGGTTGTCCCATCTACCCTTTGAACCTTAAGGCGAAGGCTGCCCTTGAGGTCTATGTCAAGGAAATGCTGGAGCGCGGGATGATTGTTCCATCCAATTCGCAAGTGGTGTCACCAATACTCCTAGTCCCAAAAGCAAGTGGCGAGCTTTGCCCGTGTGTGGACTACCAGCGGCTGAACGAAATAACTGAGTCTGACCCCTACCCCATCCCTCTGATGGAGAATATCTCCCAGACGATCTCAGGTAGCCAGGTTTTCACCAAGTTGGACCTGGTTGATGCGTTCAACCAAGTTCCACTAATCGCTGAACAACAACAATATACAGCTTTCAAGTGCCACTTAGAAATCTTCGATTACAAGGTGATGCCTTTTGGCCTCAAGAACGCCCCAGCAGTATTCCAGCGTACTATAGACAACTCCCTAGAAATCTTGATGAGAAATGTTGTGTGGCGTATATGGATGACATTCTCGTGTTCTCCAGGACCAAGGAGGACCACAAGGGAGATGTGCTGAGCGTGCTGGAAGCCCTCAACAAGTCAGACCTCCGCTTGAAGCCTTCAAAATGCGAGTTCTACAAGGACTCAATCTCTTTCTTAGGGAACGTAGTCTTCCAAAGGGGAACAGCCATATGCCCGGATAAGCTGAAGGCATTAAGGGAGTGGCTGGCCCCTAAAGATAGAACGGGTGTTAGGAGTTTCCTGGGCGTGGTGAATTTCCTAAGAAGGTTTGCAAAAGACCTCTCCAAGATGGCGGCACCCCTAACTCGCCTGAAAGGCAGTTCCCGTTTCATTGGGGAAAAGAGGAGGAGACAGCCTTCCAAGCCATCAAGGAGAGCCTCATGAAGGCACCAGTACTAGCCCATACCGACGCCAACCGCCCTTTCATAGTGGAGACTGACGCCTCCAACTTTACAATTGGGGAAGTTCTGCTACAAGAGGGAGAAGATGGGGTAGACCATCATGTAAGCTATTTTAGCAGGAAAATGCTGCCCGCTGAGACCAACTACCCCGTGTATGACAAGGAGCTCCTAGTGATTGTATCAGCCTTGGAGGAATGGCAGCACCACTTGCTCTACGCCAGACATCATTTTACCATCAGAACGGACCACCGCGCCCTCAAGTTTTACAAGAGTCCAAAGCGCATGAACTAGCGCCGGGCCAGATGGCACCTAGAGCTGGCGTCTTATGACTTTAGGATTGTGTACAAGCCGGGATAAAGCAACCTCATCCCAGATCTCTTAAGCAGGGACCCAGGTAATTCCTTCCCAAGGGAGGAGCTGGATGCATCCAACACCGCTACTATGTTGCCCTCAAATGTGTTCGCTGTCATCCAGAATGCCACCCAGGAACTGAGGGAAAAGCTCCAGGCCGCCCAGCGAAGCTCAAAGTATGGGGCAACACTGTGGAAGGACCTGGAGGAGGGGGTAGAGAATGAGCAACATAAGAATTTCTGTAAAAGGAAAGGCCTCATTCTCCACAAAGGGCGCCCATGGCTGCCCACCCGTGAGCTCCAGGAGGAGGCGACTTGCGCTTTCCATGACCCACCCCTTGGCGGGACACCCTGGAAATGAGAAAAACATAGAGCTCCTGGCCCAGAGTTACTCCTGGCTGGGGATGCCCAGCGCCGTGAGGGAGTATATCCAGAAATGTGTCACATGCGCCAATTCCAAGCTCGTTAGGCAGAAGCCTTTGGGAAAATTCAAGCCCCTCCAGATTGCAGAAATGCCTTGTTCTCACTGAGTTTGGACTTCATAATGGGGTTTCCAAAATCAAAGGGATACGACGCTGTGATGGTAGTGGTAGACAGAATGACCAAGTATGCGGAATTCTTTCCTTATAACTCCAACATCACAGCAAAGGGCATGGCGGATATCTTCATTAATGAGGTGTTCACCCCCCAAGGTCTACCGGAGGAGATAGTATTGGATAGAGGCCCCCAATTCATCTCCCAATTTTGGCAACACCTACTCGAAAATCTTCAGATCAAGCCATGCAGATCCTCAGCTTACCACCCGCAGTCAGACAGCCAGAAGGAACGAGTTAACCAAGTCCTTGAGCAGTACCTGAGATGTTACATGACTACACAACAGGAACGCCGGATGTACTGGCTAAGACTAGCCCAATTAGTCTATAAAAACTTGACCCATTTGTCAACAGGAATGTCGCCATTCATGGCAAACTATGGGTTCCACCCAAAGATGGTGGAAACCCAATCAGAGGTCCAAACCCAGCGGCCAACAGCTTGGCAATAGAAATAGAGGAAAACTGAAAGCCCTGCATGTGAATTTAGTCAAAGCGATAGAAATGCAGAAGAGGAAGGCTGACACTCACCGATCTGAGGCCCCAGTGCTAAAGGAAGGATACCTAGTGATGATCAATGCGAAAAACTACTCAGTACTGGCAAGCTGTAGGAAATTTGGACCAGTCACTCTGGGCCCATACAAGGTCCTCCACCATGTAAACGAAGTGGCGTACAAGCTATAGTTCCCTGAGGGATCGTGGGTGCATCCAGTACTGCATGTCTTACAACTGAGGAAGTTTGAAGGCCCTCTCCCAGAGAAACTGGAGCCAGTCCACCTGGGAAACCCGGGAGAGCAGAGTATGAGGTGGAAGAAATCTTGGAGTCGAAATATCGTGGAAGAAGTGCTGGTATCTAGTCAAATGGGTAGGCTACCAAGTGGAGGAGCACACCTGGCAAATGGACAACGACTACAGCAACTGCCCACAGAAGGTAGAGGAGTTCTGGAACTGTAGGGGGCTCTCATCTGGGGGGTGATGTAACGGTTAAGGCGTTGCCTGACCATCACATTGCCCTAGTCTTCCCTAGGGCGATAGTTGAGGCCAGAGGAGAAGGGCTCAACCACACCAATTTTCATTAATGGCAATCTGATGAATCAGCTGCCTCAAAATCGGAATCAAAAATAAATTGTAAGGCTGATGGGGAAGGGAAGCCTCGAAAATGGCGCTCTGGCCAACCAGACGTCACCAAATACAATATTCCCAAATGTGGCGACAAGGGATTGGACCCTTGGACACAAATTTCTGGCCAACCAGTTACAGCCAAACTTGATGCCCAAAAGTGTATTGATAAGGATGAAAATCCTTGTAAATGGCTATCTGGCCAACCAGATGCTGCCAAATCGAATTATACTAAATGCAGCAATGAGGGAGCAGTCTGGACCCAGATTTCCAGTCAATCAGGTGTGGCCAAACCTGATGCTCATAGGAGTATCAACAAGGATGAAAATCCTTGCGAATGGCACTCTGGCCAACCAGATGTCACCGGACAAAATATTACCAAAAGAGGCAACAAATTAATATTGAGCGTTTGGGTGGTGAGAACAGCCCAGGCTTTGAGAATAATTTGAAGCCAAATAATAAATGTGGAAAAGTTTCCATAACCCTGAGGGTACCCAGCTTGAGTTTGAGAATGGGCCTCGATGCCAAAATTGAGAATTTAGATTCTCAAATAGGGCCTGCCATTATGAAGATGCCCACAGACTCCGCAGGGAACAGGACCCGCTCTTCCCCACTTTGCTCAGTATAAATCTGAGCAGGCAAAACTGCTTTACACAGTTTTGTCTTCTATAAATTAAAAAAAACTCAATAAATTCGCAAATAAGTTTTAAAAATTTGCAAATCAGTTTATTAAGAGAAAACCCAGAAACCATACATGGACAGCAGCTCAGACTTTGACAAGGCCATCCAGTCCTTGTACGCCCTCTCAGGGGGTCAGGCCCTCCTTCTGAACGCCAGCATAGTCTTGACTATAGCCCAAACTTTTGTAGTAAAGTGGTTTCCACACTGTCAGATTAGGGACATCTCCACGGCAGGGCTATCCTGCCTGTGGGAACTCGCCGGGCACTCTTGCCTAACTGCTTTGTGGCAGTTTTCAGAGACCCCGTCCATCACAGGAGGTTGTGAGGGTTGCTTACCTCACCAACCTCTACTTATTTCTAGTTTTTTTGCGGTGCTCAGGTCTCCTGTAGTGAGATCCGCTTGTCAAGGTCCTGGCATGAACTAATGCGCGCTGGTGCTAGTGGAACAGGACTCAACAATTTAAAATGAAGAAAAGTAGTTAAACCCTCAACTGCTATTGACTAAATAGGAACTTTATTTACAACGCTTATAATAAACTAGAATACTTTCAACTTATATAAATAAAAAAACTATTAATTTTATTAGCTATTGCGTTGGGTTGAATATAGAAACCTATTACCATGTCACTGCTTAGTATATGAACAATCTGATGTTAGAAGTGAGACAGCAATATAAACTATGAGGACCATCTAGTACTAAAAAAAATTCAATATAAACTATGAGTATTCAAATTGGGGAATATAGGGTTTCAACCTATTGAAGCTCTCAAAACTCTCTTTGCTTCAACAGAATGGCCAATGAAGGATTAATAGTAGGTAGTACCAGTCCGTTAGGCAAGTATTTGATATATCTGAACCAATCACAGCGGGGAAATTTTTACACCTGCGTGGACCCCCCACCCAAGGCTATAATAGGGGGTGTTCTCCGCTTAGGCGGTTTAACCTAGATGGATAATAGGATGGGGAGGAACCTTGGATGGACTCTAGTGACTCTGCCACATGAGTGGTGCGATCCAAATACTTAAACTCATGCTATTTGGCCGAAAATTATTAATGAAAGTATTGCCTTAATTCAAGGGGTTCCACCAAGAATTGGTTAGGGTCTTTTGGTCAATTTTCGTCATAATCTAAACTGAAGCATTCATATTACAAAATTAAACTTGTAATTGTCTGAAAGTCAAGTCCAAGGAGGGGACTGCTAAACCAGAAGAGTTGATCAAGTACCAAGAGGGGACCGGTGAACCATGAGAGGTGGTTTAGTCTTAAAAATAAGCCTCTGAACCATAATGACTAGTTGTGGTCAAAAATTGTAACTCTGAACCTGAATAAGGGAACATAAAAGATGAGACTGTGAACCTACTTATAGGTTTAGTCTCATTGCAAGTTAGGAGCAAAAATAAAATAAGGAAAAGGATACCAAAAAATATAAGATAAAATCATAAAGAAAAAATACAAAATTGCAAAAAAATATTAAATACTGATTTCCATTTTTCATCATCAAAAAGCCATCTGTTGATGTGCCTTATGTTATTGATAGGACTAGCTTGGGTTGAAACTGGGTCTTCTTTGAGTAGTCCCAAGGCTCTGGAAGAAGCAAACATATTATTAGAATCAGGGCAGGTTGAAATTGGATTCACCAGGAGTAGTCCCTAGGAGGAGATCTGCTCTAATTGAAATGGATACATCCTGGGGGTATACAGGGAACAAGGAATTTGAGAAGCTGCCTGAAAAAATCTTTTAAATAACAAAGTTTCATAAAACCCAACCTGGGAGAAAACAGGATTTCCAGACTTTTTATTGGAAAGAACACCAGAGTTAGGCGGCATGGCATGGGGCCATGGGAACCACGCTTTGTAGTGGTGGCAGCAAGGAGGACACAGAACAGGAATGCGCTAAGAATAAGGACTAACCAGAGATGCATCGAGCAAGGATGAAAAGGAACCAGAGAACTCCAAATAAAATCATGCTGGAGGGCTCAGTAAAAAATTAAGCGTCGTATACCCCCATATAATCTTCATTGTGGATTTAACTGGTCAAGTGGGGGATGTGTTGGAATTCAATATGCCCACATTAACCAGCTAATTAATTATAATTCATCTGCTTGTCCAATAGGGGATTCATCGCACTAGTGGATGTGGTAGTTTATCAATTATGTATAATAACTAATGTTTGGAGTAAAATCCTGAACAAATCTTTAGAAATTTTCCATGTTTTGATCTGCTGGATTGTTAATGTTTTGTTAAAGGTGATCCCAATTAAACAAGTGATTAGGTTGAGAATTTTACTATTGATAACTTAATTAACTTGAAGTATCTTTTGGGTTTAGTTGTCAATTGACAAAGAGGTTTATGAGTTGCTTGGTGAGTAATTCCATATGTGATAAAACAACTTTAAAGATAACATTTTCAGGATTGCAAACTGCTATCTATGGTTAAGGTCACCCTACCTATGCAGGTTGTTACCTAATAAGGGTGATTTGATGAGAGTTGAGTGAAAGTATGGGGACATGTCCTTTGTTTAAACTCAGAAGAGTTGCATTTTGAGCCCGGGATAGAGTCTTATTAATAGATGAGTGAGATTGTCTTTTTGTGGCCCTAGAGGTTAAAATCATCAGTAATGGCCGCCATATCTAATATGGGCGGCAAGCAAAGAGTTGGGCGCCAAATTTCATATGATTCCTTTAATTTTTTATTAATAAAGCAGATAGATCTGATTAAAATAAACAATAGTATAAGTTAGGATGTTTTCTCTTGTGATTAAATTAAAAGGATAGAAAGAGACTTTTTATAAACTATTGTGATAGCCCATGGACTCTTCATGCTGAGAAGGAAGAAAAACTACTGAACCAAATCCAAGGTTAAGTCCTACTAAAATAACATAAAGATTTTATGAACCTGAGACGAGGTTAAGTTATTCCAAAGGCTGAATTGTTCCCTTTCAATATTCGTGACCGTTTAAGATTAGGAAAAGCACCAGATTGGCGTTGGACCTAGTAACCATCATGGCTAAAAGAAGCTCAACTAGATTAATAGTCTTCATACTAGTACTGCCCCAGACAGTTTATTATCAACAATTCGAACAACGCACATACTAGGAATCTGTGCAGTTGAACAAGGGAACTGAGGCATGTTAATATGTGAATTAAAGTAAAAGATTCTAAAGATTTACCAATTGGTACTTACTACAGGGTGTAGTTGTTTAGCCACCAGTTCTAGTTTTAAAATACTTAGATAAACAGGTAGCTCATCCTGGCTAACTTTTCCCCTTCTGCGTTCTCCTTCTTAGTTGTAAGTATCTACCAATTTGTAAACCTGGGAACTGGTGGCTACTCAACTATTCCATTGATTGAGTACCAAATGGTAAATTTTGGGATCCCTTTACTCTTTTTGGATAGTATCTTACTTCTGATCCATTTTTCAACTGCACAGGCTCCTTATATGTGCGTTGTTTGAATTGTTGAGACTATGTTATATGAAACATTAATAGCATTAAAACTAATACTTTAGTTGAGCTTCTGTTTAGTTAAGATGGTTATTAGATCCAACGTCAACCTGGTGTTTTTCATAATCCTAAATTGTATTCTGGAATATCTATAGGGACTTCTTCCTTCTTCAGTAAAAATTAACCTTGGCTCAGGTTCAGAGATTCTTTCTGTTACTTTTGTAGAACTTAACCTAGGATTAGGTTCAGAGGTTCTTCTTCCTTCTCTTCATCCAGAGTCTTTTAAGATAACATTAAGAGAGACAAATGATCTCTTATCCTTCCAATTCTAGTCTCAAAAGCAGACAGTCTAAAATATCAAACTATTTTGAGAATATTTTTCTCTTTACTACTTTTTCTCTGCTATAACATGAAAACCAATGGAATCTATAAGGAATTTGGCACCCAACTCCTCTGCTACCACCCTTAAAATTATGGCGGCCATTGAAAATGAATTAACACTCCAGGGTCGAACGGAAATGATAATATTTCTCATCTGTTACAATTGGCTTCTCTTGCAAACTCTCAGTGTGACTCATTTGCTTGAAACAAAGGACGGTCCTATAGCCTTTGCTTAACCCACATTGAGTTACCATAATTAGGTAACAACCTGCTTAGGCAATGGGACTCATACTCATAAACAGCAATTGTGACCCTGAAATGATACCTTAAAAAGTTGCTTTATCACAGGAGGAATTACTCAATAAGTAACTCATAAACCTCTTAGTCAATTGGCAACTAAACCTAAATGTCTCCTACAAGTTAATTTTGCTATCAAAAGTAAAATTGGCAGCCTAATCACCTGTTTATTATTGGGGATCACTCTCAATGAAACATCAACGATCCTCCATATTTGAAACCCATCAAATTTCTAAATATTCAATAAGTACAATTCTCTAATTATAGTTATCATGCATAATCAATAACTCCCACATCCACAAGCGGAATGAATCCCTTAGTGGACAAGCTGATATATAATTAATTATATGGGTAATATGGGCATATCAAAATCCCAATACATCCCCCACTTGACCAGTTTAATCTACAATGAAGATTATATGGGGGATTATGTTGCTTCAATTTTGAATGAGCCCTCCAAATTGATTTAAGTTTGATTTCTCTGGTTTCATCTCCTTTACTTGCTTGATGCATCTCTGGTTAGTCCTTTTTCTTAGCGCATTCCTGTTATTTGTTCTCCTTGCTGCAGCCTCCAAATAGCGCGGTTCTCATGGCCTCATGCCATTACAGCCTAGTTAAGATGTTTCTTTGCCAATAAAAACTTTGGTTAGCCTTTTTCCCCAAAGTCAGGGCTTTATGACACATAGTCGTTTAAAGGATCTTCTATGGCAGCTTCTCCAATTCTTTGTTCCATGTATTACCCAGACCGGGCTTTCCATTTTCAATCAGAGCAAATCTCCTTATAAGGACTACTCCTGGTGAATCCAGTTTCAACCCGTCCCAATTCTATTGATATGATTGCTTCTTCCAGAGCCCCAAGAATACTCATGGTGGACCCAGTTTCAATCCAAAGTTGATCCTACCAAAACATAAGGTGGACATGAACAGATGCTTTTTGTTTACCAAGATAAAATGGAAATTTAATATATATTTTTCTATTTTTTATATCTTTGTATGTTTTTTCTTGATGATTTTTAACTGCATAGAATTTTTTATATTTTTTTCCTTGTGATATTTTTACTCTTCTTTTTCAATGGAACTTACCCTACAAGTAGACTTAGAGGCCCATATTTTATCTGCCCTATTTTGGTCAAGCAGTACAATTTTTTGAACTTAACGAGCTGCTGGTAACAGGTCTGTTTGTAAGACAATACCACCTCTCATGTTTCAGTGGTTCCCTCTTGGGACTTGACCAACTCTTCTGACTTAGTGGTCCCCTCCTTAAACTTGACAAACGCCAGGACTTAACCTATTTTTATAGGTTCAGTGGTCCTTTGGGAACAGTGCAACATATTAGCTTTAGATACAATACATGAGATATTTAGTATGGACCCAGTTCACTATCTTATCATCCATGAGGCTCTTAATCATATAGGCATTAGTTGCTGTTTTGGCGATCACCTTGAACGGATCTGACCACAAAGCATTCAGCTTATTTATTCTTCCAAAACCATTGTGTCACAATAGGGTATACTATTCCCACATAGTACACTTATATCACTGGTCAGAACTTGTCATCTGACATCTTTGCTTTAATCCTTTTCTTTAAGGTGGTATTGAATGGTTATAATTGCAGTTCCATCATATTACTTTCCAGTTAGTTCAGGCTTTGCTTAGTACACAACCCTGATACTGGTTCTATAGCAGAAAAAAAAAGTGGTAATGCTGCCCTTCATCCATATAGTAATTTGAATGGCAATTTTCCTGTTGCTGTGTGATGGCTGATATTGTAGGTGAAGTAGCCAAACTAAGGCAAGTTCCCCAGGCGGAAGTTTTATATGTGACCAAATTTCTTAGCAGTGCGGCTATCATTCTCTTAACTCATTCCACCATTCCATTTCTTTATGGCCAGTATTTAATGGATATCACTACTAGGATTCTCACTTGTTGGAAATTTGGTTGACAACATTATCCATCTCACTTGCCGATCAGAAATTTGAAGATTGTTAAAAGCAATCTATTGTTCAGAGATGGTTGCCAACTAAATTGTTAGTCAAGATTAACTAGAGGATATAATCCAATGATTGGTTTCAAATAGATACTTTATCAGTGATCATCCCCAACTAAATTGTTAGTTTTAATTAACCAAAGAATATAATCCAATGATTGGTTTTGATTAATTTTTATTGGGGATAATACCTGACAATGATAATTAGGCAACTTGATGAGGGTTTGATTATCAAATTTCAGATTGTCATAGTGGATCGTACAAGGTGTGGATCTGAATGATTATGTTAGTTTTTATGAGTTACTAAGCGTTTTAACGCTTGTTTTGAAGTGGCTAGTAGTCATAATTAGGTAACATGGCCCCCAGCTCATCTGTATATGGTTCCCAACACAAGGGGATGGTTTCCAATCTGTGAAATGTTAAATTCTAAGATTAACTAAAACGAAGATTACTGCCATCATTGGAAGTTAATCCTAAGGGTTAGAAGTATCAGGAGACCAATCAGGTGATTTTCAGAGAATTATCTGAAAAGTTGTCCGCCTTCTTAATAGAAAAAACCCTAGCATTCTCTATTGAAAACAGAATTGAACAGCAGTATTTTTTTATTTACTTCTAAATTGAAGATTGAAGAGAAAATAAATCCCTAATTGTTTTTCTCATGTTACAGTTACCAGATTGAATTCATTGCCACCTACTTTGAAGACTCAACCTACTAGATTGTTGACATACAACTAGTGCTTTTAATATTATCTCACAATTAACCTGTGCAGTGGAATACCCAAAAGTTTACACTTGGTGATCACTAAAGGGGGTAGATGAGTCTTACTAAGTAATACCACATTTCCCCTGTTCTCAGTGATTTCCAGCAGCTATGGAAGGAACTGTAGAGTGTGATCATAAAGCTCTAACGTCAGCAGCTTAGGCTGATTTATCTAGAACATAAAATCGTGTTACTAATTATGGAAAAAGATGTTAACCTTGTCAATGAGGTTAATAATAGATTATGTGAGAAAAATTCTTATTTAGAACATAAAAATCTAAATGTGGAGAAGGATCTACCCCAGTTCAAAGTAGCATTTCAAGCTGAAGCTGGGAAAAATTTGCTATTATGGGAGAAAAATGGTCAGCTCCAGAAATAAGTACAAGGATTGGAAAAACATCAATGTATTTGTATTCATGTAGAAACTGAGATTGGGGACCAGGACCAATACAAAGATAAAAGCAATATCTGGAGCATGCAGCCTATACAAAATATGCCAGGTACCATTGCTGACTTTTTGTGATGACCCCCAATAACACACCAACTGGTGCTAGAATGGCTAGCCACGCTGCTCATCCTGCAACTGAACCTGTGGTAACTGAGGAATTTTGGCCCACCCCAAAATGTGTCACCTTTTATTGGGATAATGCCTCAACTTTTACCAGGTTGTTTGAAATGACCATGTTCAGTTGCAGTGATCACCAAAAAGCTGTTACCGTTATTAATTGTTTAGAACCACTTGTCTAAGCTTGGTATTGTTGATTTGTAAAGAAAAATTGATCATATAATGAAGCAAAAATGTGATTATGAAGGAATTTGGCATCCCTGAATGAAAAGCTAACTAAAAGCAGGTGTTTATGGGAATACAATTCCAAAAAAATGAAATTTTAGGAAAGTTCGCTGACCATTTCTATGAAAAAGCACAAATACTGACAGGAGCTAATAACCTGAGTAATTTTGATGCTCGCATTGCCATGAAGGCAGCACTCCAACATTATAAGATTTACACCAATCCATGACGTCAACCTTCACCAATAATAATACTACTTCTCAAATGGTGGAGCCCTGAAAGAATTGGCCTCCACTTTTAATGCACCAAATTGAAGTGTAAAACAACAAAAGCCTTTTAATTCAAATTTGGCAAAAAAAACTGAGCTCAAAAAGGATTTCTAATCAAAATGGAAAACCTGATAGTCCAAAATGGCCTAGTAATGCACCACGCATCACTTGTAACAGATGCGGAAATACTTGACACTATGCTACCCATGCTGGACTAAGAAACCAAAGGATCAAGTGATCATCGTTCAGGAAAACAATACTTATGAGTAGTTGGGAAAAGACCCTGTGGTCTAGATGAGGAATGATCTAGATCCGCCAATTGCCCAGTTCCCCCAGACAAGTTTGACAAGGTTAATACCTTCAACCTGTTTTAGATGAGCCTGTTTATGTTTCTCTCCACCAAAGCACAGGTCCAAATATCCATGCAATAACTCAATTAAAAGCAAACGGAATTAATCCTGAAATTATATCTGAGGTTGTTTGAACTTACACTCAACAACTGTTGGAAAAGGCCCAAATGCTAACAAACAAGAAAAATTGTTAAAAACGAAGTTGGAAGATGTTAATGTTTCAATTCCTATCGCTACCATTAATAATCATTTCCTAATATTTCAGCCCAAATTATTCACACTCTGGAGTCAGCATCTGATGGCACTATAAATTCAGTAAACAATATTTTCCACTACTCTGTGTGTAAAAATGCTGACATTTTGGTAAACTTTATAGAAGTAAGGGCTATTATCTATATCGTTGCACCAATCTATATTTATGTCAGAAATTGGGTAAACTTTTAAAAATCTATCCAGATATAGCACATTTAAAGCAGTATTTTACAGCCAGGCCAACCCTACTACTTCGTGTGGGGCTTATAATGCCTTACCCCTTCATTTTGGATCGCTAGTTGTGTCTAAGCCACAATCGTTTTACCTAATCAAAATTATGATATTCTCATTGACAATGAATTCATGCGGAAGTATGGAGTAAAGTGTGACTTTGAGGCGTTCTACTCTGACAATTTTAGGCAGATGCTATTATTGAACTATTATCAAAAGGGGGATTCCCCCCTCAATTGGAGAATTAAACTTTATAAATGTGATTTATAAGGATGGCATCATTCCTGTTGGTTATAAACTATTTGGGAAAAAGATTCAGTCTTTACAAAACATGTGAACGAAAACTAAGGAAATCCAATCCAGGCAAAAAAGGATTTAATCATACTTCCTGGAATGCAGACAGTGGTCAATCATGGACTGACGCTGAAAATTCCCGACCAATTATATGTCAAAATCAAAGCTCCCTGGCAAAGATCAAGAATGGAACCTTGGGTAGCTCCAAGAACTCTAATTCCTGGTTATTGGGAAAGTCATATTCTATTAGTTAATCTGGGAAAAACGCCAATTAAAATCAAAAGGAATTAAGAAGTTGCATTTGCGCAGTTAATCCCTATAACAGAGCTCCATTTCTTCCACAAATTTGGGTATTTAGTGGAAATGGGATTACTAGATTCAGATGGAAGCATTCATACATTAATAGCTCGGGAACAATTATCAGGATTAACCATTGGTCAGAAAAATGAAGTATTAGCTTTATTCAAATGATATCAGAAAATTTTTGCATAAAATGACCATGATCTAGGGTATGCAGAAAATGTACTCCATCAAATTGACACCAGAGAAGCTGGTCTGATTAGAATGAGACCTATTCGAAGGTCCTGAGCAGCTGAGGCAGTAGTTGCTAAAGAAATGGAAAAGTTGTTAAAGCATGGTTTGATTGTGCCTTCATCCAGCCCATGGGATAGTCCAATTTTAATCATCAAAAAGAATGACGGGTCAAATTGGGTTGAAATTGACTATCACTATATTAATGAATCACAAAAAAATACTCATACCCTTGCCATGAATTGATGATGCGTTGGATCAGTTAGGCGGGGCTAAATTCTTTTCAGCGATGGACCTCATCTTGGGGTATTGGCAGAATGCTATGTCACCTGAGGACTGGTAGAATTGTGCCATAATAATGGCACAAGGGCTTTATTAACCTACATGGATGCCTCAAGGCTTGTGTAATGCCCCTGCAACTTTTCGACGGGCTATGGATACCATCTTATGTGACCTCAAATTGTCCTGTGTTCTAGTCTATCTAGATGACATCAACGTATTTAGTTGAACATATAATGAGAACTTACAACACTTAAAGGAAGTATTCAAGATATTAGCCGCTGCCAAACTTAAAATCAAGCTTTAAAAGTGTTACTTCTTTAAGGAGCAGGTAAAATATTTGAGCTTCATTATAATTGAAGATGGATTACAGACTCACAAAAAAATTAATGCTTTTAAGCGGATGTCATTTACAAAAAGTGTTCATTGATATCAAAGTCTTTTTAGAGATGGTTGGTTATTATCGCCGTTTACAAAGGACTTTGCAAAAATATCAGAACCATTATTTCATCTGCTTAAGGATCTAAAAAAGGGTTTAATTGGAATGAGATGGACCAAGGAGCATTTGACAAATTATGGCAATACTTGATGACAATCCCAGTAATCAAATATCCAAATTTTGATCACTATTCTAATTATACAATTAGATGAATCGCTCATGGTGATATGTGCCATACTTAGTAAAGTGGATGAACAAGGTGAAGAGCACCCAGTGACATATGTCAGCCTTACTTTAACCAAGGCTGAATAAAATATACAGTCACTGAGCACAAATGTCTTGTAGTTATCTACGCTTGCAAGCAACCTTGTGTTTATATTCATGGGACAGGTTTCAAGGATGTAACCAATCATGAATCTTTCCATTGGTTGCATAACTTAAGAGAACCTGAAGGGAGACTAGCATGATGGGTCTTTAAAATTTCAGGCGTATGATTACGAAACTGAACATCACACTGGAGATAAAAAATCTAAATGAGGATGAATTATCCCAACTACCAGCAATTCTTTCAGTACAAGATTGTGCTGATGACCTATTTTAACGAATGGTTAAAGGTGAGTTGGAGGATAAGACACCTGAAGTTCAAACGGCATTACAAAAAGCCATGGAAGGAACAAAACAAAAGAACGGACAGTTATTCAAATTATTAAAAGGCTTATGTTCCCAAAACCATCCTAATAAATAGAAATAATTAGTGCCACTCACAAAGTTTTTGGCCATGGCAGCAAGAAAACACTAGAGCATATTCGCCAGTATTACTATTGAGAATCGTTAAACTATAATACAGCGAATTTCCTTTCCTGTTCTACAGAGTGTCAGCTCCACAAGCCACACAAAAACGTGGCTGGATATTAGTAGTGCGACCAGGATTTTCCTGGCATACAGTATCAATTAGTGTCATGGGACCTCTAAGTACAAGCACTAGAGAAATGCGATATATCATAGTTGCAATTGATTACCTGCCCCAATGGATTGAAACCAAGGCTATGGTTCAGGTCAATGCAATGATTAGTGCCAAATTTATTCTGGATCAAGTGATATATTGGCATGGCTGTCCCCAAGTGATCCTAAAAGATAATGGAATGAAACTTTACCTCTTTTTGTCATACCTGATTGAATGAATTGATGGGTGATCAAAGGGGTCATATCTGTCCCATATTGGCTAGAGATTAATGGACTAGTTGAAAAAGTAAACGCTACCTTAGCCAGTACGTTAATAAAGCTGGTTGCAGGAAAAACGCCTGCTTGGGATTTAAACTTGTTATCAGTGGCATTAGCCTATAATATCAGCTATCATCCCTCAACTGGCAAAATACCATTTGAATTGCTATATGAAAGAAAAGCCGCCTTACCACCAAGTCTATACTCAGCATTGGAATTAACTTTGAGGATGAGTCCAGACCAATATTTAAATCAATTAGCCAATATTATGATTGATTTACAATCCCAAGCATTCACAAAAACCCGTTGGAAAATGATCCAGGCTAAAAAGTATGATGATAAAAAAAGACCAGATAAAAAGATTCAAAATTGGGGATAAAGTACCATATTGTAATATTCATGGATTTTGCAATTACATAAGCTGTATGTCTTATGGATAGGCCCCTTCAAAGTAATTTCCAAATCAGCAATGGATGGCTATATGATCAAAAATATCCTCAATGGTCATATAATTAAATGAGTTCATAGCGAGTATTTAGAAAAATTGGCACTAAAAAGAAATATATATAAAAAAGACCATATAAAAACATCATTAAACAACATATAAAAAAATTCAATCTGATAATAAAAAACTATATTAAAAAATTGATTTTTATTTTTTGTACTCAAAGTTGTCAGACGTTTTTCCTACTTCATCAGCAGAGCCAGCTTGGGTTACAACTGGGTCTGCTGGAATTAGTCCTGAGGCTCTAGGAATGAAGAAGATCACTCTGATCACAAATGGAGAGCCCAACCTGGGGGAATAAAGGTTTTCTAGACTATGACTGGCAATAATGCCCAAGTAGTCCTGGTATGGCATGAGGCCATAGGATCGTGCTCAACAGACTTGGCAGCAAGAAGGGGACCACTGAACTAATTAGTACTTAAGTCCAGAAGATGGCTCTCTTAACTAGGCTTGTTAGTTAAGTCTTGAGAAGAAGCAATTGCTTCTGAAAACTATCTCACTGGGTAATCTGGTCAAGCGGGGGTTGTTTTTGAAAAGTTGGTTGACCACATTATCTATCTCACTTGCCGATTAGAATTTCAAAGATTGTTAAAGGAAATCTAATGTTTGCGATGGTTGCTGACTAAATTGTTAGTCAAAATTAACTAGAGGATATAATCCAATGATTGGTTTCAATTAATATTTTGTCAGGGATCATCCCCAACTATGTTATTAGTTGTAATTAACTAAAAAATATAATCTAATGATTGATTTTGATTCATGTTTCATTGGGGATAATACCTGACAATGTCAGTTAGGCAATTTGATGAGGGTTTGATTGCCAATAGTCAGAATGCCATATTGGATATTCAAGCAGTGGATCTGAAATATTATGGTCGTTTTTTACGAAGTTACTGAAGCGTTTTAACGCTTGTTTTGGTTGTAGCTAGTAGTCATAATCAGGCAATATGGCCCCAGATCATCTGTGTATGGTTTCTAACACAAGAGGATGGTTGATAATCTGTGAAATGTTATACTGCTAAGATTGACTAAAACGAAGGTTTTTGCTATCATAGGATGTTAACCTAAAGGTTATAAGTATTAGGAGACCAATCAGTCGATTTTCAGAGAATTATCTGAAAAGTTGTCCGCCTTCAGCCTATAAAAACCCCTAGAATTCTCTATAAAAAACATGATTCAACTGCAATAAACTTTTATATTTACTATAAATTGAAGATTGAAGGGAAAATAAATCCATAGTTGTTTTTCTCTAGTTACAGTTACCAGAGTTGATTCATTGCCACCTATTTTGAGACTCAACCTACTAGTTGTAATCATACAACTATTGCTATTAATATTATTTTACAACCAACTTGTGCATTAAAATACCCAAAAGTTTACATCATCAATTCATTTAGCCTCAGGATCACATAGGATGTAAAATTGGCTCCATTGTCACTCAATAAAGTTTGCAAGCATCCATGGTGGGACACTATTTGATCCAGCATAAATCTTTCCATCTTGTAGCATCCTCTTTGCTCAAGGCTTTGAATTATATCCATCTAGTAAGATAGTCTATTGCCACAATGATAATTTAGCTCCTCCTACACTAATACTCAGGGGCCCTTTCACATCTATAGAAACAGTGTGCCACGAGAATCATGGGCGATTAACCTGTGTCCAGATATATTCTTATGAGGCTTGTGGAGTTGGTATTACACAAAACAAGCCAGGTAGTCAGCGACATCATAGTTGATCAATTCCCAGTTGTGAAACTGGTGAATATGGTCCATGACATCTGCCACCATGGCTAATAATTTTTATGCGCAGCTCAGATAATTCTTGATCATTATGACGGCTTTGGGAATAAAAACCTTTTTCTGAAAAATAGCTTTGTATAGTTGACCACTTTTTATCTCAATGTTTTCTATTGCTTTCTTAGGCACACCTTGTTTTTTATGGGCTTGTTCATGATACTGCCTTCAATAATCATCTGAGATAACTCATCCAATTGATGCTAGACAATTTAAACAGCATGCAACTTTGATAATCTGTCAGCATTTAGATGGTATGTTCAGGCCTAGTGTAATATCTCAGAATCGAGGCTTGTTATTTTAGAGCACATAGAGCCAATTGCCCATCTTGTTCCTTCATATTTATGTAGCCAGTGTAAAGACAAAAGTGCAGTAAAAACTTTAAAGTTTGTTCCATGGATATAAACTTAGAATTCCTTGCATTCATAGATCACCGCAAGGCATATGTCATAATTCTGATATGAATGGACGATAATCTTGGGACAGTTAGGGCAGTTTAGGAAGAATCCGCTTAGATGATATCAGTTATGATATTTCAAGTGCCTTGTGATGAGGTGATATTAGAATATAACAGGTTTATTATTGTATCGCCTCTAAATAAGGCAATAGGGCGATGTCAACATTTGACAAATAAGAATTAAATCACTTACAATTTAGGTGATAGAGAACTAAAGAATAACAAGCCAAAACGAGGAGAATTGGTGGAACTGAATAATCCAAGCTATGAGAGTGGTATCATCCAAAGCTGCTGTTTATAAGCGAGATGGCGATTAAGAGATGGAGGTGGTTAATAGGATAGAGTGAGAAAAACAGAAAAAAATCTTCTGTGGTTTATTATATAAATATTTAGTGTAACAGGAGTAAGTGCTCCATAATTATTAAATTAAGTTTATTTCATTGTCAAGGGCCACAATTGTCATATTGTTGGTCCTATTGCTCAGTGGGCTAAATCCTGTGCAAAGAACCTTACGGCATATCTCAATGATTCCGCCAAATTACAACAGTGGTGCTCACTACAGGGGGCCCATTGATCAGTTATAAAATAATAAAAACCCAGTCACCTGCTATGTCGCACCCAGATTGCTTTGATAAGGAATCTGCAAACTTGATGGGGCCAATGCATATGAGGATTTAAAACTTGCATTGAACAATGTGCTCAAAAGAAAAGATGAGCTGCTCCAGGAAGTTTGAAGTGATAAGCTGCCAACATTTGATCGTGAAGGAAATATTCATAGGTTCTTTCAATGATCTGAGTTTGCAACTGAAGGAGCCTCAGACTGGAAAAGGGCAAAATTGTTGATCATCACCTTGGATGTCAGAAGTTCTGATCAAGTTGTTTGTTACCTTCCAGATAGTTCCATTACATACCAAGAAGTCAAGGCGATGGTGCTGGAGTTGTTTTGCAGAACTGCAAAGATGTTGCAGTGGAAACCAAGTTCTTGACCATCAGGCTTCAGGAAAATGAGACCCTCACCGCATTCTCTGAGTGATTTAAGGTGGAACCTCATGTGTTAATTGGGGAAGGGATTTTATCTGAAGCTGATGTATGCATTGCAATGTCCTCTGCGGTGAAGCCATACCCCGAGCTTTACAATGTCATGGCCCCATTGTTAAAAACGATTTACCACTTCTTAAACTTGTTCAGTTTGTCCGTCACTTAACTGTAGCTTTTCTTCCACCCATTATTGAGCAGATTCACACTGCCGCCGTGGCTAACCCTAACCATGTGTGGGGAATCAACCAGTCGATGCAGATTCCACCAGGTTACTCACCGTAGTCTAACATCTGTCCCATAACTACCAAGCAACAACTGACCAACTACCTCTTCAGCCCTAACTATGCTGATCAACAGCAGGCATTCTACCAATGTGGGTCTGGTTACGCTGATCTTCTTTGGAATAACCTTCTGAGTGGGCCAACTTATATCAAGTACAGACGTAGGACCCATATGGAGTAAGTTGTTTTAGCAATGGTTACACTGTGCACATGGGATGATGGTGCCCCAATCGATGGATCCCTTACATAAAACAGGATTAAAGTAATCAGGGAAAAGTCAGAGCGGAGTAGAGATCGGACTCTCTACTTCTGCTATCTCAAATTCATACGTCCCACCTGAATCTACTGTATTGATTGCAGCAGAAGCCTCCCATTATGATGAAGTTCCTCTACCAACAGTTGGTTGGGGGAGTAAATGTGTTGACTCAAGCACAAGTCAAAGAAACAGATGACATAAGGTTTCCAGAGCAACTAAAGCCTTACTCTTGTCAAATTTTTGACCCAAATTGTCAGACCAGCTAGAACTGTTCGCAGATGTGATGTCTCTAAGAGGAGTAGAAGTCGCTTTTCCAGTGGACGCTAATATATTAGGATACCCTAACTTCTGTGTGCATATTATAGGTTTCATGGGAAAAAGTGAACTGCTGAATGTACCTGTAGTAAATAGCCAGCATTCATCTTACTCAGAGTGCACTTACTGTGCCATTGTGGTAGCCAAAACCTGAGTACGAGCTATAATTTATATGGGCGCTCCTGTTAACATTATCTCCACTAAGTTGGTGGCAAAGCCTTCTTCAAAAACCTGAGATAGACCACCGAATGGTGTATAGGTCCACTTGAGCGGAAACCAAGGTCTCTGATGGAGCATATAGCGCGCTTCCCTTGCAGTTTGGATCCATTGTTGTTGTGGCTCCGGTGATAGTATTACCAAATAGTAACTATGATCTGTTGATTGTAACTGCCTTTATGTGACACTATGAGGCTGTCTTTGACATGATGGAAGAGACCCTAGCCATTTTGGGACAATGGAATCCAATTTTTTCACTGCCAGCGGAGTGCCAAAGGGCTTGGTGCATATGGGACAAATAAACCTTGCTTACAGTGATGGGGTGATTCCAGTGCACTATCATCAATTAAAAGGGAAAAACTCGGGCCCTTCCCCATCAGATATATGAATTTCAGGGGTTACCGCTTTAAGCAGCTGGATTTATATCCATTCCCTATGGACATCAAGTAATAGTAGACACTGAGTTAGAGGTGGAAGTGCCAGCTGGGCTCTATGGGGAGATCTTTGGGCCTTATCAGCATATGCAGCTTGAGCCCCATGTGGCTCCAGGAATCATACTTCCGGTCCATGAGGAGATCAAGGTATTGATAGCCAATCTTCACAATATACCAATTCAAATCCGCTGGCATCATATTATAGCGTATCTACATTTGAACCCGGTTGGTGAGGTCAACCAGGTACATGAGTTCGGGTCTCTGGATGAATTTGGTCCGCCATAGAACCACATCTCAGTGTAATGGCAGTTGTATCACAGAATATTTTAATGAGGTTATCAGAAGTCCAGAAGGATTGGGTGGAAGCTTTATTTCAAAAATACAAAGAGATTTTCACTGTTGACAATTATGATTTAGGGTGCACTTGGGGGGCTGTTCATTGGCTGAACAATAAGGATCATCCCCCCATCAGGTCTGGGCCAATCCGCCAATCAAAGGCAGATGAAGAAGTTGTTACCAAGGAGATTGACAAACTTCTAGAGCAGGTAATTCTCAAACCATTTAAGAATTCAAGGGCTTCATTTGTCCTAATTGTTAAAAAGAAGAATGGTACTAATCAAGTAGTAATTGACTACTGGAAGCTCAATAGTATCACAAAAAAGACTCATATCCCTTACCATGGATTTAATACTCTTTAGATAGTCTAGGGGAAGCTCGTTTCTTCTCTGCTATGGACCTGATATTGGGCTATTGGCAAATTGAGTTTCCTGTGGCGGAACAAGAAAAATGCGCCATAAATCTCATCCAAAGGTCTTTTCCAACCCACTCGGATGCTGCAAGGGCTATGTAATACCCCAGCTACATTCCAACAAGCAATGGATACCATTCTGGGCGATCTGAAGCAGTCATGTGAACTTGTGTACCTCAATGATATTAACGTCTTCTCTTGCACATTCACTGAACACCTTACCCATTTGGAAGAGGTATTTCACCAACTGGCTAAAGCCAATATCAAGATCAAGCCCCAAAAATTCCACTTCTTCAAGGAACAGCTGGAGTACCTTGGTTTTTTGGTAGATGCGACTGGGCTAAGAACCCAACCCGCCAAGGTGGATGCTATCCAGAAGATGACTAAGACTTTCAGTAAGCGGGACATTCAGGTGTTTTTGGGGATGATGGGTTATTACTGCCGCTTCATACTCAAAACAGTTACACTTGAGGTCCGCTGTTTGAGCTACTAAAGAAAGATGCCATGTTCAAATGGACGGAATGGTGCCAATGTGCCTTCGATACACTTCAAACAGCGCTAATTAGTGCACCCATGCTGCGCTACCCTAATTTTGATAAAGAAGTTATAGTGCAGATGGATGCATCTCTTTTCGCTGTTGGGGAAGTCTTGTCTCAGAAGGACAATGAGGGGGAGGAGCACCCCATGGCGTACTGCAGTCGTAGCTTGAATTCCCATGAACAAAATTACACTGTAACTGAGAGTGAGTGCTTAGCAGTGATTTATGCATATAAGCAGTTTCAAGTTTACTTGCACGGAGTAAAGTTTAAGGTTGTAACAGATTATGCATCGTTGAGCTGGTTGCAGAATTTGAGAGAGCCTGAGGGGCGGCTAGCCCGATGGGCTCTTAAGATGCTATCTTATGATTTCAAAATTTTCATTGACCCAGAAAAACACCAAAACGCCATTGAATTATCAAGATTGCCAACAATTGCAGTTATGACAGATCTAAGCGACATAATGTTTGACAAAATGCTCAGAAGAAAGTATGACAATGAACTGCCCCAAGTGATTAAAGCATTGAATGAAATGTGAAAAATACCTTCCAACAGAATGGGGAACAGTACAAGTGTATTGGTGATTCTATGGTGAATTTTCTGCGACCCTCAACATGGATGGGAGTTATTATGAGTGCCCACAAGGCAGTCAGACATGGTGGGGTGTGTAAGACAGTTGAGTTTGTTGCGCCCTCGGTACTATTGGGAAAGAATGAACTTTGATGTTCCCAAAACCATTTCTGGTTGCCATCAGCCTCAAGTAGGAGAAGCCATTCCGCTGCAAGACTTTGTATCAGGTAGTGAAACCACATTTTTCTTGGCATACGGTTTCCCTTGATGTCATTGGTCCCTTGCCAACAGGAGCTAACTGGTGTAATTACATTCTTGTGGCTATCGACCATTTGACCTGGTGGGTCAAAGTGAGGGCAATATGAGATTTGGGGGCAGTACAGTCGCCAAGTTCGTGAAGGAATGCATTATTCAGTGACACGGCTGCCCTCAGTTTATTCTCACTGATAATGGAACCAAATTCACCTCACACATCCTCCCCAAACTGAATGAGATTATGGGGATCTGCGGGTTCTAATGACCCCATACCACCCCAAATCTAATGGAATGGTCAAATGGGTGAATGGGACTCTGGTGACCATCCTATGAAAATTAGTAACTGATTTTCCTTCCAATTGGACCTCCCTCTTTTCCACTGCCGTGTTCACCTATAGCATTAGT
Source organism: Massospora cicadina (assembly GCA_022478985.1). Classification (NCBI taxonomy): domain Eukaryota; kingdom Fungi; phylum Entomophthoromycota; class Entomophthoromycetes; order Entomophthorales; family Entomophthoraceae; genus Massospora; species Massospora cicadina. The sequence continues at coordinate 3,148 of JAKSZP010001447.1, read as the reverse complement.
TATAATTCTGCCACGGGGAAAATTCCCATTCAATTACTATATGGATGACACCCAGCACTTCCAGCATAACTTTACTCATGTGTAGAAGACACCAGTGGAACGGAACCCCACCGCTTTTTGATAATCTCACATAAATTATGATCAAAATTCAAACTGAAGCTAATTATATCTGCTTAGCCAAGAAGATCAGGAATCAGGCTACTGATCAGGTATGTCATAGTGGGTTGTCACAGTACAAAGAAGGCAATATGATTATCTTCATTGATTAAAATGGGTTCAGGTGTCTAGTACTAAAAAAACATGGGTTCAGGTGGATACACAAGATGACCAGTATTTGGATTGGTCCATTTGAAGTTATAGAGAAAAATGGGGTTGACACATATACCATGAAAGACCCTGCAAGTGGTCAAATAATTAACTGAGTACATGAAAAGTTCCTTTGACCATACAAGCAATAGGAACCTTATCATCCATCCAAGGAGGGGGTAATGTCGTGCTTCCAATATGACTTGACAATAATTTTGGGACAGTTAGGGCGGTTTGGGAACAATCCGCAGAAATGATATCCGGTACAATTATTTGAGTGCCTAGAGATGAGGCAATATTAAGATATAATGGGTTTATTATTGGATCGCCTCTAAACAAGGTGATAGGGTGATGTCAACATTAACTGAATACAAATTAAAGCACCTACAATTTAGGCGATAGAGAACTAAAGAATAACAAGCCAAAACAAGGAGAATTTGTTGAACTGAAAAGTCCTAGCTATTAGAGTGGTATTGTCTGAAGCTGCTGTATATAAAAGAGATGGGCAATTAAGAGAAGGAGGTGGTTAATAGGATAGAGAGAGTAAAACAGCCAGAATCTGTTTGATTTATTATATTAAGTAAAATTTTGTAGCGAGAGCAAGTGCTCCATATCTATTAAATTAAGTTTATTTTATTGTTTCCAAGGGCCACAATTGTCATATTGTTGGTCTTATTGCTCAGTGGTCTAAACCCTGTGCAAAACCCCTTATGGCATATCTCAACAATTCCACCAAATTACAACAGCATATATGATCTGTCACACTTTTTTTTTTCTACTAGCTTTAATTTTCTTAAATAGTCCACCAGATGTTATTCTTCATCTTCATCCATTTGACTTAAAACACCAATCATCATCAGTAAAGCATCAGCTTGGATGATGAATTCCCAGTCAAAATTTGGTACTTTAAGAAATGATTGGTCTTCAATTAATGAATAATTCACTGTTTGACTCTTGAAATCTTTTTTCGACATTAATCCTTTTTTGATCCATCAGGAAATGGAATAAAGGTTCCGTAATTCTAGCAAAATCATTTATGAATTGGTAATGGTGACATCGATGAATCCCCCCCTCGAGTTGGGACCATCTAGTACTAAAAAAATTGGTAATGGTGCTGACCATCCCAAGAAGTACTTGGATATCCCAAACGCTTTTCAGGATTAACATACATTTGATTGCCATAACCTTCTGCTGTTGGGATTGCAGCCCACTGGAGCTTATCACAAACTCCAAGTACTCCAGTTTTTTATGAAGAACTGACTTTTACTAGATTGATCTTAAATTTCGCCATTGCAAGGTGATGAACACTTCTTCTAAGTGCTACAAAAGGTCCGTTAAGGTCCTACTGAATGTATAGATATCATTTAAATATACTAAAACGCAAAATAGCTTCAAATCGCTGAGGATAGAGCCCATTGCTCTCAGAAATCTCGCTGACATGTTACACAAACCCTCGGGCATTTAAGTCTGCTAATAAAGTCACTGTGTGGTAATTATTGCACATTTATAGAACCTCCTTTGGCAAATCAATTTGCCAATACACCATATATAAACCATTCCCAAAAAGTATTTGGCATTCCCTAGGCGATCAAGAATGTAATTGAGCCTAGGCAGTGGAAAAGAATCCTTTTCTTAGTGAATTTGTAAAATCAGCATTAATGAATCATTACTCAATTTGATCCACCCTTATTTTTCCAACAAGGATTGGACTCAGCTTTGGACTCAATGAAGGAATAAGGAGCCCATGCTCAACTAACTTGCTGATTTCTTCGCTGAACACAGCTTCAGAAGCTCTAGACTGGCTGACTAGTCTCATCCTTATTGACAGGTTCCCCAGTGTTGACCTTTTAAATCACGTACTTTTTGCATCCCAAGTCATAGTCATCTTGGGTGAATGTCTCCCAATATCTCTACAATTATCAAGGCACTTCTTCTTGTTGCTGCTCTGATAATTTAGCCAGCTTCTCTCAATCAACTAAAATGTTAAATTCTTCAGCAGCCTCTGCCAGTAATCCTATCTCAGTTAACATTCTGAAAAAATGGAATTTACTATATTTACCATCAGTATTAGACATAGAAACGCAAAAACTTTATTTTTCTCTATCTTAATTAGTTTTCTGCCAGATTAGCCAAGAGTACACTTAATCTCTGTGTCTCATATAATATTCCCTGGCACTACCCATGGCTCAATTCTTGATTTCCTTCATGTGCTAATGACTTCTTTATATAACTGCTCCAGGGTTTCAAGCGTTGCCCTGTGTTTATAATTATTTTTGTTCCTCATATTATAGTATTTATCTTTTTCAGTCTCAAGGGTATCCACAATTAATTAGGATCTCCTTCAGCATTTCTCTCCTTTTTTTCCACCCATTTGTATTAGATGGGAAAGATACCATAATTGTAAGTCATGTTTACGAAATTGCTCTTCTTTGTGAGAAGCGGTTCTCATTCCCACTGATATACCAAAGCAAGGGTTTGCACCAAAATGGTCAGGAGCCTCTCCTTGAAATCAAAATTTTACTACATATTTCATTAGGAATTCTGCCCTAATAAGTATGGCATAACTCTGAAATTACAACATGATGGCAGGAGCTGACAACATCAGTAATCCAAACTTAAGTGGCAGCGCACTGTAGGCTCCAAAAGACATTATAATATCTGGTCCAGACATCTCATATTCCTTCTAGTGCTCTAAACCTAATGAAATCTTTATTTGTCTCACCAATCTGGTCAAAACACTATTGATGGGCGCTATACTGTCAATTATCTCCTGCACTCTCACTTAGTTACTATTATATCCATTTATGTGCACTCAGAGTATAGTAATATGGCATTTACTGAG
>JAKSZP010001446.1:0-181215 GCA_022478985.1 Massospora cicadina | reverse complement strand
AGATATTAGTTTGTTCAGTTTTTTGTCGCTTTCTGCGCTTCAGTAATGTCCATCCCCTGGTCAGCGTGCCTCATAATAAATAAAAAATAAAGAGCAAAAAATTGTTCAAATGACCTCCTCCAGAATTGAGCCTCAAGGAATTGTATAAATTTTCACTTAATCAACTGCTGAATTAAATAGGTAAGAAATAATGAAAGCGTTCAAGTCATCGTCTGATGCAACCTAATCCCAGTATCCATGATTGCAAGCCCAAAGCCCTAGAACAATATATAAGGATGACTTTCCAGAAGCTTCTCAAAAGATATGACCATGTCACAACCTTATTATTGGGTGAGGAGTGAAGATCATAAATGAGGAGGACCTAAGCTCCTCATACACCACAGGACACTGACCCATCTATAATGTCAAAAACTTTTAGCTAATAAAATTTTTGTATATTTTTCCTATTGATTTTATACATATTCTTTGTCCCTTCACATATTTAAACTAATAATTACAGTAACCCATGATATCTACCATTATCAGTCCCTGCAGAAGTGAAAGTGCATCTCCAATGCCTCTCTACAGCCATTCCACTCTTCAGTGCCATCTCAAAGAAGTTCAAGACTTCCATTCCTTACCACTCTGGGCAATCAAAAATCCTAAGATCTGCTTTTCTTTTTGCAAAAAAACCAAAATCCAGATTCAACATAATTATGTGTCCTAATATATCCATTTTAACTGCAAATGGATGAGCAAAGGAGATGTAAACATTCACCAGAAAGTGATGGAATTTATACATGATTTATAATAATCTGCAAAGCTTATGCGGATACAAATGCTGTGAGGGCCTTGAGTATCAGCTAGGTGACTTGGTCATGGTTAATGAAAGAACTTGAGATGAAGTGTTTTGTCACATAGTGTTTTTCATAGTTAGACCATATTTAACTTACCTCAAATTGATGCAAAATTCATAATCTGGTTGATCCAATGAGTCAGTCTATCAGGATGTTTTAGCATGACTGGTTTTTAATCAGTGAGTCTGAGGTAGGATAATGCGCTGGTAGTTTTTTTATTGATGATTATTTAACTTTACTTATAAAAACAATAAATTAAGCTCCCTACCATTTTGTTTCCCCTATTTCAAGGGTGGATCAATGGGATGATCCTAACCTTTAAGATCTTACAATGACAATGCCAAAATAAAGTTTGAGCCTAAAATTTAACTTATTCTTAAATTTATTCCTTTATCCTTTTGACTGGTATTTGAGTTTTTTCTCTCAAAATATTGCCCAATTTTTATGGAGTCTTTATCCCTTTTTGGCCACAACTCCAATATTCACCTATGTAACTGAGAAGTCTGAATAGGTTAGATCAAATCTGCACCACAGTCTGTAGTTGAACCAGGTGTCATAGTCATGAAGAATCCGAAGTGATCCAGTGGACTTATCCCTGATGAATCTCTAGGTGTCAGAAGTTAGATTGGCTCTAGGCCTTGATCAAGAGGTCTGGTGGTAAGGATGAGATGTGGCGTCCAGTGGATATCATCAGTGGTAGAGGGCGGTTGTACTAGTTCACCACTATACCTCAGCTGTTTGGGATGAACCAGATGGTATAGCCAATCTTAGCATTAGTGTTTAATACAGTTACCCTTATTGATGAGGCAGCTCTCCAATTTATGGTTGTCTCAATGGCAAATGGAAACTTTAGATTTTTCATTCATTACAGAACTTATACCCTAAATAACCCTACAATAAACTTGGGCCCAAATAAATCAGCCCATTTATGGTAATATGCAGTTTTAGGCCCTGAAGCCTAAAAAATTGACCTTATCCTTCCATCATAGTGTTTAGTACCCTGTATGAGTGGCTCTTGATATCATAAAATGGACCATGTCTGCTAATACTGAGCCTAAGATGGCTGATGGAGAACTTGAGTATGAGATGGTTTTGATCAATGCCTTCAGCATGTACCAGTGTCACCTACAGTATCTGGTACCAATGGAAAGGCTAAAATGAGACAAAAAAGCTGGAGATCTGCAAGTGATTGCACCAATGCCCTAGATCTTATTTGCGAATTTTCAATATAATTTCTATGGTGTAGTAAACCTGGCCACCCAAGGTTCCCTTTCAGCTTTATAGCTACATGCTCAATATAAGACCTTTGCCCTACAGATAACGCCGCATTGATATGGAGAATGTCAGGCAAACAGCAAGTTAAAATTAGACTGGCCTGCCAGCCTAGGTGCCAAAGCACCCAAAAGACAAACCAGAATGCCTGAGGCACTGCTGCTGGTACAACGTTTATGGAACTTGAGAGGGGTTCCATAAATAATTGCCTATGAGCCATAATCTTGTAAAGACACATAGGGAGATACCAGATGAATACAGCCATAAACCCTGAGGGGTGTTGGAATGTCAGCGGAAAAAGTGGTTTGTTTTTCAGCATACAGATTAGAATTGGGGAAAGTATTTTTATTTAAATTTTAAATTTAAATTTATTGTGGGGAAGGCCGACCATGGGATGAACACTTCCAAATATGACTCAGACGAGACAAAACTTAGTACCAGGTGAGGCACCCCAGAGAAGCGATGCTATCTCTTGTTGCCAGCGGGAACGCCACTTATGGGAAGGGGGAGGGAACGTGTGTAGGGGGCGTAGCCACTATTGAGCACGTGTGGAGGAAGGGGTCTGATTTGATGAACCAGACTGGGAACCAGGAGGAGACCAGCTGCTGGCGACGTGGTGGGAGATATCCAAACATCCACGCTTGAAAGTGATCCACCAAATGAGACCAGAATCTGTGGACAGCTTCAGGGAGGGTGGGGATGGATCCGGCGATGGCATCCAAGACAATCGTGTGGATAGTCCACATGGCGATTTCAACCACCAGAGCACGAAGGGAGGGTGGGAGGGGGGAGAGCCATTGATGAAGCAAACATATCTCTTGACAGACTGAAGGGATGTGTTTGATCCTGGCCTAGCAGACGTTGGACTTCGCGCCATATTACTTTAGAGGTGGGGCACTTCTCCAGGCGGTGAAACAGCATTCCATACTGGCCACACACGACACAGGATGAGTGTAAAGCATTAGAGCGCTCAGCTGTACGATACACCCGCCTCAGGCAGCGCCACGCATGGGAGCGGACTTGAGGCTGCAACAGAGGATGGTGTGCGTATTTCCATATAGTCTTTTGGGTCTCAGTGGAATAAGGGATGTCCATCATGTCCAGGTAGTCCACCCTGGATAGGACTTGGGGTCGAATGGGGATCACGCCATCATGGATGGGTAGCCCCTGTACCTCTTGTGTGAACTGAGGAGAGGGGCGGCCTCTTTGGGTTGTATGTCCACTAATATGAATTCTCCACTCTGCGCTTTGCATGGAGAGTAGGATTCGTTTGTAGTGGGTTTTGGTCCCGTGAGGACCTGTGGCTGATGTGTGTGATGCGAGGTATTTCATCAGGGAGTGGGGGTTTGATGGATTGTTGAGGCCCAAGGCTCGGGAGAAGTTGGAGCGGGCCGCGCGGGACCAGTGTTGGGATGGGAGTGTAGGAGCAGTGACGGCCGCAATCCATGTGCCTAGGATCTTGGCGGCATGGGCTTTGAAGTCAAGTAGGCCCATGCCACCATGATGATGAGGGCCAAACATGACCTCTAGCTGTACTGGTGGAGGGCGGCCTGACCAAAGTCAACCTTCTAGCAAAGCATACAGGGATTTGAAGAAGCTTGGGGAGAAGGGGATGGCGTGGGCTCCAAACCAGACTTTGGATAGGAGCATAGAGTTGGCAAGAACAACCCTGCCAGTGAGGGTAGTAGGGTGGGCTCTGAGAGAGGCGATTCGCTTCGTCACGTTGTCCAGTATATGGCCCTCCATTACTGCTGACGCGTATCCTCCTGCCTCCAACCACACGCCCAGATGGCGTACCGGTCCTATGGTAGGTCGCGGCACAAAGGGGAGCACCAGTGGAGCGGTGTGATTTGAGTTAGTAAGGCGTGGACTTGGGCGAGCAGCTGGGCTGGGTTGGGAACTACTTGCTGGGGCCCAGCAGTTCTGAAACTGACCAAGGAGGATGATTTTGGTTTTGGAGGCGTTCAGTGCCGCGTTGCTTACCTGGGAATATTCCTGGATGAGGGCTTCAAGCGCGCATGCATCTTTGTTATTAGACACCCCCAACATGCAATCATCTGCAAATGCCATCATCTTGACTGGGGTTTGGCCTGGCACATGGACCCCAGTGAGTTGGGCATTCACATTTTGCAGTAGTGGGTCAAGGCTGAAGTTGTATAAGAGTGGGCTCAGGGGGTCCCCTTGTCGCAGGCCCCTTTGAGGATGGACTACTTCCGTTAGGAAACCTGGGCCGCGCACAGCCATTGTTGCAGATTCTGTGAGCAGCATCACCCAGTTAATGAAGTGGGGAGGTAGGCAGAATTGTTGGAGGCAGGCCCTAAGGTATTCACAGTTTACTCTATCATAGGCCTTTTGTTGGTCCAAGAATACAAGTGCCCCAGAGGCTGTGGACTGACACACATTAGCCACAGAGTGCACGTTATCCCAAATCGACCTTCTGGGGATGAAACCGAATTGTTCTGGAGAGATGGTGGCAGATGCTACAGTCCCTAAATGGTTAGCCATGATTTTTGTTAAAAGTTTGGTGTCTGTGTTTGTTAGGGAAATGGGGCGCCAGTTGGCTAAGTCTATCCTATCCCCTTTCTTGAAGAGTGTGACTGTAAAAGCCTCATGTCCTCCTGGTAGGAGGCGCGTTTCCAACAGGCTTTAGTTGAGTGAGGCTAGCAGCAATGGGGATATGTATTTAAAATATTTTTTGTAAAACTCATATGGAATGCTATCTGGGCCTGGGCATTTTTGGTTTGGTGCACCGCGAATGGTAGTCCATAATTCGTTTGGAGTAATTAAATTCATTATTTCCGGGTATCAGAAAATGGTGCAGATATGAGCTCTGTTGAGAAATTCCGCCATTTTGGCCAGCTGAATTGGTTCAGCTCGGTATAACTTGGAGTAATATCTTTGCATTTTGATTGCCACTTTGGCCAGTGTGTCCACAATAGAATTATCCAATCTTCGCACCTGTGTGCAGGCCATGCTCTGTCATGGTACAAAAAAATTTTTGAAGAAGTATGCGGTGCACTTGTTACCTTTAGTGATGCGTGTGGCCCTGTATTGGACACAAACCTGATGTTTGTGTTGCCTTTCAAGTGTGTTGAGGTGGGCTGCTGCCTCTGCCCACTTCTGGCCCCATACAGGGCTATATCCTGAGGCTGGAATGTTGGACTCCAAGTGGGCCAATTCTGCCAGCGCACGCGATATAACCGCCGATGTGGCTCGTGAGCGTCTGGATGAGAGATGGCAATAGTGGCGGATGGTGTTTATTTTGAAAGTTGCCTATGTGGAAATGGGGTCCGCACAAAACGGTGCAACAAACGATTTTGCCAAAGTTGCCTCTTCCACCCACGTGGAAAATCCTGGCGCCGCAAGCTCTGGGGGCAGATTTTGCACCAATGTGGGGCCTTTGCAACTGTGATGGGTAAGTGGTATGTTATCGAGACCAGTCGGTGGTCAGAGAATTCCATTTTCATTGTTTTGAAGTGGGAGATGTGGGGTTGGAATTTCGCCAGCGCTAGAATAAGGTCAATGCGGGTCATGGACCTTAATTGGCTGTTGTGGATGTGGGGACGCGTCATGTTTTCAAGCAGTGGGGCATGTCACGGCAGCACATCCATTAACCCAAGGGTGGCTTTTAGAACGCATAGTTCTACATGACCCTATGGGGTGTGGGGTGAGGGCGGCCACCGGTCTGTTGGTGAGGTTAGCCAACAGTTCATGTTGCCAATTAGGAAAGAATTGGGGGGTAGCGGGAGGGATTTGACCAATGATAAAAATTCCTGACGCTCTTGTGCACCGTTTGGGGTGTAAATGTTGACGATTGTGTGTGCAACATTGGCCCATGAGAAGGTGACAATGAGCACTCGGTCATTTAGGAATGTTTCTGAAAATATAAATTTGAAAAAATTGTTTTTCTGAATTAGCACCCCACAGTGCTTTGACCAAAAGGATAGGGATGGTAGGAGCATTGTTTTCCAAGCATCCTCATAACCTCGTGGACAGTGGGTTTCCTGGATGGCCAGGATATCCACGGGTAAATTATTTTGTAAAAAACTCAGTTTCCTAGCCCAGGACGGGGAGGCCTTGAGTCCGGCGATATTCAGCATCCCTAGAGTGAAGGTTTCCCCCATCACACCTTAGGTGTGAGGGGTGGGCCCCTGGCCCACCAGCCTCTTCTTAGGTCCCCACGGGCTTTCACAGCAGTGCAGGTATTAGCAGCAATGCTATCAGGGTTTTTGTTAATTTTTGCAGAAAGAGTCGCGTTGGCTTTGGCCTTCACTTTTTGTTTTCCCAACGTCGGACGAATTTTTTGTGGTGCGGATAAGTTCGGTGCACCGTCGAGTGGGGCAAAAAAAATTTTCAGTTGGGATAGGTCCCAAGTCAGTTTCAACTGGGGCTTGGGTGCAGCGATTGGGTGAGATCAAATCTCCTATCAGATCCTCAGATTGAGTGGCCCGTTCAGCTTAGGCCTCCCAATCTGATTGGGTGATGGATTCCCGAGTTGCTTCCGCTGCAAAGGTCTCCATGTCCTCCTGGCGTTGTGAGTGTGGGATGGTGGTGGTGACCTTGGCCGCTTCCTTGGCCGTGGTCCTATAGGCCTGCTTAGCCTTCTTCCGCTCCTGCGGGGAGATGGGCTTTACCAATAGGTAGCAGCCTTGTGCTCCCCATGGGAAAGCCTCTTTGGTGCTTGCGGTTGGTTTGTAGTGCGCCTCTCCACTGGCCATGGCTGCTGAGGGGTGCTCTTGGAATGTAACGCCCTCTTTAATGGGGCATGCATGTGCCTTATGGCCGAACGCATCACAGTGGGTGCAAATGGGGGGCGCACTGTCCACGGTTACCCAGAATGGGTGGGTGGTGTGCCCTGCAATGTCAATAAAGGTGGAGTGTGGGATCTGGGTTAGGTCCTTCACAATCTCCTCAGTTGGGGTCAGAACTGCGATGGCTTTGCCGGTGCACAGGTGTGGCATCAGCATGAAACGTTGCATTTTGAAAGATTGTATTTCGCTGTATATGGTGAGACCATCTTTCAGGTGTTGCTCCAAAATGTCACATTTTACCGTAGTAGGCAAAAAGTCAAACGTGAGGAAAATTTGGTTTGATTTTGTCCATCTGGTACATTTAGTTTCGATGACCCGTTGCCCTTCAGGGAGGTTGACCACTATGCGCACTGCTGCAGCCTCGTCTGCTGCTATTTTGCTTTCAAAAACCTAGGTCCAGCCAACCGCGTGACATGGAGTGAGGTGCCATGTACACTGCGGTCAGGAAAATTTTGTGTACATCTTCACAAAATTTTTCCCATAGGGCCATTTTTTGGATGTCCAGATACACACGGACTCCAAATTCCACTGACAAAAGTGGCTGGGAATGTGGCGTGTTGATGTACTGGTTGCATCATGCTTGCCATGCGAGTATCTCTGGGGAAATTGTGACCGCCAGTTTTTTTAGATTTTTTTCTATTCCTCCGGATTCTCCGGGGCGTTTTTGAACGTTAGAGGCCGCGGGCCTTCCGCATGCTCCTCTTGCCTTGCTTGTCCAACTGCTCCCAGACATGGGCGCAGACTAATCCCCTCTATGAGATTATCAAACTAGATTTAGTCTTGAATTGAATGGGTTGCAAAAGTGTTTGCAACGAGAAAGAAAAGTTAACTAAAGTGATTGTTATGGGGGAAAGTATTTTTATTGAAAATAAAGGAAGAAAATTGACCAACAATTTTCTCAGTGTGATGCAACTAGTTAAATAGTGGTTGATTGATGTGGGAACAAGCCAGGATTGGGGTTCTAAAGTTTGACCTAACCAGAAAATTTTTTGGGAAAGGGGACAGATAAGCTCAATGGGAACCAACATTGAAGTATTTGGCAGCAGGCTAAGTCACTGTCAGTTTGACCTCAAACACCTGAACTGAGGCCTGACTGTATTTCCAGCAGTTGGCATGATGGCGTCTGGCCCAATGAACAACAGAAATTCCCCAAGGCCACCCCACGTAGGGGCAGTCCCAATTGGTTGGAAATGGGTTCAGGATGTCCAACCCACCCATGTCCAGTCGCTGGGCCATTTGTTCAGTCAAAGAGTCTCATCAGCTGCAACTCCTGATTTACCAGATGGAAGCTTCAAACTATCATCGATGGTGTCCAGTGATGCTACCTGTACATTGGGGATCATCCCCAATAATTTTGACAGGGGTTTAGTTTTGACAATCGCACTGCTGGCCAAATTGAGACTGTCAGTGATTATTCCCAATAATACAATCTTAGTCCCTTTTTGATTATGAGGTTTCCAATTGTTGGGTTTGATTTCCATCAGTTTTGGACCAATCAACTTCGATTTGGTGATCTCAGTGCAGATTTCCTTGATCTGGCAGATAAGTACAGCTGAGGTGAACGTGGACACTGGGGGAGGAATTTGAATAGGGAGAGCTGTTACCCAGCGCTTGTCTACCACATGAGCGAGGTCATCCTGGGTAACGAGGGGTACAGCCACCCTCTTTGGACCCTTTTTACTTAGAAATGGGAAGATTGCCCAATCCACACACAGGGGACATTCACCAGGACTTACAGAATACCATCCATGTCACAGCTAGTGACATATTTCCTGGAATTAGCTGCCCTTCTAAAGCCAAGTCCAACAAGCCCTTGAGGAAGAGACCAGAACCCTTAAGGGTCACTGATGACCCTTCTAAGGTCATTGACAATAGATGGGTTTTGGCTTTGCCAGCAAGGGCTGAGAAAAACGGCTTATTTGAGGCAAAAAAAACCAGGTGGGAATCGAACTTAAAACCAGAAAATTACAAGATATGAGGTTATAAAATTCGGCCAAATTCAAAAAAAAAAAATTGATTTTGTTGAAGAATGATGAATTTATAGCTCATATCAGATTTCAATAACCATTTGGAATCTTCATGGATCAACCCCTTTAAAATAAGTCCCAAGATGAGAAAGGCTTTGCTTTTCTCAGATATTCTGATCACCCTAATAAAGTCTAGGAATCTTTGGGCCAGCTTCCTGTATAATTTTTGTTTGTTTTCTTCAACAAAAAAGATACACTTCTCCAAAGTTCTGTGATGGCTGGAGTTCGTTTTCCACTCTGGTTTGCAACTACCGCTGTGCATGCGCCTTCAACTCACTCCGCCACCTATTCTGACAGCTCCACCTCCTCTTATTTTTCTGGCCTTTGCCCTAGATTTTACGCCACCCTTCCAAGCACCCAGGCCTCATGTCCCTGATGGTTGTGGCCAGATTGGTGTGCATTTTGCTTAAATATTCATATGTAAACAAAATACTGACCATTTAGGACGTCTCTTCATTTTTCTGGGTCACTTGGCCTTGTTGTATCACCTTTGGCCTCTGTATTTCCCTTCAGAGACCTCCTGCGCTCCAGTTTCTTTGGCAATTCAAGATGGAGGACAATATTACAGATAGTGAAATATCTATATAGTTGAATGTCAAACAAAGTCCATGAATCCTATGGTTAAGGGACCCAAAGGTGAGCCTCTGAAGACCATAGAGGATCTCTCTAAGGTTATTGATATAAAGTGGATTATGGCCTTATCTGTCATAAATGGTACTTTGGTGTTCAAAGAATGAAAAAGCTTCCTCAAAATCACACAAAACCTCTCAAAGGCACCAAATATGATATTCAAGTTTAGTAAAGTCTATAATTTATGCTTTGTTTGGAAGGTGAAGTTGTTCATCTCAAATGCTAATAAATTAACCTTTTAGCTCACATAATTCACCCAACTAGTCTAGCACTTGAGGACCTTTTTTACTTTTCAAGAATACTAGTCTGAATCTGTATATAAAGACTTAATTCTGCAAAGCATTATTACTTTAAGTTTGACTTTTGTTATATTTTTTAGTACTAGATGGTCCTTGACTTTTGTTATATTGAACTATTCAAAAACGTCCTTTACAATGACCTGTTTCATCAAAAACCTTGATTTGACTTGCCTTTTTAAGTAAAATTGTAAATCAATGACACTGCCCATTTTTCTTGCCTGTGGCTAAAATATAAAATCATAAAGCTACCAAAAAAACATTGGCACAGCAGGGGTGTGTTCTCTCACTTCAAACATCTTTGTCATTTGTTATATTTCAAATATTTTTATGATAATATACCAATAGTCATCTGAGATGTAGTGTCCCTCTTATTTTTCATTATTTAGTCTGTTTGGCCTTTATAAATGGATAAATGAGTAGTTGCTCCCATGTGATCTCAATGTCTTTGCTTTTGATATAAATTGAAAAAAATTCTTTAGACATTGTCCAATTAAAAATACAGTTTTATGAACCTAAGAACCTATACTAAACTAAGGTTAAAAGATAAAGGAATTTGGGGTAGGAGTTCAAATGGAAATCTTGAGTAGTTAATACCTTCTGAGGTGATGCAGGAAGCTTGGGATTACTGCACCTTACAGTCCTCAACTATAATAGCTAAATAAACATAAAATTAGATCTAGCTTAGTCTTAAAAACCCATTATAAATTTAGGCAGATATATAACAGTTATAGTATTGTTAAATAAATTTATTTTCTATTAGCTGCTAATTACTACAATTGATCTATAACATAACTGTTTATTCTACTATAAGAATTATATTTAATATATAAATCACAATTTTTAAATAACAAAACTTAATGGGTAGGACCATCTAGTACTAAAAAAAAACTTAATGGGTAATTTTAGCTAAAGTGTAGCTAAATAATTTATATGAATTGATCAATTTCTTAGACTAATAAAGTGTCAGAATTTTAACCAGATAGATTCCTCCAATGATTTAATGTTATTTGGGATGAAATGACCAATCCTGGCGGAATGGCTCATTGAAAGATTTTGTGGTTATGTAAATGATTGCTATGTAATTGCTCCATAATTTGGTGAGCTGAATCCAAGTATTCCGCCAAGATTGATAGTTAGGTTTGAGCAGAGCCAATCACTGGCCCAAATTGGTATTTGGATCATTGACAACTAGTAGCTGAGGATGATCACTTATATAATTATTAAATGTTGGTGGAAACTGATGATCCTGAGTTTAAGGTAGCTGAGGATGTTTATGGCGCCTAGTTTAATAATTGAATATCACCTGAATAAGGCTATTCACTTAATGATCAACTATGATGAGTTGAAACGTGTCATCTATTAAAAGCAAGGAATCCTGAGTTTACCAACTGTCCAATGATGTTTCAGCATACATTTACTAATTCAAATTCAGATTCAATATTTATTTATATTTTCAACTATATAGCTCACCAGTGGCTGAATGCTGAGGATGAGCTGAAACTAATATTTTGACATTGGGAAGGATGGGGCAAGAGGATCAACATCAGGAAGAGAGTAAGTGCAGCAGGAAGAAAAGAGAATGATTGGCTGGAAGAGCCAGCAATCATCTGATAGGTCAGTGGTGGGTGCAGTAGCCCTTTTGTAAGTATAAGTACCTGGTGCTTCCCTTTTCAATAAAGATCTCCCTTTTCCTATTTTTCCTTTTGATTTAAGTTTATAATTATTCTTATTGGTTGGGATTTAAGCTGAGGGGATCCTCAAATGGTGCGGGTGAACGCCAAGGGGTCATCTGATGCTGATGGCCCTGATGCCTAAGGCGAAATGGCAAGGGCTGACCAGTCTTCATACTGGTTGGCTGCAGCTAGCAGAGCCCACTGTCACCAGAAAAGCAATTTCCTGACAGTGGTGCTCACTACAGTGGTTCTGCTGGTTATGCTGGAGTAGCTTATGAGTTGGTGAGGAGTTGGCAGGGATGGCCACTGGTTCAGCCAAGAGAAGGAAAGATCACACTGGTGTGACCCCAACCCAGTGGTTGTGTTCTGGCATTTGTTGGTGGTGGAGAGGGGAAAGCCCTGGACATCCGCCTCACACGCTGAGGCTGGAATGTAAGATGAATACCATCTGGTTAAGTGGGGGAAAATGTCATAATTTTAACCAGATGGATTTCACTATTGATTAATTGAGATTTAGGATGAAATGTCCAATACTAAGAAAGGCTCGTTGACTAAATTTCTTGGTGTTTGTACTATTAATAGGTAGGTGCTCCAAATTAAGTTGATCTAGGTCCAAGTATTCCGTCAAAGTTAAAAGTTAGGATCAAGCGGAACTAATCAATGTCCTGAATTAGATTTATGAATCACCAGCGACTAGTAGCTGAAGATGATCCACTTATATTAATTATTAAATGTTAGTGGAAACTGACAAACTTGATATTAAGACAGCCAAGGATGTTTCTGACACCAATTTGATAATTTTATATTCTGAGGCAGGCAATTCCCTGAATGATCAACTATGACAAGCTAAAACATGTCATTAATGAGAAGCTGATGAATCCCAAGTTTACCAAGCAGCCAAAGATGTATCTGGTGCATATTAAATAAGTCAACTTCAGATTTGATATTTATTTATATTATCAATTATACAGATCATTAGCAACTGAATGCTGAGGATGAGCCAAAACTAATATTTGGTCATTGGGAAAGGGTGGGGCAAGAGGGTCAACATCAGGAAGAGATTAAGTGCAGCAGGAAGAAAAGAGAATGGTTGACTGGAAGAACCAGTGATTAGCTGATAGGTTGGCAGTAGGCGCAGTAGTCCTTTTATAAGTATAAATACCTGGCGCTTCCCTTTTAATAAAGAACTCCATTTGCCTATTCTACATTTTGATTTAGATTTATATTTATTCTTATGAGTTGGGGTTTAGGCTGGGGGATCCCCAAATGGCGCTGATGAACACCAAAGTGTAACGCACTGGCTCCTTTCAATGATCCATGAAGGAATTAAGAAGCAGGACCCAAGTCAATGACCAAAGGGCTGACAAGGTCCCTGAAACAATTCTTCTGCTGCCTGCACTACAGTCACCATGGATAAACACTTCTTGGAGGGCAGTTGCAAGTATGCTTACCCCAAGCAACATGCCATGCCCCCAATACAAGGTGTATAAGGAGGCAATAGCCTTCCCAAACTCACTCTCAAGGTCTACCTCCTGTTTTTGTAGGCCAAAAATGGCCGCTATTAGACTAAATATTTCAATATAAACCATAGAAGACAATTATAAAAAAGTAAGGCTCAAGGATAGCTTTATTGGATATAATTTAGGCAAGTTGATAGAAAACAGAACTAGAGAACCTCCCATTCTCAAGTCCCTTCTCGTATAGCTCTATGATGCAAGCATAGATCAAGATCATCCATCATGCTTAATACTATGTCTTTAGAAATATGTTATAAGCAAACCTCAATTGTTTTAGGTTATATTGAATTTTGTAGTGGCTGAGCCACTACATCCAAGAATCATTCTAATTCTGATTCATATCCACCTTTAACCTATAAACCACCCACTTAAAAACCATTTGGTTTGACCCCAGGCCTGACAAACATCTAACTGCCATCCTTCCCCAGTCTCAGTCCCAACCTGGGGTCTAGCTAAGACTAATATTCTATCACTCCCTCTATCTTTCACACCAGTTTGTCCTATCTTATCAAAGATCAGGGCAATGTGATGTTGAGGAAAAACACCAACCATCACACAAGAGGTCAGCTGGCACTGATGACCCCAACGCCTAAGGCAAAATGGCAAGGGCCAACCAGTCTTCATACTGGTAGGCCGCCAACTAGCAGAGCCCACTATTGCCAGAAAAGCAATTTTATAACATAAAGTATTCATGATTTTTGATGTAAAAGAAAGTAAAGTAAACTATACAGTTAAGATAAGCCTCAGATGTATCAAAGAGTATAATTACAATCCTTTACCATCAAGTTTGAAGTCAATAAAGGATCAACAATGCAAAGTAGCTAAATGGTCCAAGCACCATAAAATTAGATTTTCTTTAACTGCTTGTAGACTTTAAAGGATAATGAAATAGTTAGACAAAATCTTTATTACCTCTGGAAACCATAATGCCATATGATCCTATATGCCATACCGTCTTCTCTCAGTTACTAAATAAATGTTATTCAATAAATGGCTTTACCTAAAGGTATCATCACTACTGCCAACTATACCATAAAAGCTTAAAGCCTTTTTTAAGAGTATCTTTACTATTCAGGTATAATTTTAAATGGTATGGTATATTTAAGGGTATTTAAAAACTTTAAATAGGAGTGAACTTCAACACAATGGTCAATACATTAAACAAATTTCATCTGCTTCTGTTGTGCAAAGCAAAAAAAAGTTATGGTAGCATGCTAAACTGGATATAGTTCTAAAAAAGTCAGAAATTTTATTAAAGTGCATTATCCAGGAAACGAACAAGGGTTGCCCGCGTGGCAGGCGGCCATTATACCACTAAACCAACAACGCTTCGAAATTCTTTTATATTACTTACATCATGCTTAAACTAATTTAACAATTTAAAGCTTGTCATAGGGAAGCATGCTTATCGAAGAACCACAACTTTGGGGAAAATAAAATTTGCAGGCTCTGGGGGAAGCTTAATGTTTTAAACCATAATACCTTGCGACAAGGTTTAAATCTGTTAGCATGCCAAAAGCCAAACTCACATCGACACCCCATACCAAGGAGCCTAAAAATAGTATCACCGACTTTGATGTCGAGGGCAAGATTCCCATCGAGATGGTCCAGCTCGATGCTTTGGTAAGCTTGTTAAGTTTTCCGTGGGGATAATCGGTATTGGCCCTTTACCGTTGATACGCAACTTGGCTTTAAAAGCCCAACCCTCCGACCGATAGCTGGGTTGTTTGTTAGCTTTTGGTTCAAGATGCTACTGCTTACCCGCCTTTATTTGACCCCCTTTTGTCTACAGATTTGCTTCTAAGCTATTACGTGTCTTTTTGCAGTAAGCCTACCGTTTTTATTTGCAAACGGAACCGGTACCACTGACCTTGATCTTTTTCTAAATCCAACCCAGTCTTAAGTTAGATAGGGTCGTAACATGTTGGAGTTGCATGCCTTGTTTGGTTGTTGCTTCATTCAGCTTCATAGCACGGCTGCTATCCAAGCTACTCTCCAGCTCGGCTTTTTATGAGCTGTTCCTGTGTAGAGCCTCATCAAATTGAGCTTGATTTGTTTTTCAATTTGTTTTTAGAGTCCCTATTTTTTATGTAGAATACTGACCGCTTATTGCATCAGCGGTTGCTTTATTATGGACTGGGAGATAAATGATAGGATTTCGTTTCGGAGCTGCGCGATGCGTAAACTTATAGTGCAGTGTAGTACTTTAGCGTGCGGCTAAGCTTTAGCTAGTTAAAATCTTAAAACTTTTTCTAAAACGGGTTGTGTTCAATTGAAATTTAAGAAACTTTTGGCAGCTCGAGCAGATTTCGCTTTTGAATTTGGGCCCTTGGCCGTTAGGTCCTCAAAGAGGCATTTTGATGCCTCCCTATTCATTTAAACTATTCGGCGTCTAGCGACCTCAGCTTACAAACTTACACTTAGGCACTTTTGAAAATCATCAAGCACGGTCGGGAGACCTACCCGGCCCCCGCATCTGGGCAGCTCCTTGGGCTTGACATGAACGAGGAGCTCGAGGTGACCAACTGCTTTCCCTTTCCCACTACCAACGATGGTGATAAGACGGTTAACCGTAATTTAATCTTTTGATGTGGTTAAAATGTTAGTCGCTCAATATCGCCTGGAGATGATTCGTCACTATAAGGATGTCAGCATTGATAGCAACGTAACTGGTTGGTACTTGTCATCTCAATTCGACGAGTTCTTGACTCAATCCTTTATTGAGACGCAGGCAAGCTACCAAAAGAGCTTGGGCCCCAAATGCGTTGTGCTCGTCCATGGTAATTTGCGTCTGCAGGCGCTAACCTGTAGATGTCTCTCGCTCGTCCATGGGCAACTTGCATATCCGAGCTTACCGTCTTTCTGACAGCTTTATGGAAGTTTATAACGCGGGCAAATTTACCTTATCCAAGTAAGCTTGAATGGCCAAATGCTAATGTTCAGCCTTCTGGCAGCTAAACTGGATTCTTCAAACATCCTTAAGGCGATCCCTCTCACTCTGAGTAACACTCGTATTGCCGCCGCTCTTCTTCACGAGCTTGATGACGACTCGGCCCTCTTCGCAAGCGCTGCTTCTTCGGGGCCAGCCCTTAGTTTTGGCATCTCCGACCCAGCTACCGTGGGCCCCAACTACTTGGCGTTGGAGCTTAATGCGGAGCCCTACATCGAGAAGAACCTTCAGACCCTCCTTGACTCGTTCGAAGATTTTAGCAACGAGCAAAGCACGCTACATTACCATCAACGCGCCCTTGTTCGCGAAAAGGCTCGCATCCAGAACTACATGCAGTCCAAGGTAGCCACTTTCGCGACGCCTACTAACCATTAAGCGTGCTGAGAACGAAACCCGCGTTGCGCGGGGTCAGCCTGAACTACCTTTGGAAACTGAAGAGCAAGTCGCGCTTAAGTTCAAGGTCCCTCCGGAGCCTT
This sequence comes from Massospora cicadina, assembly GCA_022478985.1. Lineage (NCBI taxonomy): Eukaryota > Fungi > Entomophthoromycota > Entomophthoromycetes > Entomophthorales > Entomophthoraceae > Massospora > Massospora cicadina. Next base: position 164,724 of record JAKSZP010001446.1, on the reverse strand, counting down.
CCCGATTGGATCTTCTCCTCATCAATCACCAGATTAACTCCTGCTGCAGCCAGCTTAACCAGCTGGTTGGTCCCGCCCTGACCAAAATGTATGCCACCCAGGCTCTCCAGTCCTCCAGCCAAAAAGATTAAACTTAGAAGTTGTGCGTTTTGTCTAAAGGGTTTGAAGCTTACTTTGAATTGGTGTTATTTTGTCTTTTAAAAGCTTTACATTGCAATGATCCAGGCTCTCTTTCAGATCCACAACTCTCTCTTGCGTTTATAACTAAATGCCAAATATTTAAGGCCAAACGATTGGTTTATTTATATCCATTGACTTAAAGTTAAGGATGGCTGGATGGCTTCATCTGCGCCGACCTTTTTTGCCGTTTACGGTACACCTTACGAGCTTCCTCCCACGCTTCCTCTATTTGGTTGGCGTTGGCCACTAGCAGTTAAAAGGGTACATCTCTACAAAGCCATGTCGTGAGTGCTAAGTTAGACGGCTGAAGCGGGTATTCACAAGGGGTACCAGAAACTGGCTTTAACCCTCTGCAAATGGGATTATATAAGCCATCCCACAGTTTACTAAAAGGCGTTGGCTGGGTGCAGTACAGGTATGCAGCGGTGCAGTTCTTTTGCCAGAAATATGGCTAATAGGGTTTATTTGGGCTTTCAACATGTTTACTTTTAACATCCAGAATAACACTTGGGTTGTACATGGCTTAGCCCTCTAAAGGTTTGTTATTTTGAGGGTGAGGTAAGAAAACTTTGCAAAATTATGGACCTACCCTATTACAAGGCGGAATATAAGTAACTATGGCTACTGCGGCTTTGAAGGTGGCAACCTAGCAAGTGGCACAGGTTAGACAATCCTAGGTCTAGTAGGTGGCAGCTATTTTAACATTGGGAGACCCTTATGGGACCAAGTAAGGTGGGTAGTGGGATGGGTTTGGGGTTTCAGCTTGTGGATTTTAGGTAAGCACTTACATGTAGGTAGCCATGATAAGGGATTGGACACTGTCTATAGTTAAATGAGGTTATAGCAGCTTTACGTCGGTTGCAAACTCACCTATGGCAAGTTGAGTCACTAGAAGTGACCTCTGTAAACTGCAGCCTTATAAAATTTCTAAACCCAGAGATTACCTGGCACCTAACTTATACATTATAGCCTTTGGAGAAGGGATGTAAGAAAATTGGTATATTAGTGCCAAAGGCTCAAAAGCCACCAACCCAACAGGATAGCTATATGGGGATCACTACTGTTATAACTTTGGCAATATTTAGAAGATACATTGAAGGGTTTTGCGCAGGGTCAAGCCCACCAAGCAATAGAATGGATGATATGGAGATTTTCAGTCCTCAGCACACCCATAAAATAAATATAATATAAATGGGAGCTATTGCTCCAGTGATACTTCTTTATTTAACTTAATATTTTCAGTGGACGCTTGCTGCTCTGCTCTCTCTTTCTTACTAACAACCTCCCCTTTCAATCTGCTCATATCGCTGATATCTCAGCAACCTCAGTTGATACTGACCTTTTTACTTAGACTATTTGTTCTGCTGTATTCTCATTGGTTCTGGCAGAGTTCACTATTTATTAAATTCACAATTGCCCTATTTCAAGGCAGTCTACTCAGTATTTGAGTATGCCGACATCTCATTATTTGTCATTCATTGACACCATCTTATTGCCTGATTCAGAGACAATCTAATATATCCTTTCCAACCCCAATATTGCCTCATCCTAAGGCACTCAAATAATTGTAACTAATAATCATGATTGGTGGATTCTACCCATTCCACTATAAAAACTTAGGGCTTATTGTCCAGTCACATCAGAATAGCAACATTAACCCCCTTGACTGGATGATAAAGCTCCTATTGTTTATACACCTGAAGGAACTTTGCATGCACTTGGTTAATGATCTGACTGCTCTCAGGGTCCTTGATAGTATAGGCATCCACACCAGTTCTCAATTATTTCAAATGGCCCAATCCAGATGCTGGCCAATTTGTGCTTGCACCCAAACCCATGCTGATCATGAAATAGAACCATGTCACCATCTTTGAACTGAGCTATCCCACTATACCATGCCTGATTATTAGCCTGATTCTTTATCTTCTTGGCTAACCTCAACAAGTACACTTCAGTTTGCAGCTTAATCAGTATATTTGTTAGGGTGGTCAAGTAGTGTTGAGGATCCATTCTGCTGGTATCTTCCATGCAGGCATAGATCAGTGTGGGTAGAGCTAGGCGCTGTCCATATAGTAACTGGAAAGGACTAGTCCCCATTTCCAAGTGATAACTTATGTAAGAAAAGAAAGTGGTGGAAAGAATGTATTCCAATCAGAGGGTCTATATTATTAACAGATTTCATAGTATAATAACCAGTGTCCAATTGACCCATTTGATTATACCCTTGGATTCTGGGTGATAAGGGGTCATTATAATACTGCAGATGGCTGTAAGTTCATTGAGCTTGGGTAAAATATGCGAGGTGAAGTTGGTCCCATTATCAGTAAGGATTAACTGAGGACAACTATGTCACTGGATTATACACTGTTATAAAATTGGTATTTTTGTTGAGATACGCCATAATCAATATTGCACAGGGTTTGACCCACTGAGCAATAGGACCAACGATATGAGGATTGTTGCCCTTGAAACAACATGAATAAACTTATTTAATAATTATGGAGCACTTGCCCTCATTATACTTCTTTGCTTAATATAATAAACACAACGGATCCTCACTGTTTTGCTCGCTCTAAACTATTAATAACCTTCTATTCTTGATCATCTCCTCTCACTTGTATTGTAGCAACTTTAGATGATACCACTTTCATGGCTTAGTAATTCAATTTTCCGTATCTCATTGGTTCTGCCAATTCTTCATTTGTTAAATTCCCAATCACCTAATTCAAAGCAATCTCCCTAACAACCCAATATCACCTCATTTTGAGGCGCTCAAATTACCATAACTCATATCAAACTTAGTGGATTCCATCCATTTCACCATAACAACTTAGAGCTTATTGTCCAGTCATATCAGAATTGTGACATTACCCCTCCTTGACTGGATAATGAGGCTCCTATTGCTTATACTCCCAGAGAAACTTTGCATGCACTCAGTTGATGATCTAACCGCTAGCAGGGTCCTTGATAGTGTATTCATCTATACCTGTCTTCTCAATGACTTTGAATGGCCCAATCCAGATACTAGCCAGCTTGTGTTTCCAGCCAAACCCATGTTAATCATGAAATAGGACTATGTCTCCATCTTTGAACTGTGCTAGGTTACTTCACCATATCTGTTTGGCAGCCTGGCTTTTGATTTTCTTGGCTAAGCTGAACAAGTATGTTTTGGTTTGTAATTTTATCAGTGTATTCGTTAAGACAGTTAAATAGCGTTGCAGATCCATTTTGTGACAAATGGGGTCTCTCCACATTGCCATAAAGCAGTTGGGCAAGAGGGCCCATGTGAGGGCCCATAGGCAAGAGAGGGCCGCTGTGGTGAGGTCCCTCATCTGTTGGATTGTTGAGCGGCTTAGATATCCCTGGAACACTGTAAGGATGATGCTCGCACTGAGGAGGGCAGTTTGGCCTCCAGAGAGAGCATACAGAGAGGCGACAGCTCTGTCAAAATCTGAGGAATGGTCCATGTTGCTTCACTCAAAATCCACGATTCTTCTTAAGATCTCAAATAAATGATTTCAAAATTTCAAAATCTTATTTTTGATTTTTAAGGTTTTTATTGTATATATTAGAAGATGAAGTTGTCTTAAACACCTTTGCTTGGTTTGTTATATATTAGGGAATGGGGGATGTGGGGAAATTGGACCCCGCGGAGTCCGTGGGTGGCGGGCTATCTGTGGGCCTATTTTGAGAATCTCAGCCTCTGATATTCCCATCTAGGCACATTCTAGACCATTCATTGAGTACCTGTGACGTTACAGAAACTTTTCCGCATATATTTTTGTTTGTCAAGGATGAATCAGAACTCATCTTGACCTTATCACCAAAATTCCCATTTTTGGGATAATTCAGCCTGGCAGCCCCTGATTCGCTGGGCTGCCCTTCACTGTGGCTCTCAATAATTTTGATGAGTGGCAGATTTGGCCTGGTGGCTCCTGATTCGTTGAGCTGCCCAATGTCATCATTTACTCTTTTGGCATTATTCAGCTTGGCAGCTCATGACTTGCTGAGCTGCCTAATGCCGTGATTCATGCCACTTCCATTTTTGGCATAATTCAGCTTGGCAGCCCCTGATTTACTGGGCTGCTCTTTGCCATTGCCAATCTCTACACATGAGACCTCAGAATTTGTGTTGGCGGCCTCTGCTTGGCCCAGTCGCCATTTACATCGACCTTTGCCACCTTTGCCTCAAGGTTTTATCAATTTTGTGGCATCTGATTTGACAGAATGCCATTTTTGAGGGTCATTGCCCTTGAGCCCTACGTTTTTATGTAAATTGTGCGCGGTACTATTAGCCGCGATACCCGCCTTAGGGGTGGTCGGGGCTATGTAATGGTCAGGCAGCGCCTTGACCATCACACATTCTGCCAGTGTCCTCTACACAGGCATACAGAGTGCGGGCTATGTGGTGGTCAGGCAGCGCCTTGACTGTCACACATTCTGCCAGTGTTCTCTACACAGGCATACAGAGTGTAAGCAGAGTGGGGTGCCATCCATAAACCAATTGGAATGGGCTTTTCCCCATGGCAGAATGGTAGCTAATGTCATAGGTGAACACCGCAGTAGAATGGAGGGTACTACAATTGGAGGGCCTATCAGTAACCAACTTTCAGAGAATGTTCACCAGGGTCCCATTGACCCATTCAACCATTCCGTTAGACTTGGGGTGATATGGATATGTTAGAACCCTGCAGATGGCAATCATTTCATTGAATTTGGGAAGTATGTGAGAGGTAAAATTAGTGACATTGTCAGTAAGGATAAACTGCGGGAAGCCATGATGCTGAATGATGCATTCCATTACAAACTTAGCCACAGTAACTGCCCCCAGATCCCGAATACCCCATGCCTCAACCCACCTGGTCAAGTGGTCAATTGCCACCAGGATATACTTGGACTGGTTAGCTCCCATTGGCAGAGGGCTGACAACATCAAGGGAAACTGTATGCCAAGTGAAGTGCAGCTTTACTAACTGGTATGAGGTTTTCCGGTGGAACAGCTTTTCCACTTGGCACTGGTGACAGGAGGAGATAGTATCAAGCACATCGAAGTTCATGCTTTCCCAGTAATACTGAGGCCGCAATAATTCCAATAACTTGCGCACACCACCATGACCAACTGCCCTATGTGCACTCATGATAATGTTAGGCCGCGTTGAGAGGCACAGAAAATTCACCGTGGAATCACCAATTTGCTTGTACAACTAACCATTCCACTGGAAAGTATTAGCTTGCATTTCATTCAACGCCTTGATGACTTGGGGTGGCTCATCATTGTACTTTCCGCTGAGCATCTTGTTATACATAATATCGCTCAGATCTGCTGTAACTGCAATAGTTGGTAGCCTTGACAAGCAATCAACATTCTGGTGTTTTTCTCCTGGTTGGTGAAGGATCTCGAAGTTGTAAGCCTGTACTTTAAGGGCCCATTGTGCTAGCCAGCCCTCAGGCTCCTTAAGGTTCTGCAGCCAGTGTAACGAGGCGTGATCCGTTAAAAATTTAAATTTTACACCATGCTAATATACTCTGAATTGCTTGTAAGTATAAATCACTGCTAAGCACTCCCAATTGCTCACAGTATATTTCCATTCATGGTTATTCAGACTTCAACTGCAATATGCCATTGGGTGCTCCTCCCCCTCATCATTTTTTTGAGACGGAACTGCCCCCACAGCGGAAGGAGATGCATCCATCTGTACAATAAATTTCTTTTTGAAATTTGGTTAACATAGCACTAGCGCCTCGATCAACGCTGTTCAAAGAGTATCAAAGGAGTGTTGACAGTGTTCCATCCATTCAAACGTGGCGTCCTTTTTAAATAAATCAAACAGCAGACCTCCAATACAGCTAAAGTTAGGTATGAAGTGGCAATAGTAGCCAACCATCCCTAAAAATACTTGTATATCTTGTTTACTGCTTGGTGTAGTCATCTTCCAAATGGCCTCCACCTTAGCTGGTTAGGGCCTCAGCCCTATTGCATCAACTACAAACCTGAGTTATTCTAGCTGATCCTTGAAAAAGTGGCATTTCCAGGGCTTGATTTTAATGTTGGCCTCAGTCAACCGGCGGAATACCTCTTCCAAATGGCTAAGGTGCTCAGAAAATGTGTGGGAGAAAACGTTAATGTCGTCAAGGTATACAAGCATGAATGACAGCTTCAAGTTTCCAAGAAAGTGTCCATTGCTCATTGGAAAGTAGCTGGGGAATACACAGCCCTTGGGGCATACGTGTCAGTTGAAAAAGCCCTTTTGACATGATAATGGCGCATTTTTCTTGTTCCACTGCAGGTAGCTCTATCTACCAATAGCTGGATATTAAATCCATTGTGGAGAAGTAATGGGCTCCCCCAACTGGTCCAACACATCATCGATCTGTGGCAAAGGGTATGAGTCCTTTTTTGCAATGCTGTTGAGCTTGCAATAGTCTACTACCCGGTTAGTGACATCCTTCTTTTTGACAATTAGGACAGGGGAATCCCATGGCTCTTCAATGGTTCAAGCATTCCTTGCTCCAACAGTTTATCGATTTATGCTGTGACAACTTCTTAAGCTGCTCTAGATCGGCGGATTGGCTGAGATCTGATGGGGGGATGATCCCCAGTCCACTCAATGGATCACTCCTCGGGCGCACCCTAAATCATGATCATCAACAGCAAAGATCTCTTTGTAATTTTGAAATAAGGCTTCCACTTGATTTTTCAAATCTGTTAACCCCATTAAATTTTCATGCGGTACAACTGCCATTACACCAGGCTGTTTTCAAAGGGCAGACCAAATTCATTTAGTGAACCAAACTCATGAATCCTGAGGACCTCTTCAACTGGAATGAAATGTAGGAATTCAATTACTTGGTTTCAGCGGATTTGCATTGGTTATCCTAGAGATTTGCTACCAAGACCTTGATCTCCTCATGCCCCAGGAATATAATGCCAGGGGCCATGTGGGGCTCAAGCAATGATTGTTAATAGGGCCCAATGACCTCCTCATATAGCCCAGAAGGCACTTCCACCTCTAACTTAGAGCTTATGATTGCTTGGTGTCAAGAGGGAATAGATACAGGGCCAGCGGCTCTAAGCGGTAGTGCTTGATATTCATAAATTTGGTGAGGAAGGGCCTGGGTATTGCTTTTTAGTCAATGATAGCGAACTGAAACCACCCCATCACCATATGCAAGATTAATGTGACTCATGTGTACAGGATCCTTCAGCATTCCGCTAGAAGTGAAGTAGATTGGGATCCGCTACCCAGAATTTCAAATGTCTCTGCTATCATATCAACAACAGCTCCAAAGTGACACATAAAAGTGGTTCTAATTAGCAGGTCATAGTTATTGTTTGGTAACACTATAGCTGTGGCTAAAATGACAATCAACCCAAACTGCAAAGGTAGCGCACTGTATATGCTCCTTCAGAGACTGTGCTTTCTGCGCCTGCGGTCTCATACACCATACAATGCTCTATATCAGGCTTTAATGCTAACTTTGACACCAATTTTGAGGACACTATATTGATTATAGCACCCATATCAATTATTGCGCGAACTCAGGTTTTCGCTACAACAGTGTCACAGTAAGTACACTCAGAGTAAGATGCATATGATTGTTTTAAAACATGGACATTTAACTGATCTCTTTTTCCAAGGAAGCTCATAATACCCTTCCCCACTTTAGAGTATTCTTTAACAATAGCATCCACAGGGAGGGCCGCATTGACCCCTTTTAAGAGGAGCACATCAGCTAATGGATCTGGTTCATCTGTAGGAAGGCAATCAAACAATTGGCAAGCATACGGGTTTGGGTGATCCTGGGAGCCTGCTTCTGCCATGTCCATGAATTGCATTTGTGTCAGCACATTTACCCCTCCAACTGGCTGCTGGTATAGAAAAGTGTCATCATACTGAGAAACATCCGCTAGCTGTGCAGGAATAGGTTCAGGTGGGACGTTTTGAGTCAAAATAGTGGAGGTAGAGAGTCCCATCTCTACTCCACTCTGACTTTTCCCTGATTATACTGCTCCCACAGTAGGTACTGAACCCGACAATTATGACAACTCCTAACCAGGTGCCCAGGGTGATCTCATGAAAAGCAATTAACCCTATAAGACCTGTGGCCTTGAGTGTTGTAAAATGGGCTACCCAAAAAGGTGGACTGGTATTGAAAGGTGTAACCAGGCCCATCCCAGTATGTGAACTGCTGTTGGCAACTTGGTTGAAAATGAGGCTGATGATAATAAGGCCAGGGAATACCAACTGGGAGCTGAACAGGGAGGGATGATTTCTCCAAATAAACAAGGCTAGCAGTGGAGGTGATAGGGTTCTGCTCTATACTGGGTGGAGGGAAGGTAGCAGATAATCAGTGTAGAATTTGAACAAGTTTAAGCAAAGGTACGTTGTTATAAAATTAGTGGTATCAATAGATACGCTGGCAGATTTTGCACAGGGTTTGGCCCACTGAGCAATCAGGACCAACAATATGATGATTGCTGTCTGAAAAACAACAGAATAAATTTATAAATAAATATGGAGCACTTGCTCCCACAACCTCTTTTATTAAATATACTTAATACCGCGGATTCTTTCTATTCCACTTTCCTCAAACTCACTTAACAACAACCTCCTCTTAATCACCCATCTCACTTATATTACAGAGGCTTAGATAATACCATTTTCATAGCTTGGAATACTTAGTTCCACCAATTCTCCTCATCTCAGCTGGTTATTCTTTAACTTTCTATTGCCCTAATTGCAGGTGATTTAATTTGTATTCATCAAATGTTGACATCGCCTTATTTAGAGGTGATCCAATAATAAACCCGTTTTATCCAATAAAACCTGTTAATCCCAATATCACCTCATCTCGAGGCACTTGAATAATCATATCTGAATCATTTTCAGTGGATTCCGCCCTATCTGTCCCACAATTATCATCCATTCATATTAGTATTGCAACATTTACCCCTCCTTGACTGGTCAATAAGGCTCCTATTGCTTGTATGGTCAGATGAACTTTGTGTGTACTCAGTTAATGATCTGACCACTTGCGGGATCCTTGATGGTATACACATCAACCCCAGTTTTCTTTATAACTCTGAATGGACCAGTCAAAATACTGGCCAGCTTTGTTTCTGCCCAAATCCATGTTGGTCATGGAAGAGAGCCATATCGCCATCCTTGAATGTCGTCAGCATACTATGTCATATCTTATCAGTGGCCTTATTACTGATCTTCTTGGCTAAGCCGAAGGAATATGCTTCATTTTGCAGTCTGATCAGAATTTTTGAGAGGTTTGTCAAGTAGCGGTGGGGTTCCATTCTGCTGGTGTCTTCTACACACAAATAAAGTAATGCCAGAAGGGCCAGGTGTCAGCCATATAGTAGTTGGAAGGGACTCTTCCCTTGGTGGAATGATAACTAATGTTATAGGCAAACACGGCAGTGGAAAGAAGAGAACTCCAATCAGAAGGGTGATCCATTACTAATTTTTGTAGTATGTTCACCAAAGTTCCATTCACTTGTTCGACCATTCCATTAGACTTGGGGTGGTATGGGGTCATCAGAATTCTGTGGATACACATAAGATAATTCAGTTTGGGGAGGATGTGCGAATTAAAGTTGGTTCCATTATCAGTGAGAATGAACTGAGGGCAGCTATGCGCTAATGCATTCCATTATGAACTTGGCTACTGTAACTGCACCCAAATCCCATATTGCCCTCACTTTAACCCACCGGGTCAAGTGGTCAATAGCCACCAGTTTGTACTTACACTGGTTAGCTCCTGTTGGAAAGGGACCAACGACATTGATAGAGACTGTATGCCAAGCAAAGTGAGGTTTCACTAACTGGTATGAAGTCTTATGGAGGAATGGCTTCTTCACTTGGCACTGATGGCAACATAAATGGTTTTGAGCACATCAAAGTTCATACTTTCCCAATAGTACCAAGGGTGCAACAAATCCATTGTCTTGCGCACTCCACCATGTCTGACTGCCTTGTGAGCGCTCATAATAGTTCCAGGCTATGCTGAGGGTCACAGAAAATTTACCATAGAATTGCTGATCCACTTATATAATTCTCCATTCCATTGGAAGGTATTTGCTTGCATTTCATTCAACGCTTTAATCACTTGAGGCGGTTCATCGTTGTACTTTCTGCTGAGCATTTTGTCAAACACTATATCACTTATATCTGCTGTAACTGCAATTGTTGGCAATTTTGATAAGCAATCTGCGTTTTGGTGTTTTGCTCCTGGTCAATGAAGAATTTTGAAGTAATAAGCTTTCAGCTTAAGAGCCCATTATGCTAGCCGCCCCTCAGGCTCTTTCAAGTTCTGCAACCAGCGCAACGATGCATGATCCATTACAACCTTAAACTTTACTCTGTGCAAGTATACTCAGAACTGCTTATATGCATAAATCACCACCAAGCACTCTCACTCAGTTATAGTGTAATTTTGTTCATGGCAATTCAAGTTATGACTGCGGTATGCCGCGGGGTGCTCTTCCCCCTCATCGTCCTTCTGAGACAGGACCGCCCCAACAGTGGAAAGTGATGCATCCATCTGCACTATAAATTCCTTATCAAAATTAAGGTAGCATAACATGGGCGCACTAATTAGCGCCATTTGAAGTGTATCAAAGGCACATTGGCGCTGTTTCGTCCATTCAAACATGACATCCTTCTTTAGTAGCTCAAACAGTGGACCTCCAATGCAACTGAAATTGGTTATGAAGTGTCAGTAATAGCCCATCATCCTCAAAAACACCTTAATGTCCCGCTTACTAACTGGCTTAGTCATCTTCTGGATAGCCTCCACCTTGGCGGGTTGGGGTCTTAGCCCAATTGCATCCACCACAAAACTGAGGTAATCCAGCTGATCCTTGAAGAAGTGGCATTTTTGGGGCTTGATCTTAATATTGGCCTCAGCCAGTCAGTGAAATACTTCTTCCAAATGGGTAAGGTGTTCAGTGAACGTGCAGGAGAAGACGTTAATATCATCAAGGTACACGAGTACACATGACAGCTTCAGATCACCCAGAATGGTGTCCATTAATTGTTGGAATGTAGCTGGGGCATTATACAGCCCTTGCGCATCTGAGTTGGTTGGAAAAGCCCTTTGGATGTGATTATGGCGCATTTTTCTTGTTCTGTCATGGGAAACTCAATTTGCCAATAACTGGATATCAAGTACATTGCCAAGAAGTAGAGAGCTCCTCCTAACCGATCCAGTGCATCATCAATCTGTGACAGAGGGTATGAGTCTTTTTTGGTGACACTATTGAGCTTCCGGTAGTCAATTACTATGCAGTTAGTACCATCCTTCTTTTTAACAATTAGGACAAGTGAAGCCCATGGACTCTTAGATGGTTCAAGCATTCCCTTCTCTAGCAGCTTGTCAATCTACTCAGTGACGACTTCTTCAGCTGCCCTTGATTAGCGGATTGGCTGAGTTTTGATGGGGGGATGATCCCCAGTGTCCAGTCAATGAACAACCCCCTAGCGCACCCCAAATCATGATCTTCAACCACAAATACCTCTTTATATTTTTGAAACAAAGCTTCCACCTGATCCTTCTGGTCTTCTGATAACCCCATAAAAATCTCCTGTGGCACAACCACCATTACACCGGGAGGCAGCTCAATGGGCAGACCAAATTCATCCAAGGAACTGAACTCATGAACCTGGTTGATCTCCCCAACTGGGTTCAGATGTAAATATACTATAATCTGATGCCGGCGGATTTGGAGTGGTCTGCTATGAAGATTTGCTATCAATATATTGATCTCCCCTGGCCCAGAAGTATGATGCCTGGAGCCACGTGGGGCTCAAGCTGCAATTGCTGATAAGGCCAATGATCTCTCCATAGAGCCCAGCTGGCACTACCACCTCTAACTCAGTGTCTACTATTACTTGGTGTCCAGAGGGAATGGATATAGTTCCAGCTGCTTTAAGTGGTAGCCCCTGATATTCATATATCTGATGGGGAAGGGTCCAAGTTTTCCCTTTTAATTGATGATAGTGCACTGGAATCACCCCATTGCTGTAGGCAAGGTTGATTTGTCCCATATCCACTGAATCCTTTGGCACTCTGCTGGAGGTAAATAAATTGGGATCTGCTGTCCCAAAATAGTGAGGGTCTCTTCCATCATGTCAACGACAGCCCCATAGTGTTACATAAAAGCAGTCCCAATCAACAGGTCATAGTTGCTATTTGGTAAAACTACCGCTGGAGCCATCACAACAACAGATCTAAACTGCAAGGGAAGAGTGCTATACGCTCCTTCAGAGACTGTGGTTTATGCTCCAGCAGTCCCATACACCATCTGGTGGTCTATGTCAGGGTTTAAAGATAACTTCGCCACCAACTTAGTGGAGACAATGTTAACAGGAGCGCCCATATCAATTATAGCTCATACTCAGGTTTTGGCTACCACAATGTCACAGTAGGTGCACTCTGAGTAAGATGAATTCCAGCTATTTACTACGTGTACATTCAGCAGTTCACGGTTTCTCAGGAAATCTATAATACTCGCACCAACTGTAGGGTACTCTGTTATAATAGCGTCCACTGGAAGGGAGACCTCTACTCCTTTTAGAGACAATGCATCTGCGAATGGTTCTAGCTGGTCTGAAGGACTTTGGTCAAACATTTAGAAAGTGTAAGGCTTTGGCTGCTCCAGAAACCTTGTTTCCACCATTTCATTGACTTGTGTTTGAGACAGCAAATTTACTCCCCCAACTGGCTGTTGGTAGAGGGAGGAATCATCATACTGGGAGGCTTCTACTGCAATTAATACAGTAGCTTCAGGTGGGACGTATGATTTTGAGATAGCAGAAATAGAGAGTCCCATCTCTACTCCACTCTGACCTTTCCCTGATAACTTTGATCCTGTTGTATATAAGGGATCCGTCGATTAGGGCACCATTGTCCCATGTGCCCAGTGCAACCGCAACTAAAACAACTTACTCCATAGGTCCTACGTCTGTGCTTAATATAAGTTGGCCCACTTGGAAGGGTATTTAGAAGATGATAAGCGTAATCAGACCCACATTGGTTGAACGCCTGCTGTCAATCAGAATATTTAGGGCCAAAGCGGTAGTTGATCAGTTGTCAATTGGCAGATATGTGATATATGTTGGACTAAAGTGAGTAACCTGGTGAAACCTGCACCAACTGATTGATTCCTCTCATATAATTAGGGTAAGCAATGGCGACAGTGTGAATCTGTTCAATGTTGGGTGGTGGGAAAGTTACAGCTAAGCGATGTACAAACTTAACAAGTTTAATAAGAGGTACATTGGCCTCCAACAATGGGGCCATGACGTTGAAAATCTCAGGGTATGGCTTCACCGCAGAGGACATAGCAATGCACACATCAACTTCAGATAAAATCCCTGCCCCAATCAACACATGGGTTTCCGCCATAAAACGCTCAGCAAATGTGGTGAGGGTCTCATTTTGCTGAAACCCAATGGTCAAGAACGCAGCTTTCCGCTGCAACATCTTTGCAGTTCCGCCAAACAACCACAGCACAATCTTCTTAGCTTCTTGGTATGTAACAGAAATATCTGGAAGATAACAAATGACTTGCTCAGCACTTCCGACATCCAAGGTTTAGATCAACAGTTTCGCCCTTTGCCAGTCTGAGGTTCCTTCAGTTGCAAACTCAAATTGTTGAAAGAACCCATGAATATTTCCATCACAATCAAGTGGCAGATTTTCACTGCAAACTTCCTGGAGCAGTTCATCTTGTCTTTTGAGCACAGTGTCCAATGCAAGTTTTAATTCCTCATATGCAACAGCACCAGCATCTCGTGCAGATTCCTTATCAAAGTAACCGGACTGCAACATAGCAGGCAACTGGGTTTTATTATTTTTATAACTGATCAATGGGCCTCCTGTAATGAGCACCACTGTTATAAAATTGGCGGTAACAATAGATACTCCATCGGATTTTGCACAGGGGTTGACCCACTGAGCAATCAAGACCAACGATATGATGATTGTTGTCCATGAAACAGCAGAATAAATTTATAAATAAATATGGAGCACTTGCTCCCACAACCTCTTTTAAATATACTTAATACCATGGATTCTTCCTATTCCGCTTCCCTAAACTCACTTAACAACAACCTCCTCTTAATCTTAATCAGGGGAGGATACCCCAGTGGTAGAATAGGGACCTCTACCACTGCCTCCCCGAGTTCAATTCCAGTAGAGGAACTTTGGGTAGGGGATGACTATGACTGTGTTGGCGTTGCGCACCAATGCCTTGAACTGAGATAGCGAATAGAAAAGGTGGTCCATGGAGTTCCTGACCTATCATACGCCACGCGTGGAGGTTTTCAGATTTTATTCTCCTTTCCCATTCATTTGATTTCCCCTCAATTGGTGCGGTATTGTCACCAGGTCAGCCCACCTCAAATAAAATTTAAACAACCTCCTATTAAGCACCCATCTCGCTTATATTACAGTAGCTTGGATGATACCATTCTCATAGCTTGGACTATTTAGTTCCACCAATTCTCCTCATTTCAGCTGATTATTTTTTAATTCTCTATCGCCTTAATTGTAGGCAATTTAATTTGTATTTGTCAAATGTTGACATCTCCTTATTTAGAGGCAATCCAATAATAAGCCCGTTTTATCCAATAAAACCAATAATCCCAATATCACCTCATCTCGAGGCACTCAAATAATCATATCTGATATCATTTTCAGCGGATTCCGCCCTAGCCGTCCCATGATTATTGTACAGTCATATCAGGATCATGACATACATCAACCTCTAAATATGAAGCCAAGGCATTAAAAAGCTCTCAGTATGGTTTAAAACAGAGGTCAACGCTATGCTTATGTCACATTCAGTTAAAACTCCTGCCCTAATTAATACATGGTCTTCTTCTGAGAATCATTCAGTAAATGCAGTGAGGCTCTCATTATGTTGAAACCCAATGGTTAAAAACTCAGCCTTCCATTGCGCCATCTTTGAAGTTCTTCCAAACAGCCACAGCACAGTATCCTTCACTTTTTGATAGGTAATGGAACTGTTGGGAAGATAGCAAGTAACTTGGTCGGTGCTCCCAACATCCAGAGTGGACATTAGTAATTTGGCTTTACGCCATTTGAAGCTCCTTCTACTGCAAACTCAAATCATTCAAAGAATCCCTGGATGTTCCCATTGCGATTAAATGGAGGCAGCTTGTTGATACAACATTCTTGCAAAAACTCCTTCTTCCATGTAAGCACAGTGTCTAGGGCAAGCTTGAGTTCTGCATATTCAACATTTTCAGTAGTTTGAGATGATTTCTTGCCAAAGCAAGCCTGATATGACATGACTAGCAACTGAGGAACTTTTATCAGTTTATGTGATTGATCAATGGGCCCCCTGTAGTGAGCACCACTGTCATAAAATCAGAGTATTTGTTAAAATACACCATAATCAATATTGCGCAGGGTTTGACCCACTGAGAAATAGGACCAATGATATGGAGATCATTGCCCTTGAAAAAACATAAATAAACTTATTTAATAATTATAAAGCACTTGCTCCCACTATACTTCTTTGCTTAATATAATAAACACAACGGATCCTCACTATTTTGCTCGCTCTAAACTATTAATAACCTTATCTTTTTGATCATCTCCTCTCACTTGTATTGTTGCTTTTTGGATGATACCGCTTTCATGGCTTAGTAATTCACTTCGCCATATCTCATTGGTTCTGCCAATTCTTCATTTGTTAAATTCCCAATCACCTAATTTGAGGTGATTTCCCTAACAACCCAATATCGCCTCATTTCAAGGCGCTCGAATTACCATAACTTATATCAAACTTGGCAGATTCCATCCATTCCACCATAACAACTTAGGGCTTATTGTCCAGTCATATCAGAATCATGACATACATTTCATCACAAACTTAGCCACAGTGACCACCCCCAGATCACATATTGCCTGTGCCTCAACTCACCTGGTTGAGTGGTCAATCGCCACCAGAATATGCTTGGACCAGTTTGCTCCAGTTGGCAGAGGCCTTACCACATCAATAGAAACAGTATGCCAAGAAAAGTGAGGTTTTACTAACTGGTATGAAGTCTTTTGGTGGGATGGCTTCTCCACTTGGCACTGGTGGCAGCAGGAGATCATATTAATCATGTCAAATTGTATGCTTTCCCAGTAGTACCATGGTCACATCATTTTCAGGGTCTTGTATACACCCACATCTCTGACTGCTTGGTGTGCACTCATTATAGTATTTGGTCATGCATAAGTCTTGGGATATTCACAATATTGTACCCTATCCGCTTGTACAACTCACCATTCTTCTGGAATTTATTGACCCTTATTCCATCTAATACCTTGATGACTTGAGGCAATTCATCATCATATTTCCTGCTGATCATCTTGTCAAATACTACATCACTGAGATTCACCATAATGGCAATGATAGGCCTTCTTGATAATCAATCGTCATTTTAGTGTTTTGCTCCATGTCAGTGAAGTATTTTGGAATTGTAAGCCTGCAGCTTAAGAGCCCATCGGGCTAGACGCCCCTCAGGCTCTCTGAGGTTCTGCAACCAGCATAATAACGCATGATCCATTACAACTTTAAACTTTACCCCATGCAAAATATATCCTGAATTGCTTGTATGCGTACATCACCGCCAAGCACTCCCGCTTGGTCATGATGTAATTTTGCTTGTGGCAGTTCAAGATATGACTGCAGTATGCAACCAGATGCACCTTCCCCTCATCGTCTTTTTGTGATAGAACTGCCCCAACGGCGGAAAGTGATGCATCCATCTGATCAATAATTTTTTTTTCAAGGTTTGTACAATGTAGTACCAGCATGCTGATTAATGCTGTATGAAGTGTATCAAAGGAACATTGACAACGTTCCATCTTTTGAATGCATCATTCTTTTAAAGTAATTCAAACAGCGGTCCTCCAATACAGCTGAAGTTGGTGATGAAGCATTGGTAGTAATTGGCTATCCCCAAAAATACTTTTATGTCACATTTGCTGCTCGGTGGGGTCATTTTCAAATAGATTTCACCTTGGTTGGTTGAGGTTTAAGCCCCTTTTCATCTACCACTAAGCTGAGGTGCTCCAGCTGATCCTTGAAAAAGTGACATTTCTGGGGTTTGATCTTGATGTTGGCCTCATCCAGATGGTGGAGTACCTCCTCCAAATGGTTAATGTGCTCAGAAAATGTGTAGGAGAATACATTGGTGTCTTTGAGGTACACAAGGACACACAACAGCTTCAGGTCTCCAAGGATAATGTCCATAACCCGTTGGAACGTAGCTGGGGCGTTACGCAGCCCTTGGGGAATATGGTCAGTTGAAGAAGCCCCTTGTATGTGATTATGGCGCATTTCTCCTGTTCCGCCATGGCAACTCATTTTACCAATAACTGGAATTCAAATCCATCGCCGTAAAGTAATGAGCTCCCCTAACCAATCCAAAGCATCATAAAACCATGGCAAGGGGTACGAGTCCTTCTTAGTAATACTATTGAGCTTCTGGTAATCTATTAATATGTAGTTGGTGCTGTCCCTCTTTTTTTACAATCAGAACAGGCGAAGTCCACGGATAGTTTTGACAGTTTGAGCATCCCTTTCTCCAGCAGCTTTTATAATTCCTTGGTCACTACTTCTTCAGCTGCCCTTGCTTGGTGGATTGACCGGGACCTGATGGGAGGATGATCCCCAGTGTCTAATCAATACACCCCCCAAGAACACCCTAAATCATGATTTTCAACAGAAAAGATCTCATTGTACTTTAAAACAAGGCTTCCACCTGATCTTTCTGGTCTTCCAATAACCCCATTAAATTTTCACGCGGTACAACTGTCATTATGCCAAGCTGCAGTTTATTGGGAAGACCAAATTCATCCAGCAACCCAAACTAATGAACCCATAGGACCTCCTAAATTGGGTTCAAATGTAAATATGCCACTATTTAGTGCCAGCAGATTCACTTTGGTTCATTCTGGAGAATTGCTATCAAGACCTTGATCTCCCCATGTATCATAAGTATAATTCCTGGAGCCACGTGGGGCTCAGTCTGAAATTGCTGATAATGCTTAATGACCTCCCATAGAGCTTAGCAGGCACTTCAACATCTAACTTGGTGTTTATTGTTACTGGGTGTCTAGAGGGGATGGTTATAGGGCTAGCGGCTCTAAGTGGTAGCCCTTGATATTCATGTTTGATGGGGAAGGGCCCAGGTTTTCTCTTAAGTCAATGGTAGCAAACTGGAATTACCCTGTCACTATAGGCAAGTTTGATATGTCCCATATGCACTGAGCTCTTTGCACTCCGCTGTTGTAAAATAAATTAGGATCCACTGCCCCAAAATCTTGAAGGCCTCCTTCAATCATATCAACAACAGCACTATAGTGTCGCATAAAAGTGGTTTTAATCAACAGGTCATAATTGCTGTTTGGTAACACTATAACCGGGGTTACAAAAACAAATGATCCAAGCCAAAAGGGAAGCGCACTGTAAGCTCCCTCAGAGACTGTAATTTCTGCTCCAGTGGTTTCATAAACCATTTAATGTTACACATCAGGGTTTAATGTCAAATTCACCACCAACTTGTGGAAACTATGTTAATTGGAGCACCCATATCTATTGAAATGCAAACTTGGGTTTTGCTACAACAATGTCACAGTAGGTACACTCCGAGTAAGATGAGCATTGATATTTCACTACATGGACATTCAAAGGATTGCTTTTTCCCAGGAAGCTTATAATACCTGCACCAACTTTAGGATACCCTTTATTAATAGAATTTAATGGGAAAGCGATATCTACTCCTCTCAGGGAAAGCGCGCCTGCAAATGGTTCCAGTTTGTCTAAAGAACTTTGTTCAAACATTTGACAGGAGTAAGGCTTCAAGAGTTCCATAGTCCTTTGTCCACCGTGTCTTTGGTTTGTGTCCATGTCAGTACATTTACTCCCTCAACCGGCTGCTGATATAGGAATGTATCACCATACTGGGGGGACTTCCGCTGTATATACTTCAATAGGTACAGGTGGGACGTTTGGCGTTGGGATAGCAGAGGTAGAGAGTCCCATCCCTACTCCGCTCTGACTTTTCCATTATAGTCTGTCCTGCTGTATGTGATGGTCCCAATGATTGGGGCAATCTCTTTCCAGGTGCCCAGAGTGGCCACATATGAAACAATTAACCCTGTAGGGTCTGCATCCTTGATTATTATAAGATGGTCCTCACAAATAATTTGAATGTAGGGGATCAGATTAATTAGGCCCAGGTTAGTAGTTGGACTGTTGATGATAAGCAGGTCAGGGGCGGAAGTTGAACTGCTAGGGGTAACTTGGCAGAATATGAATCAAACGGCTGAATTCTCAAAATAAGGAGGTTTGATGACGGTGGCAGTATACTTCCTCTCTGTATTGTGTAGAGGGAAGGTTACAGATAAACAGCACAAAAACTGAACAACCTTAAGCAGGGGTATGTCATCATCCAACATTGGGGTTATGACATTGTAAAGCTCATGGTATGGCTTCACTGCGGAGGTCATTGCAATACACACGTTGGATTTGTATAAAATCCCCACCCTAAATAGCATGTGAACTTCTGCTGTAAATCAATCAGCAAAAGTGGTGAGGGTATCATTATGCTGAAACCTGATGGTCAAAAACTCAGCCTTCTGCTTCAACATATTTGTGGTTCCTCCAAACAACCACAGCACATTATCCTTTACCTCTTGATATGAAACGGACTGTTTGGAAGGTAGCAGGTGACTTGATCAGCACAACCAACATCCAAGGTGGATACTAACAGTTTCACTTTATGCCAATCTGAGGCGCCTTATGTCACAAACTTGAATCATTTAAAGAAACCATGAATATTCCCATCACAATCAAATGGAGGCAGCTTATTAATAAAAATCTTTTGCAACAACATCTTCCTGCCATTTGAGCACAGTGTCCAAGGTGAGTTTAAGTTCCTCATGTTTGAATGTTGTGTGTCGTGCAAACCCCCTGTTAAAGCAATCCTGATGTGACATGGCCAGTGATTGGTAGATTTTTATTTCTTTGTGATTGGTCAATGGGCCCCCAGTAGTGAGCACCACTTTTATAACTTCAGCAATACTTAGAAGATACACCGAAGGGCTTTGTGCAGGGTCAAGTTCATTGAGTAATAGAATGAACAATATGGAGATAGTCAATCCTAAGCACACATGTAAAATAAATATAATATAATAAATAGGAGCTATTACTCCGGCGACACTTCTTTGTTTAACATAATATTTTCAGTGGACGCTTGCTGCTCCGCTCTCTCTTTATTACTAAAAACATCCCCCTTTCAATATGCTCATATCACTGATAGCTCAGTGACCTCAGTCGATACCAACCCTTTTGCTTAGACTAATCATTATGCCATATTCTCATTGGTTCTGGCAGAGTTTACTATTCATTAAATTTATGATCACCCTTTTTGAGGCGATCCACTCAGTATTCATCATATGTCAACATTCTCATTATTTGTTGTTCATCAACATCACCATATCGCCTGATTCAGAGGTGATACAATATATTCTTTCCAACCCAATATTGCCTCATCCTAAGGAGCTCAAATAATTGTAACTCATAATCATGATCAGTTGATTCTACCCATTCCGCCATAATGACTTAGGGCTTATTATCCAGTCACATCATAATTTCAACAACTACCCTTCCAAATATTGAGGGTAAGTCAAGATATATGATTGGCGGTGAAATCCTTTTTAAGTAAGAGTTGCACTTCTTGGCCCAGTTACAGGATTCATCTTCAAAATCAAAATTTTCCCTTTTCCTTCCTTTCTCACTGCTTTGCTAGACATCTTTTTACACGATAACCATCTCTCCCATGGGGTGCTTAATATTGTACAAATTCTTATTGGCATATCAGCACAGGTATTCACTTGGGGTTAGACTCAGGCACCTAGCTAACCACTGGATCAGAACTAGGCATCCATAGGGTATGTTTTACATGACCATGCGTGGAATCATGAATAGAGTTGTGATTCCTAGTATGGCCAATCATAATTTAAGAACCATTATCTGCTGCCAAAATGGTTACTCTATAATTAAGTTTTCTGATTGCAGTTCTAATGACATTTAGGTTGTCAGCTTAGTTGCAAATGATTATTGGAACAATCAACAGTCATAACTTTTCTTTCCATTTGACATCGCTTTCAAGCAAGTTTATTGAAAAGCATATGCTAATTTTCCATCGCCACCTCCACCGTATCATTTTCCATTTTATGTCAGCGGATCCGCCACCTGCTACCCCAGTGTGGGGCAGCAGCGCTCCACCTGCTAGCATTTTCCGCCCTGCAGGCAAACGTGTGTGAACTGGCTCATCCAGTCCGCCTAATGCATCAGGCCGATTTGTCACTCCTAGGGACTTATCATTACACTTAGCATGAGTACACCCAACCAGCCCCCACCCACTAGCCCTACCCTGATCCAATATTCACTTTTGCCTCCGAGTCAAATATGGGCATCTCTTCCCATATGCCAACAAAGTGATAATTGAGATGGCAACATCCACGTTTTCACCAGCGGGATTTATTGACTTCCGCCCTTATAAGGGCTATTTTGAATTGGTTTTCCCACTGAAGAGGACGCAGCTGCAGCAGCATCTACGCCTTTAATATAAAAACACTCCTATTTCCACAACCCGTACACGCCTCCCCAGTGACACCACAATGGTGGTGAACTTTGCAAACCTTCCTTCACACCTTCCGCCTCAAACACTCTATGAAGAACTAATGATGGGGTTATCCAATTATGGTACAAACCCCATCCTCCACTTCCTGGTCCCAAGAGGAGCTGAGCGGTTAGCAGCACCATGGGCAATGGCCACCATCACCCCCCACCAACCAACCGTAGCCCAGCACATCCCTCCACATGCCCATATCCCATCTGCACCAGAACACTTCTTTTGGGCTCATGTTGACAACAGCTGCACCATTTGTCCCCTATGCCATGAGTTGAATAATTCCAAAAAAACCTGTAGTTTCAACTTAAAACTAGCGGATTCCTCCAACCCCACACATGGGGCTGCACAATCATTGTTTGAGTGGAGATTTTGGCTGCCCCCACCCCATCCACCTAAACGCTCAAAAATCAACGAAACCTTTGTAACCACAGACCAAGATAGCTTAATTTCAAACAATTTACCCAATAAGGAGCAGGTTTGGACCCATCTTCAGTCCAACCGATTTAACACCCCAAAAATTATCCAACCAAAACCTTATCCATCTGAGTCAATCACGCTCATTCAAAATCCCTGGGACCTATTGGATGAAATTACTGAATCTTTGAAATTTTGTACCTCCTCCCGAATTTTCAATTAATTTGGAACCATATCTACCTTCAGATTTCGATGCCCCATTCCCACCCAAGAAATATGTCCCCAAACCCACTGCTACCCCATTTTTGAGTGTCCATCCACTTGCCAAAGCCGCTGTGGCCTCTCCTGATAGCCGCCATCTCCGTGAAGCCATGGCACAATCTGTTGCTCAATTTGTTGAAGGGCTACATTTAATCCGTTACCCTGATGATTTCCCTGTGGTTGAAAAGGAGGAAATTGAACGATTAAGGGAAACCGCTGCCTCTGCTGTCAAGCAAGTTGTTGCACTGGCAGAATTTCTCCCCACCACGCGCATCACCAGAGCCAATATAACCAAATTTTCTCAGCTTCCCAATGCATGCATACAAGCTGAACACCATATTGCCAAATTCCTAGAGGCTATGCTCCAGACCCAGCTTGTTAGCAATGAACTTTATCCTTATCCATTTTTCCTCAACCCACATCCTGCGGATGCCTCAACCCCTTTGCTCTCAGCTTTAGTCTGTCTCTTCATTAATGAAGAAGAAATTGATAAGCTTTTTGAAACCCCCTCCCCTCCGCCATGGTGGTATAAGCGGTCCACAACTGCTACACCTGGTTGGCTTGGTTTTACTTTTTGTTTTAGTGTTCCGCCACTCATTTAGGGCTTTTGGTTTGTGTTTTTTTGGTTGATTTTGTATCAGTAATGTCTGTCCCCTGGTTGGCTTACCTCAAATAAATTTAAATTTAGTCAATCAACAGTCATCTTAAGCTTATTGTCCTATCACACCTATTTCTGACTATATACTAAACTGAAGAGGGAACATCAGGTTGCACAAGCTTATAACTTTCTTCATAGCGAGGTGGCTCAACTGATTATGTTGTTTGACATGTAAGATCAAATCAGCTCAGATTACACCAATCTTTCAATTGCAGACGTCAACCTTCAGGTGTTTTACCATCTTTTAAATATAGATTGGTTGATTTAAATATGAGAATATGATATATAGGACAGCAGCGAGTAGAAGCAAAAAACAGATTACAGACTAATGAGCCTTAGAATAACACCATAATTGCACAAGATTATGGCAAAAGTTAGGATTTTAGCCATGTATCTTCTTCAAGCCTGCCATATGTAAGTGATAAAAACATACCCACCACGTTTTATGCTATCTAAGATACAACTTATAGGCCTAGAGAATTAATACTTATGGACTGCTTTTAAAGCATTAATGCTTGCTGATATTCAATTTTTAGATTCATCTATCTTTAGCATGAAACAATGGCCTCCCCCTTCCACCCTCCCTCCGTGCTCTGGTGGTTGCAATCACCATGTGAACTATCCACACGATTGTCTTGGATGCCATCGCAGGCTCCACCCCCACCCTCCCAGAAGCTGTCCACAGATTCCGGTCTCATTTGGTGGACAACTTTCAGGCGTGGATGTTTGGATACCTCCCACCGCGTCGCTGACAGCTGGTCTCCTCCTGGTTCCCAGTTTGGTTCATTAAATCAGACCCTTTCCTCCACACATGTTCAATTGTGGCTACGGCCCCTTCACACGTTCTCTCCCCCTCCCCATAAGTGGCGTTCCCACTGGCAACAAGAGATAGCATCGCTTCTCTGGGGTGCCTCCCCTGTTACTAAGTTTTGTCTCTTTCAGGTCAAATTTGGAAGTGTCTGTACCATGGTCGGCCTTCCTCACAATAAATTTAAAATCTTTAGCATGAAAACATCATGTTTCATTTAAACTTAACCACGTCACTTTTCTATATTAGCTAGCTGTGAGCAATATCATTGTCTGATGAGTAATATACTATGGCTTAGGCTGTAACGCTTTTCAGTAAATAAACTATCATATTTATAAGCGTCTATGTATAGTATCTATAGTAGTATTATCTAGACTAGATCAACTATTATAGATAAAGATAGCTTCTATCACAAAATTTAATAAGTTGATGACTAGGAGTATAGATAAAACATATTAAAATGGATTGCCAATTTTCAAATTAGCTTTAAAAATATTTTTATCATAAATGTCACAGTCAAGCAAATGCCTGACTGCCAAATAGCCTTAGTCTTCTTAATATACAAGGACTGAGGCTTAACAGGTTTGCTTTAAGGGCCTAAACCCTTGGAAATTGGCCTCCAACTTGAGGCCATTGGAAAGAACAAGTTTTAAAAGAGGCCAGGATTTATTAAGATGGAGGCATTTAAAAGCGATTTGAAGCCTAAAAATAGATAAAGAAAAGTTTGTGTAATGTCAAGGATACATTCAATGTTCTAAAATGCATTTAGAATTTTTATGAAAAAGAACTGAAAATAGGTAATCTAATGATAATAGCCCATGATGTCCATTGAATTTTCCCAATTACCCATAATTGTTAAGGTATATAAGCAAACAGATGAATGAGGTTAAAGTAACTTTGTCATATATAGGATTATATATAAAAATAGAATCCAGAAAAAATTATGAAATCTCAGAATCATCTATATATGAGGAAAAGAGATCAACTGGCTTGAAGATTGATATGAACTACACCTTTGAATCTTACAAGGACATCACATCCTTGTATGCGCTTTCTGGGGGCCAAACCATCCTAATCATGCTCAGTATTGAACTTACCTTGGCTCATGACCTTTTTATCAGATGATCTACAAGCTGATAGACTACAATCTCACCGCTAAGGCACTCTACTACTTTTTGGGCACATACCTGAGACTTTTTATCAAACTGTTTCATCCCCTTTTAGAAAGATACTGTATATCACAAAATAATCACTTACACATGACAGATGGATGTTGCTGACCATGCTAATAGGAATTAAATAGAAAAATAGGCAATAAAAACTAGTTAATGAGCATCTATAAGCCAAAAGGGTGCTAGCTACTAATGACACTTTTAGGCTTATAGATTACAAGATAACAAACAACTATTTAAAAAAGCAATTGAGGTGGGTCAACCTTGTTCCACCAGCTAAAGTGGGCACCGGACAAAAGTTTCCCCAAAGCTTCCTCGCCATCTGATATAGCTTGCTAGGCTGATAACCTAGGGGCTATATTAGGAATTTTTTTTAATTTATGATAATCCCTTTGTTTGGCCCATTTGAAAATATAAAGATGCGTGGCGGCTCCCCCTTTTGAGTTGGGCACCACTAGTGCTAAAAAAAGAGGTGGGTCAACCTTGGGACAAATATACTACAATGAGTTTTTTTTTAGCCAGTACAGGTTTCAAACATGTGTTGAACAAAACTTGCACTATAGTAGAAGCAGGAATTACCCTTCCAGGCTAACCACCTTATAACAAACGACTATATTTCTGATTATTTTCTCATACAATATAGATCTCATACCAGAACAAGGTCTCTATCTTTATCTTAAGTTATTTCAGCAACTAAATTAACTATCAATAAATTATTAAATAGGTTCTAAGGATCATTTTTAAGTCACATTAGATTTTTGTGCTACTGAATGAAACTTATCACTTTTAACCTAATGCACTTTTATCTACCATGTGATTTATCTATCATCAATCTTAAAAAGCTATTTGTTTATTTCTAGATCTAATTTGGACTATATTGACCTCTAGATGAAGTAAGTCCCTTTTAATTATCATATTTACCAGCATTTAACATTTTTGCTAAAGTGAAATACCTTTTTACCGCCTTCTAGGCCTTATTTTTATAGAAGGGCATATATGAGATGCCACCCTACACTAAGTGATGATACTAAATTTTAAGATGCTCACATAACCGCACTATTATATGGACTTTAGTCATATCTTAACCTTACTTAGTATAACGAATCTTGAATCTAATTCAGTTGATGTTATACCCATAATGAATTATACTTGCATAAGTATATAATACATAAAAATACTCATAGTTATCATCCTATGGCATCAAGATGCCATATATAGCTATAAGCGTATTGTTATATATAAGAAGCTAAGATTTTTAACTAGGTAGAGATTAAAGTGCTTAAACCCTCAATACTTAGGAAAAAGTGAAGGATGTATTATTGTTTTACATAAAAAATGCTCTATAATCCTTTAGGGTAGTAGGTTGGTTGCTGCAGCGCATTACCAAGAAAAGTTTACCAGAGCTTGATATACCAAATCGTGAAGTTACGCTGCCATCATGGCGCAGGTAGCTATCCTAAACTAGCCATGACCTCAGTATAAGAGAAAGTGTATCAATGTATTGCTGATGTATGCCAGCATGCTACATCTCAAAATAAAATTTACATCCAAAAAATATCTTAGTCCATTTATGTACCTCATTACTGTAAGTTGGATATAATTTTATCACCTTATATACTGACTTATATAAAGCTTTATGGTAGCTAAGAAGACTATAAGCTATTTTTTTGTACTTATGCTACACTCTGGTAACTGTTATGCACACCAAATGGTCATATTACTTTTTATAAGGCTTGATAATAGCCTAAAAAGCTTATTTCTTTGGACAATAGAGCGGTTTAGAGTAACCTTAACAGTTATAAGAAGATCTGATGCTAGGAGTGTACATGATTACTAATATATTAGTAATTTTACACATGGGAAAACAATCTGACATTTCAAGATTGACCAATCTAATTATACAATAGTAATGAGCAAACTTTTATATATAGGGTTATGTGATAATCTAAATACCCTTAGCATGTAAAAGTAATTTACAAAAAGATGATACCAAAAAGGTTAGATCAAGCTTAAGTGAACTGTCAAAGCTTTGTACCTGAGATGTTAAGAACTGGTGTGGTTCCAGAGTCCAAATTTAGTGTTGCATAATATTTATGTTAATGTACGACATCTGCTCACCATAGTATACTATAATTGGTACAATCTTATTATATTAAGACCATTGGCACAATCAGTGTCACCAAGTTCAACTACGCCACAACCTCTACTAAATTGCACCTAATAATCTATGTTTTTGATAATATCTCAGATTATTGTTTAAAACTAGTTCAGGAGACAAGTCAAGACCTTCTGGAAAAGTATGGCTGCAAAAGGTTAATTTACATTTATGTATAAATTAGGACATGTGTAGTATATCCATTATGATATATTGGAAACTTAAAAGCAGATTAGAGGGTAGCATTATTCTTTGAAAGTTACCCAATCAAAAAGAAATTATTCTGTAATATTTATTGAATGAGAGGCCAAACTTACTAGTGACATCATTATTAACACTCACTGGAATGATAATTACTTAACAGCCATGTGTCAAAATGTTTGATAGTAATCTCATATAATTGATTCAGTATGCACTTATATGCTAAAGGCCTTCTAAGAAGGCACAAATAAGAATAGAGAAGAATCTAGGATTTCTACAAGATTCAGAAACTTAATATTGTATAGAAACATTGCAACCAATCAACAAGAAATCTAGGTTAAGGCGACTTTTTTATTGTATGTAACTTATATTTAAGGATTGTCTATAAAACACAAAAGAACTTTACTATTTATAAAAAGTCTAAAATTGAATCATAAATTTAAGCTTATATATAGGGTCTTGTTGAGGATAGGACAAAGCTTTAAAGATTTGATAAAACTTTGGAAGAGTGATAACCTTAAGGTTAATTCATACAGCTCAGAAGTATTTTGGAAAGGTAAAATAATTAGATGCCTTGTGGTTTACAAATTATTTTGACCCTAAAGTAAATTTCTGATATTGAATGTAAGTTATCAGAGATATCAAAAAAGTTTAGATTATAATTTTTAAGGCTTATATAATTGTTTCATAAGAGGTATAGATGAAAACTACTAATTTACACATACTTGTTATTGCCTTAGTTAACTAGTGGCTATATATGACTCATTTTATTTCTTAATAGTTACCTGACATTTTAGAATTATCTTAGTAAATTATAGGTAAAAGGTTATTTATTATAAGAAAAAGTAAAACCTGTGAAGACAGAAAGTAATTTTTAGAGTGAGGGTTAACATTTGTATATGCAAAAAGCTTAAGCAATATGTAAAGTAAATGGACTTTTCTTTCTCGTTGCAAACACTTTTGCAACCCATTCAATTAAAGACTAAATCTAGTTTGATAATCTCATAGAGGGGATTAGTCTGCGCCCATTTCTGGGAGCAGTTGGGCAAGCAAGGCAAGAGGAGCAGGCGGAAGGCCCGCGGCCTCTAACATTCAAAAACGCCCCGGAGAATCCGGCGGAATAGAAAAAAATCTAAAAACCGGCGGTCACAATTTCCCCAGAGATACTCGCGTGGCAAGCATGATGCAACCAGTACATCAATACGCCACATTCCCAGCCACTTTCGTCGGTGAATTTGGAGTCCGTGTGTATCTGGACATCCAAAAAATGGCCTATGGGAAAAATTTTGTGAAGATGTACACAAAATTTTCCCAACCACGGTGTACGTTGCACCTCACTCCATGTCACACGGTTGGCTGGACCTAGGTTTTGAAAGCAAAATAGCAGCAGATGAGGCTGCAGCAGTGCACGTAGTGGTTGACCTCCCCGAAGGGCAATGGGTTGTCAAAACTAAATGCACCAGATGGACAAAATCAAACCAAATTTTCCTCACATTTGACTTTTTGCCTACTACGGTAAAATGTGACATTTTGGAGCAACACCTGAAAGATGGTCTCACCATATATGGCAAAATACAATCTTTCAAAATGCAATGTTTCACGCTGATGCCACACCTGTGCACCGGCAAAGCCATCGAAGTTCTGACCCCAACTGAGGAGATCGCGAAGGACCTAACCCAGATCCCACACTCCACCTTTATTGACATTGCAGGGCACACCACCCACCCATTCCGGGTAACCGTGGACAGCGCGCCCCCATTTGCACCCACTGTGACGCGTTCAGCCATAAGGCACATGCGTGCCCCATTAAAGAGGGCGTTACATTCCAAGAGCACCCCTCGGCGGCCATGGCCAGTGGAGAGGCGCACTACGAACCAACTGCAAGCACCAAAGAGGCTTTCCCGTGGGGAGCACAAGGCTGCTACCTATTGGTAAAGCCCATCTCCCCGCAGGAGTGGAAGAAGGCCAAGCAGGCCCATAGGACTGCAGCCAAGGAAGTGGCCAAGGTCACCACCACCATCCCACACTCACAACGCCAGGAGGACATGGAGACCTTTGTGGCGGAAGCAACTCAGAAATCCATCACCCAATCAGATTGGGAGGACCAAGCTGAATGGGCCACTCAATCCGAGGATCTGATGGGAGATTTGATCTCACCCAATCGCTGCACCCAAGCCCCAGTTGAAACTGACTTGGGACCTATCCCAACCAAAAATTTTTTTTTGCCCCACTTGACGGTGCACTGAACTTATCTGCACCGCAAAAAATTCATCCGACGTCGGGAAAACAAAAAGCAAAGGCCAAAGCCAATGTGACTCTTTCCGCAAAAATTAACAAAAACCCCAATAGCATTGCTGCTAATACCCGCACTGCTGTGAAAGCCAATGGGGACCTGGAAGAGGCTGGTGGGCCAGGGGGCCCACCCCCTCGCACCTAAGGTGCAATGGGGGAAACCTTCACTCTAGGGACGCTGAATATTGCTGGACTCAAGGCCTCCCCGTCCCAGGCTAGGAAACTGAGTTTTTCTACAAAATAATTTACCCGTGGATATCCTGGCCATCCAGGAAACCCACTGTCCACGAGGTTCCGAGGATGCTTGGAAAACAATGCTCCTACCATCCCTATCCTTTTGGTCAAAGCACTGTGGGGTGCTAATTCGGAAAACAATTTTTTCAAATTTACATCTTCAGAAACATTCCTAAATGACTGAGTGCTCGTTGTCACCTTCTCATGGGCTGATGTTGCACACACAATTGTCAACATTTATGCCCCAAAACGGTGCACAAGAGCGTCAGGAATTTTCTCGTTGGTCAAATCCCTCCCGCTACCCCCTGATTCTTTCCTAATTGGCGACATAAACTGTTGGCTAACCTCACCAACGGACCAGTGGCTGCCCTCACCCCACGCCCCACAGGGTCACGTAGAACTACGCGTTCTAAAAGCCACCCTTGGGTTAATGGATGCACTGCCGCGACATGCCCCACTGCTCAAAAACATGACGCGTCCCCACATCCACAACGGCCAATTAAGGTCCATGACCCGCATTGACCTTATTCTAGTGCCGGCGAAATTCCAACCCCACATCTCCCACTTCAAAACAACAAAAATGGAATTCTCCGACCACCGAATGGTCTCGATAACATACCACTTACCCATCACAGTTGCAAAGGCCCCACATTGGTGCAAAATCTGCCCCCAGAGCTTGCATAGCCAGGATTTTCCACGTGGGTGGAAGAGGCAACTTTGGCAAAAACATTTGTTGCACCGTTTTGCACGGACCCCATTTCCACATGGGCAACTTTCAAAAAAGACACCATCCGCCACTATCAACATCTCTCATCCAGATGCTCACGAGCCACATCGGCGGTTATATCGCGCGCGCTGGTGGAATTGGCCCACTTGGAGTCCAACATTCCAGCCTCAGGATATAGCCCTGTATGGGGCCAGAAGTGGGCGGAGGCAGCAGCCCACCTCAACGCACTTGAAAGGCAACACAAACATCAGGTTTGTGTCCAATACAGGGCCACACGCATCACTAAAGTGACAAGTGCACCACATACTTCTTCAAAAAATTTTTTGCACCATGCCAGAGTGTGGCCTGCACACAGGTGTGAAGATCAGATAATTCTATCGTGGACACATGGGCGAAGTGGCAATCGAAATGCAAAGATATTACTCCGAGTTATACTGAGCCAAACCAATTCACCCAGCCAAAATGGCAGAATTTCTCGACAGAGCTCATATCCGCACCATTTTCTGATACCCGGAAATAATGAATTTAATTACTCCAAACAAATTATGGACTACCATTCATAGTGCGCCAAACCAAAAATGCCCAGGCCCAGATGGCATTCCATATGAGTTCTACAAAAAATATTTTAAATACATATCCCTATTGCTGCTAGCCTCACTCAACCAAAGCCTGTTGGAAGTGCGCCTCCTACCAGGAGGACATGAGGCTTTACAGTCACACTCTTCAAGAAAGGGGATAGGCTAGACTTAGCCAACTGGCGCCCCATTTCTCTAACAAACACAGACACCAAAATTTTAACAAAAATCATGGCTAACTGTTTAGGGACTGTAGCATCTGCCACCATCTCTCCAGAACAATTCAGTTTCATCCCCAGAAGGTCAATTTGGGATAACGTGCACTCTGTGGCTAATGTGTGTCAGTCCACAGCCTCTGGGGCACTTGTATTCTTGGACCAACAAAAGGCCTATGATAGAGTAAACTGGGAATACCTTTGGGGCCTGCCTCCAACAATTCCGCCTACCTCCCCGCTTCATTAACTGGGTGATGCTGCTCACGGAATCTGCAACAATGGCTGTGCGCGGCCCAGGTTTCCTAACGGAAGTAGTCCATCCTCAAAGGGGCCTGCGACAAGGGGACCCCCTGAGCCCACTCTTATACAACTTCAGCCTTGACCCACTACTGCGAAATGTGAATGCTCAACTCACTGGGGTCCATGTGCCAGGCCAAACCCCAGTCAAGATGATGGCATTTGCAGATGATTGTGTGGTGGGGGTGTCTAATAATAAAGATGCACGCGCGCTTGAAGCCCTCATCCAGGAATATTACCGGGTAAGCAACGCGGCACTGAACGCCTCCAAAACTGAAATCATCCTCCTTGGTCGGTTTCAGAACTGCTGGGCCCCAGCAAGTAGTTCCCAACCCAGCCCAGCTGCTCGCTTAAGTCCACGCCTTACTAACTCAAATCACCCCGCTCCACTGGTGCTCCCTTGTGTGCCGCGACCTACCATAGGGGGACCGGTACGCCATCTGGGCGTGTGGTTGGAGGCAGGAGGATACGCGTCAGCAGTAACGGAGGCCATATACTGGAAAGGTGAGAAGCGTGCCCCCCCCGGGGGAGCCCCCCTTTTCCCTCACTGGGGTTGTTCTTCCCAACTTTCCCCCATCCCAAACTGGTTTGGGGACCCCAAAGCCTCCCCTTTCCCCCCCCAAAAGTTTTCTTCAAACCCCTTAAAGTTTTCAAAGGTTTGGCTTTGGGGGGCCCGGCCCTCCCCGTCGGCTAAAAAGGTAAATGGGGGCCCCTTCATTTGGGGGTGGCGGGGCCTTATTTGATTAAAACCCCCAAGCCCCAAGACCCCAGGCCCGGTTTGGGGGGTTTACTCCCTTCCAACCCCCAACCCCAAATTTTTGGTTTCCCCGGGGCCCCCCCCTTTTTTTCCTTTGAGTTTGGGCCTAAAATTCCCACCCCCCCTCCCTAAAGGGAAAAAAACCTCGACCAAAATTTGCCCGGGTTCCTCCCGGGAAAAAAACCCCATACAAAAATT
Source organism: Massospora cicadina (assembly GCA_022478985.1). NCBI lineage: Eukaryota > Fungi > Entomophthoromycota > Entomophthoromycetes > Entomophthorales > Entomophthoraceae > Massospora > Massospora cicadina. Next base: position 131,844 of record JAKSZP010001446.1, on the reverse strand, counting down.
TAAACCTTTTGGGGCCGCGAGTGGAAAATTGTTTAGGGGGGGTTCCAAAGGGGCCCCCCTCTCCTTTCCCAAAAGAGGCGGGGGCTCCCCCCAAAGTTTTGGGGACCCTTCGGCCCCTTTTCCTAACCGGGGTGGATTTTTTGGGAAATGATGGAAAATCCCTTTTTCCACTAAACCCAAAAGATTCGGGAAAAAGACAATTTGTTCCCTAAAGGGTCCGTTCCCCTTGCGGGGGGCTGCCTGAGGGGGAGGGTCACCCGGGGGGTCCAAAGCTTTAATTCATCCTGGGTCCGTGGGGGTGGCCTTTGGAAGGCCCCCGGCCTGGGGTGCTTCCCCTTGGGCATTGGGGGGGCCCCGGTCGGGCTGGGCCCGGATAAAACCATCCCTTTCACTGAAGGATATTTTTGGCCATAAATCCCCCCCTTTTCCCCCCCCTTCGGCTTGGGGGTTGTCCCCTGGGACTAATCCACACGAGCCTTGGAGGCCCACCCCGGAACCTTCCCCCCTCCCTGCGTTTTCCGAGATTTTTGGTCCCCCATTTGGGGTAAACCCTGTGGGGGGTTTGGGGGGTTCCCTCACCATGGGAAGTTTCCCCCGGGTTTAAATCTGGGCCAAAAATTTAAAATTTTTCCCCCAAGTGCTTGTGGTGGGGGGGCCCCCTAACAGCCCCCCCCCCCCCTTCCCATGGGGGGGGGCCCGCGGGGGCCAAAAAGAGATAGTGGTTCCGGGGGCCTCCCGGGAAAGGGTTTTTTGGGGTCCCTTGAGTTATTGGAAAGGGGTCCATCCCAGGGAAAGTTTCCCCCGCAAAAAATTTTAAAAAGGGGGAAAAAAATAAAATAACTATGAATGGGGTTTGGGCATAAGAAAACCCAAACAAATAGGAATAGTTGGCATTGGGGAGCCCCTTTGGGGCCAATATAAAATTAAGTTTTTTTTTCCCAAAACCGGGGGTTTCGGCAAATCCCCACAGAGTAAGAAGGCCCCCTGCCGGGGCCAACCATTTTTTTGGGGGGTTTGGTTTGGAAAAATTTTAACCCCAAAAAAACCCTTTTTTTGGGGAATCTTTTTTAATTTAAAAATTTGTTTAAATTAAAAATGAAAACTAAAGGGTGTTTGTTTAAAAACCCCAAAAATTGTTTAATTATAATTTTCCTTTTTTTTTTAAACCCAAAGGCGGTTTAACGGGGGGAAGGGGGTCCCAATGTGTGTGGGGGGAAGGGGGTGGGGGAAAGGGGGTTTTAGAAGGGGTTGAAACCCTGGGTTTTGGGTTCCCCGTTGTAAAGCGGGAAAAAAGGGGGTTTGGGGGCGTTGGGGGCCCCATTTTAAAGGGGCCCCTTTATGGAAGGGGTGGAGGGGGGTCCATGTGGAGGAAAGTGGGGGGGGAACCAACCCCAAAGACCCTTTTGGCCTCACTTTTTAACCATAAACCCGGGGGGCTTAAAGGTTGAAAGGAACCCCGGGGAAACCCTTATTGATTATCCCAGGGGGAAAAGTTTGGGTAAAACCTTTGAAGCACCCAAAAGAATGGGGGAACCCAAACATTTTTGGGGTTACCATTGGGAAAGGGAGATGGGTGGAATTGGGGAATTGAGCTTGAGAAAGGAGGCCCCGAGAAGGGAACCTTCTTTTGGGCCAAAGGCACCGCAATTCCCGCCAAGGGGGTTCGGGATGGGGGAAAATTTTTCTAGGGGTGGGGGGGCCCCCCTTTCCAAAATTAGGGGCCATTTTTGGGGGGAAAGGGAAAGGGGGAAGGGGCCCCGTTTTTGGGGGTTTTTCCCAGGGCCGGTGTTGACTTCCCTTTGGGCTGGGGGAAGGGGGAGGGTGCCGCCCCCAAGGTTTTCCAACCCGGGAAAGGGGGAAAGCCCAGGGGGGGCCGGCGGAAATAAAATTAAAAAATGGGCCCCGTGGGTGTGGGGCAAAAGGGAGGCCCAGAACCCCAAAAGGGCAAGCGGTTCATAAAACCCAAAGGGGGAATCAGTGGGGAGTGAAAAAGAAATGTTTTAAAAGCCAAAAGGGCCCCAAGGGCAAATAGTGGTTAAAAAATTTTTCCCGGGGAAAAAACCCCCGGGAAAGGAGGGGTGGGGGGGATGATGACCCTCCAGGGTTCCAGTTCTCCCCCGGGTTTGGGGAAGGGGTGCCCCCTGTCCCCGGAGGGGGTACGGGGCCCCCCGGGCATGGGGGGGTACTGAGGGTAAAGGGGCCTGTGAAAAGGGGGCCAAGGCCTGCCCCCTTTGGGAGGTTTCAACCCCGGTGGGTGGGATTGGGGGGGATGAGCCGGGTGGGGGGTGTTCAAGGAAACGGGGGGCCCCTGGGGCCCCCTCCCCAAAAGGGGACCCCTTTTTAAAAAAACAAAAAAGAAAACGGGGGGGGGGTTTGATTTGATGGGATGGAAAGGGAAAGGAAATTGGGGCCCCACTTTGAAAGGGGTTTTTTTTGCCCACCGCGGGGGGGGGGTTTGGGGGCCCCAAAAGGCCCTCCTTCCGGGGGAATTCGGGGTTTTTTTGGGGGGAGGCCCCGGGATGGTTTGATCGGGGGGAATTTTTGAAAAGAAAATAAAATGGAGCCCCGTGGGGCCGTTTGGGGTTTTCCCCCCGGCGGGGGGGGGGGGGGGGGGGGGGGGGGGGGGGGGAAAACCCCGGGCAGCCCCCAATTGGCGGGGAGTTCCCTTTGGGTTTTGGGGAAAACCCAAGGGGGGGGGGCCTGAGGGGATTGGGGGGAGGGGGGAGGGCCAAGGGGGGGAAGCCCCCGGCGGGTGGGGGGGGGGGGGAAAATCCCCAAAATTTTGGGGGAAAAAATTTTTTTTTTTTTGAAAAATTTTCCCCAAATTTTTGGGGCCCAGCCAGGGATATTACCCAAAGGGGCCCCAACCCCTTAAATTTTTGGCTTCTCCCAAGCCCAGTTTTCCCCCGGGGGCCCAAAGGGCCTTATTTCCCATTTACTGAAACCTGGCCAAAACTCTAAATTTGAGAAAAACACGATCTAAATTTTCCCTTTTGGAAAATTCCAGGGGTGGGGAAAAACCCGGCCAAGTAAACTTCAAGGTTTAAAACCTGAATTGAGCCTGATTGATTTTTTGGCCCCGGAAAAGCCCAAAAACAGCCCCCGAGCCAAATTTTTCAGAAAGGTCCTGATACTGGCACGGGGCGCCTTCTTTTTGGAACCCCCCCCGGTAGGGGGGCCCAGGGGGCCCGGCCCTGACCCCCGGGCAAAACCCCCTTTGGAGGCCCCCTTAATTAATTTTCCCCGGGGGTTGGGGGGGGAGGGGGGGAAAAATTTGGGGGAAGGGAGCCCCCGTGTTCCCCTGGCCGCCCTTTCAAGAAAAGGGGGTAAAAAATTTGGCCTTTCCCCTTTTGGGCCCCAGGGAAAGGAGGGGCCCCTTGCCCCCTTTTCCAGTTTTTTTTTTTTTTTGGGGCGGGGAAACTTCCGGGGATTGCCCAAAAATTAAAAGTTGTTTCCCCTAGGAGGGGGTCTAGGGTATGTTTTCTGGGGGGGTCTTCGGGTTTTTTTAGATTAAGGGCCGGGGTCTTTCCCCCCCAAAGGTGTGAGCAGTTAGCGATGGTCCATCCCATACGCTGGATGGTGTGGAGTGAGGCGTTTGAAGTGAGGGCAGTCCCATGTGGGCCCGCTGCATTGGGGCAGTTAGCAAGGTATGTGAGTAGACTGGATGGGTTGTGTGGGTTAGGTATTTTGAGCGCCTGTGAGAAGTTGGCCCTCACCGCTCTGGACCCGTGTTGTTGTGGGAGTTCTGGGGCTAGCACTTCCTCTATCCAGGTGCCCATAATATGGTTGGCATGGCCTCAAAGTCTATTAGGCTCATGCCTCCGCTAGAGCGTGGGCTGAAGAGTGTTTCTACCCGTACAGGTGGCTGGGCCCCAGGCCACAGCCAGCCCTGGATAAGTGCGCAGATTGAGGCTATGAAGGTGGGTGAAAAGGGGATTGCATGCGTGGTGAACAACAGCATTGGGAGGATGAGTGAGTTGGCAACTGCTACTCGCCCCATTAGCCCTAGGGATCTTCCCTTGAGCGAGGCAATGCGGTTAGATATCCACTGTAGTAGATTGATCTCTATTGTCACATTAGCGTACCCCCTGTTTCCAGCCATATCCCAAGGTTGCGGACAGGGATGGTTGTGGGGGTGATGCAAAGGGTAGGATGAGTGGATTTTTCCATTGTGGGGGTCTGTGGGGTTTGGGTGTTGTGGCCCGGTTATAGATGTATTTGCCTAGGAGGATTATTTCTGTTTTCCGCTTGTTGAGTGATGCGTTACTCACAATGGAGTAATCCTCTAGGGTGCATTCCAACTGTCGGGCATCATTATTGTTAGCTATACCTGTCACGCAGTCATCCGCAAAGGCTAGTATCTTGACTGGGGGCTGGCCTTATGCAGTTACGCCCATTAGGCTTGAGTCAGCAATGCGGAAGAGTGGGTCAAAGCTGAAGTTATAGAGTAGTGGGCTGAGGGGCTGAGGAGGTCCCCTTGCTTGAGCCCTCTGCGTGGTGTGCTATTGTCAGTTAGAAAGCCAGGGCCACATACAGCAATAGATGCGGATTCTTTGAGGATCATCACCCAGTTAATGAACCTGGGTGGGAGATTGAAGGCGCTTAGGCATTCCCTCAGGTATGGCCAGCTAACGCGGTCGTATGCCTTCTCCTGGTGTAGGAATACCAGGGCTCCATTTGCTTTGGACTGGCATATATTGGCGATGGAGTGTATATTGGACCAGATGGAGAGCCCTGGTGTGAACCCAGACTGATTGGGTGATAGGACTTTGGAGGCTAATGTGCCTATCTGGTTACTAGAATTTTTGTAAATAGTTTTGTCAGTGTTTGAGAGTGCGATTGGGCACCAGTTGGCCATGTCCAGTCTGTCACCCTTTTTAAACAGGGTTATGACATAGGAGTCCTGGCCTCCAGGCAGGAGGCGTGTCTCCAGCAGGCACTGGTTCATTGATGCTAAAAGAAGGGAGCGATTTGTTTAAAATATTCTTTATAGAATTTGTAAGGTATCCCATCAGGGCCTGGGCATTTCCTAGATGGTGCACCGCGGATTGTGTGCCAGAGCTCCTCCTGCATTATCAAGTTTAAGAGACTATAGTTCAGCGGTGCACTCTGTATTCTGGTGGTGTGTATAATTTTTTTATTTTTGGGGGTCAGATGTGGTGTCAACATAAACTTTGGTGTAATAGCAGTGTATTTCCGTCTTGACCTCTGCTGGGTCAGTTGCCATGGTGCCATCAGATTTACGGACTTGTGTGCACATGAGCAGGTTGCCTTAAGAGTGGTATTGGTGGAAGAAATATGCCAAGCAGGTTTCACCTTCTTTTATGTACTTACCTTTTCCCAATACTTTGATTCTGTGTTTGTGTTCATAGATGAGGGCGTTTAGGCGGGAGGAGATTTCTGCCCATTTTCACCCCCAGTTGGGGCTGTAGCCAGTCTTCAGGGTGTTGTGTTTGAGGTGGTCTAGTTCTGCCAAGGTGCGCGTGATTGTGGCTGTGTCCGTGGTGTACTTGTGTAAGGTGAGATGGTGAGTTTGTTAATTAGTTTGGATTTGAATTTTTCCCAAGTATTGATGGGATCCAATATGAACAGGGTTAAAAATTTTGGGTTCATGGCTTTGCGCATAACCCAGTCAGAAATTTTGGGTAAATTAAAGTCCTCCAAGTATAGCCTCCTCCAGGGCGACGTCCACATGTGAGTTTGGGTTGGCGTGAGCTGCACTGAAACTAGTTGGTGGTCAGAGAAATTGATCTATTTTGTTGTGAAGTTAGAAACTTATGAGTGGCAGGATTTCAGTTCAAGGATGTAATTGATACAGCTCATTAAGATGAGCGTTCCCTCGCATATACTGGGGTAGGTCATGCGGGGAGGAGTGGAGACCCATGGGGGAGGGTGTTGTGCAGGCCAAGGAATGCCTTCATTGCACGGAACTTGATGTGTCCTGGTGGGTATCCCCTGGGGTTGGGCCATCAGTATGTGGTGGGGTTGCCCCAGCAATCAAAATTGCCCAGCATATAGTTTCTGGTGGGAGGTTGAGCGTCAGGATGGCTTCTAGGAATTGTTTCCTCTCAATTGCAGTGCACGGTGTGTAGATACAGGGTATCAAAATTTTGGACTCTTGGTTTGCAATCATTGTGGCCAGGACGCAGCCATGCAGATATGAGGATGAGTTAGCGATTTTTAATTTTTTGATATTTCAGACAACCACCCCACAGTGGGACATACATACCAACTGGGATGGTGAGACCCTGGCTGACCAGGATCCCTCTTCCCCTGTAGACAGTGGGTTTCTTGTATGGCCAAGATGTCTATAAGGGGTTTATGCAAGAAGTCCAGCTTTTTGGCTTGTGATGCTTGAGCCATGGCTCCTGCGATGTTTAGCACCCCTACTGACACTGAGGTGCCCGCGGCGCCTCAGGAGCAGTTGGGTGGGTTTTCCAGCCCTAGACCACCGCTCATTGCCTTGAACTTGCTCCATGTGATTGGGCCAGTCCACTCTGAGTTGTTGTCCAGTTCCTTACCTTGTGTTGATTTCATGCAGGTTTTGTTGGTTTTAGGGTTTGTATTAGGCTTTTCCACATGTGATTTTTTGATATTCAGAGCGGTGTTCTCTTGGGTTCTGATATTGGGGTTGATAGTGAAGAATTGGGTCCTGTTGTTTCTCCCATAGTGAAGCCAAATTGTTCTGGTAAGTTTGTTTGATTGAGATCACGTGGTGATTCAGTTGAATTGTTGAGAAAATTTTCAGCTTGGGTTTTCTGTTCCGACTGTTTGGCTCAGTTAATATCCTCCATGGCTTCTTCATCTTGTGCCTTCTGTTCTTATTGGCTGGCTCGGCTAATTTTCTCTCTGTCCTCCTGGATTCAATCCAGGTCAATGGAGGAGGTCACGAGTGATATGGCCTTGGCTGCTGCCCACTTGCATGCCTTCTGTATCTGTTTGTGTAGTTTGGGTGATACTAGGTCTATGAGGACGTAGTGCCAATCCTCTCCCTAGAGGAAAGCGTGGTTGGCATCGACCATTTTTCTGAAGGTCTCTTCATCTTTGTCCATGGCGTTGTCACAGAAGTCTGGGGCCAAGATGCCCTCCTTCACAGGGCATGCATGTTCCTTGCGCCCCAATGCATTGCAATGGTTGCAGATGGGCGGTGCGCATTCTGGTGTGATACAGAATGGCTTTGACACTCCACTGTTTAAGAGGTGAATCACTGTGGTGTTTGGATTTTTTTTAGGTATGTAGCCACATTGGGGACCAGGTTGATCATGGCGATTGCCTTTCCTGAGCACAGGTTTGGCATCAGGTGGAATTTCTGCAGTTCTAGTTGTTTAATTTCTCCATAGCTCTGAAGGCTGATTCAGAGCTACTGCTCAATTAGTTTGTGGGGAAGATTGGTAAGGAGCGAGTTAAATGAGATGAACAAAGTATTTTCTTTGTTCCAACTGGTGCACATGGTGCACACAATTCTTTTGCCCTCAGGGAGGGCAATCTCAACGCAGACTTTTGCTGCGGCGACTGCATCTTCTTCAGTATCAAACCCCATATCAATCCAGCCGCAGTGGATGGTGTGGGTGGTAACATACACCGTGTGGGGAAAAATGGAGGCCTGTGCCTCACCCACCTCCTCCCACATAGTTGGGGACTCAACCCCAAGAAAAGTCAGAGCCCATGTTCCAGTTTTGATAGGGGCTATGCATATTGTATTTCCATATATCAGCTTTGTTTTGTGATGAACTCCACAATCCTGGGCAGTGCCTGGATTTGTGGCTTTTTGGCGGCATTGGCTCCCAATCCCCTCCAGGGCGTTTTTTGTCCTTTGGTGAACCGTTTTGGCCATTGGCAGATATGGCTTTCATCCAGTTTAGATGGGATTTGTTGAATTTAATCATCTCACCTGTGTGATTATTAGGAAATTCTTTTTGAATTGAATCTTAGTAACTGATGTTATCATTACAGGAAAGAAAAGCTATATTATAATTTCTCTTAGATTATATATAACCTTTACCAGTACTGAAATTGAGACAGGGTAAATGAGGGAATATGCTTTGAGGATGTTTGGAGTTGGACATGTTAATTTTACTAAAATAAAGCAAGGGGCTAAAACTATAGGGATGTCCAAGGCTTGCTAAACAACCTCAAATATATTCTATGAAACAGGAACTAAAATCGTTGATTACAAAAATTAATCCTCACTATAATCAAGGATTTTCAATATATATGGAGTAGGGTGGCATCACGCCTTAGGAGGCCCCTTAAGGACTAACAATTAGGATCTGGATTTTTTTCATGGCGTGTTGGAGAATAGAACAACTTCTTTGTCAATTGTTGGCTTCCTGATTTTCTAAGAATATTTTGACTTATTACATTTTTGTGGCATAAGCAGCAAGTTATCTTTGTCCTCTACAGTTTAAGTCAATACTCTTACAGAGTTGTCATCATCAATATATATCTATGGAAGGTATGATTTTATTTTGACTTTTATTAAACCTGTCTTCTTTTTTATGTTTACAGCCTAACAATGCCTTCTCAAGGTCATGTAAGAGGGTACATAGGCTCATAAAAATTGTCCACGTACTAAATTGACCACCATTCCTTGGGCAACATCAATGATTAAATAGTCTGACACTCATTTAAGAAAGAACCTAATAATGTCCAGACCATGAAGTGGCGAGTTTATTATTTCTTCCTTTGGGTTTATAATGATATAGCATTACTAACTTCCCTGGAGGTATACAGTCAGGGAAAATTGTCATAGGCTACTTTGATAAGTCTCCCTGGTAGATGTGTGAACTAAGAAAATCATAAATAAGAATTTGCAGTTGAATGATTTTAAGCTAGATTTTGTAAAATTATTTCAGAGGTTCCAGATGTGGTGGAAGAGAAAATAGGTTAAAGGATAGTTGCTAAAGTGGGTGTTAATGTAAAGTGCCAAAAAAAGGTGGAAATATTTTATTACTCAATAGTAGATACCATAATATGCAAGAAAGGCACTTGGTCTAAAAGTGACCCATCATAGTGTGTTGGAAGAGGCCATCTTTCTTAGTACTTAAATTAACGTTCTACTAACTCTTTCAACAGCCCCATTTGTGGTTGGATTATAAAGGGCTGAGAAGGTTTAATATGTACTGAAATAGGTAAGATTCTTGTACAATCTCACAAATGAAATTTAGTCCATAATCAAATAAAAGTATACCTAGCCTGCCATGTTGCATAAATATATGTCAGTTCAGGAATTGTTGTAGCTTAGAAATTGGCTGTAGGAACTAATTTAGCATCAATACATTTGATGAGGTGGTCCTCAGCTAGTATCATATATCAATAATTATGTACTCCTGCTGATAATGGGCCACCAACATCAATACTTACAATGTGTAAGGGGCTAAAGGTGCGACTACCTGGTATTGGAATCTGAGGCTGAGTTTGTCATGGTGTTGACATGTGGAACAGGCATCAGATACATCTTGAACAGAATCTATCATACCATCCCTAAAGTCTTGGGAATTTAACTAATGATAAGGTTTTTTATACCGCCCCATGACGGTGGTAGTGTGACCTTCTAATATTACTTCTGTACAATTGGTGGTCCAGACAAAAGGAAGCCATCTCTTCTGTACTAACCTATATACTATACTATTGGATATTTGCGTATTAGTTGCTTTTCGCCTAAGCTCATTTTGTATCTATTTAGTTCCATATTTCACAAATTTGATTGGCAGAGGAGATCATAAAGGCATTCCATCTCAGCGGCTAGTATTGTTAAGACTTGTAAACTTGAGAGGCTATTGGTATATTGATGCACTGCGCCATAGAGAGATTTATATAGCCGATAAAGTCATTTTGTATAGTCACTAGACCATAAGTTGATTGTCCATCAGGGTCACAGATCTGCTGTAGGAAGTAAAGGGAAGCAATATTATCACACTTGAGTGCATCCCATATAAAAAGTGACAAATTGCTTGATGGTAAGGTTTACAGTTAGGCACTCATGATTGGTGACGCTATAGTTCTTTTTAGCTTTAAATAACATCTTACTAAAATATAAAATTGGTCGGTCTACTTGATTTTTTTTATCATTATGAGCCAAATAGCGCTGACTGCAACAATATCTGAATTGGTAAACAAAAGAAAAAGCTATCGGGCCTCGTTGTTTTTGGATGTGAGCCTTGTTTAATGTTAGCCATAATGTGTCACAAGGTTTTTGTTGTGCTAACTCATAACAAAAAGGCACATTCTTTGTAACAAGTGGACCAGAGGTTCAACAAGCTCTAAAAGTGGGAGATGTACTGCTAGTAGTACCCTACCATCTAAGAAAGCCTAAACGTCTCTTAAACTCCTTGGAGGGGACATCTTGTGTATGGCTGTAATCTCATCTGGGAGCATTAAGATCCCTTTCTTGGTCACTTTATGGCCTAAAAATTTCAACTTTCATTATAAATTCACATCTGGAAGGCCTTTTTAAATAATTTTGTCAACAGAGTTAACTTGAATTAGGAAATATAACTTTTTCTAACCCTTTTTTTCTTTTTTTGTATAAAAATGTATTTATGATTAACGCAAATGTCTGAGTTATCAACTTGTGTTGTAATCTGTTTCACCATTTTTAACCCTAGCATTTCATAACTATCACACGCTGTTCCTCATTCTTTATTAAGTCCTTTCCTGAAGTTGGTACCATTACACTTATTGTACCCATTGTACTCATTATATCCAATGTAGTTCCTGTCAATAGTGCTCCTTAAATAAGGACATCATTTTTCTGTGTCCAGGAGTAAAATAAAAAATATCTTCAAAATTATCCTAATAAAAGTTCATCTTTTACCCAATTTTAATAGTATTTCAAGAGTTGTTCCTAAAGAAGAGTTTACTATACCACAAAATTATAGTACTCAAGTATTGTATAGCACATCTGTATGATATTTAGCATAATAGACCTTGTCAGGGACATAGAGCAAGAAATCAAGAGATGTCAGAGAAGTTCTAAGGAGAATCCAAACCATGTGCAGTAATGTGCGTTTGCTCACACTGAATTGTGGTGCTCACTACAGGGGGCTTAATCAGCACATTACTTAAACAAGATATGTTTAAAACAACATGGAACCCAACCCGCAATAGAATAGTAAAACCAAATAATTGATTGTGTTTATGTAAATCCACCAATTACTTCTCTGTTACCATAAGTTGAAGTACAAGTGGAACTATACACCTCAGTTTGAAGGGTTTGATTCCTACTTCTTTATTAGTGAGGAAATCTGGAAGATAAGAAAATATTTTATGCAGGAAATATGACTACTTAGTATTGAGGCAAGTAATCTTATAACTTCTTTATTCTACCATCAAAGTAACTAAGAATGGTTGCTTCAGAATTATGAGTGACATTGTGGCATAAATTATGGTCAGATACTATCCTTAATCAGCAATAATGAGCGTCTTGTACAATATATTACTGGGTATCTCCACCATCTATATGCAATTCTGATATGACTATTGTCCAGCACTATACATTGATAATGGTACTTAACTGAAAACAACAGAATATAAATGCCTTACAATCTCTGCACGACCAACTGAGAACAGTTTCCAGGGTTTACAAAAAGCGGTACACTCTAACCATGAACCTAGCCACAAGTTTCCAAATTCTGGATGAACTTTTCACCCAAATGGAATTCAATGTAATTAACATTAGCCACCAGGTCATAAATGAGAGAAGCAATACTATTGAGTGGGTCCAAGGAATAAACTAGTTTCAACTAAATGACAAGAACGCTATCACTTTAGCACAAGCTGAGGTGCAATAAGCCAATTCTGTAGAGAACTAAGCTAGTACACCCAGCAGGAGATGCAGATTGTGGCGCAAAACGTTGGCAGTAGCACTGCAGCTACTAATTTATTACGTGGGGAATTAAAACGTCTTCAGCAACAGCAACCTTTTATGCATAAAGATATTAAGGCATTAATTGGCAACTGTATCACCATAATTAATAATTTGGGAGATGTACTACACGCCAACAATAACCTTTATCAGATTATCCAAGGACTACAAGATCTTAACAAAGACCAGAAGATCTAAAATATGAGCTCAGAACTTTGACACAATTTTGAGGGATGAACTTGCTTTTTTAAAACAGTCTAAGCAGCAGTCAGAACAAGAACGGGAGGAAAATTGAAATGGGAATGATACATTAAGCTGACTTAAAAATGACGCTGTTAGCATGACCCTCAATCCTTAACTCAGGGCAGGCATGAATTAGTCGAGGATGATCATTGGAGGTGGGATCCATACTCATGCCCACCATCCAACCACAAATATATTCCAGCTGCACTACTTCCTTACCTTGTTCCTCAGGAACTCCAGTGTAGGATTGAAGTCACTCTAATGAACCTATCAATCTAGAACCTCATGTTGGGTATTCCCAACCTTCCTAGAACCACCGCCTATGGAATTTCATTCTAACCTTATTCAGCACTTCAACACAGTTGTTCTTCCAAATTTATTTAACATGGGAATGTACATTCCTTTCTGAAAATTTAAGAATGACCATGCGTGAAGAAACAATTTTTTAATGAGACCACAATTATGGTTGTTTGAATGATCAAATGCACGTCCTGATCATGCCTTAGCTTCCTGAGGACAAATGGAGCTTTGCAGATGTTTATAACGTCATTTTAAGAGAACTTGGAAGTCCTGAGAAGATGACCACTTGAAAAGCTAAATTAACGACAATCTGATGACAAAAGAATGTGGCCATCACTGAGTTTATGACCAATTCTACCATGAAGCCCAGGTCTTGTTGGTAGCAAAGACAATACTGAATTTGATGTGAATATTGATCTTTAAAATGCTACCAAAAACTGCCCTGAGTTGTACCAATATTTATTTCCTGCCTTAGTAAAGGATTTAAATACCTGGCCATGATCAGGTATCTGAAGTCTATGAGATTAATTTTGGTCTACTATCCTAGAGACATGTGACAACCGCTATAACCAATGACCAAGTAGCACTAAAAATGCCGTAGGAGTTAGTTACCCATGGCGTGGAAATGTTGGACCTTGTTTGTGAATAATTAAAGTGACCTGATGGATCTGTTACTTCAAAGGTCACTATGCTTATAGCTGCCCAAAGAAACAGTCCCAAAGTAACGTTAAGCGGCTTTGCCTGCAGATGATCATGATCAGGGAAATGACAGTTTGCAATATAGGATGGATATTTTATTGTCAAACAGTTTTCTATAACATTTCAAAAAAAACAGGAAAATTAACCTCACATCAAGTACTAGTGGTAAGCCAAAGCAAACATGCCGAGATCAAGAAAGAAGGCCATGAGATTATTTCCAAACCATATGTTACAATTCTCAAGATGTGCCCAGTTTAAGGAACCAGATGAGTCTGATGACTTGCCCCTTAAAAAGTTAAGTAGCTTTGCCCTTCAAGACTTTGAATACCTTTTTCTGGACGTTGGAGAAAAATTTAGACCATTATTGATCAAGTTGATACACCCGCCATTATTACACTAAATGAAAATTCTACCTACTTCTCTGAATTCACTTATAATAATACACTTGTAAATAAAATTTGAGTTCACAAAATAGTATATAGCGGCGCCCAAGTCAATGTAATTAGGATAAATTGAAAAGGAACTAAAGATCATATCTGATATGGCTATTGTCAATAATATGGAACATCTGGTGCAGAAAATTTTTTAATTAATGAGACTACAGAAATTTTTCCAATGAGATTTGGCTCCCTACAAGTCAGCTCTCCTTCTATAATATTGTCAGTAGTAATCATTATTTTTTTGATTATTACCAGCTACAAAAATTTATGGAGCTCTTCTTGATTTTTAATAAAACTCCATCAAGATCCTTGATCAGTCATTACTTTTAAATTAGAAATGAGATGAAAAGATCCCTCTTACTAACTGTAAAAATTTTATATTCATAACCTACACTAATAGAGTTATTTCATTTTCTATTAGAAGGTTGGTCATTGTAGTCAGTTTCCTTATCCAACATTTACAAAATCAGGTATCCATCTACAAGCATTTACAAGTTGTGAGCTACTTCATGGGGAACAACAGGCTGTAAACACTGGATTGTATCTAAGATTGCCTGCCATATCGTTAGGAGAAGTTTACTTTCCATGGGGAAATTACAGATTGAGCCCCATGAAGCTCTTAGGTTAATAACCCCCAGCCACAAGTATTTGCATTTTCCTAGCTAACTTAACTGCTCAGAAGAATAACATTAAGAAAGAGCAGAAAATCGCCTACGTCCATCTAGTACCCAGAGAAGTGGTACAATCAAGTATAAGTTTTAAAAAAATTAGAGTTTGGCTTTTTGATAAATCTAGAAAGTAATGCACACTTATTTTGCAAGATTAAGGATTATCAAAAGAACAAAGAGTCAAGACTTATCTTTTACACAAAAGATTATAAATATTTGCCACCAGAAATTACAATCTGAGGTGTTCTAGAGAAATCCTACACAGCAATGACACCGGGGATGTCTGGTCAATATGCTCACAACCCATCAGGCATAGCCAAGCCAATGACAAAGATGTACATAAAATTATAAATCAACTATTGCAGCATTTACTGATTGTGCTATACTGAAGTCATGAGCCAGCTCTGTACTTATTGTAAATAAAGGATGGCTCCAACTGAGTAGTAGTTGATTATTGTCAACTAGATAAAATTACTAAAAATTTATACCCTTCATCATGAATACATAATGATCTTGATCAATTTGGGTGTGCCAACTATTTTACTATTTTAAATCTCATCAATGGCTATTGTAAGATTGACCTGACTAGGGAGAATATAGAAAATGCACAATTATTACAACCTAAGACTTATCAACCAACGCATATGCCCCAGGCCTGTGTAATGTGCCCGCCACTTTTCATAGAGCCATGAGCACTGTCAGATTCTGGTGGTTGACTCAAAAATAAGCCTTCAACAACCGTCAGATCGGTCCAATTACCCTTTTAACGCTTGAGCTAATACCTATGTTAACACCTCAAAGCCTATTGCAATTATACAATTTGGGACAATTATCTCAACGACTTTTGATTAAGTATATCATCAGGCGCTCAGGCCAAATATGCTCACATATCATGGCCAATTTTTGATCCATCAAATCTTGGCAATTGGTCCCGATTATTAAAAACAATCAACTCAAATAAACAGAATAATTTGGGGATGACCCAAAATTAACGTCTGAAAATCCCATGGACGTCAGATGATTGAAAAATGTAATCAATTTCCCGCCTTATGGCGAAATTTTTATGTCAATCTGTGTAATTGGCATGATAGCACTTGCATGGACTGCCCAAAAGGGGTTACCTAGTGCTAATGAGGAAAATGCTTGCTGACGTCCCAATTAGGGGTGAGTCATTATCTTCAATTGAGGCCAAAATTTCACAAAAGGTGTGCTTTGTCATCAGTATGATGAAACTGAAATCCAGAAGACCTTTGGACAATTTTGCATGCTTTTATCGCAATTTTTGTACCTGAAATCCTCCTAATTTTGAGAGTATTTTACCACCAATGAACCTAAGAAAAGGTTTCAGTCATAGGCTGAGCTGAGTGGCAAAATAGCTGTTGAACTTTTGTGCTGGAATGTGGCCAGGAGATTCCCTAGAGGTATAAATACCAGCACCTGGCCTAATGACCATGATCTAATAAATAGCTTAAATAAAAGCTATATTTATTTTATCTTTTTCCTGGTTTTTATCCTGAATCCTAACCTTGGAGAAGTGTCAACAAACTGGAAGGACCAAATCCCCAGCTTGTATTAAATCCTGCCTCAGAAGAAGTTCCAGATTATGAAGGAAAAATTACGCCTGAAATTGGCCAGAAGAGTTGAGGCAAATTTGATAGCCTAGTGAGTTAATAGACAGTCTGAATCCCATAAACTACAGGCACTATCGAGGATCAACCATTGTAACTTCAGTTTAAATAGACGTGCAGGATAATAATTTCCAATTAAGTAATCATTAGATTTTGACAAGCATCATACATTATGAGCTATAATGAGCTGCGTCCTGGTATATCTCATTGACATCAATGTACTCTCAATCACTTTCACGCAACTTTATCCAACTTAAAGAAAGTATTTAGATGGATAGCAAAGCTCAGTTAAAAATTAAATCAATCAAGTGTATTTTACAAATAAAATGGAAAACCTGGGACATTTTTTTGATAATCAAGGGATACGCCCCAATCCCAAAATGATTGAGGATGTTAATCATATGAGGATATCTGAAAACATTTGGGATTTTCAGGTGATTTAGGAATGTTATAATAATGATGTTTTTTCATTTAAGGTTTTGTACTGTAGCAAAAGATTGTTTCATATACTAATAAGTGAGAGACCTTGCATTGGACTTCAGAGTACAAGGACGCTTTAATAAATTAAAGGAACTTTTATATGGGCGCCTGTGCTACGCACTTAAACTTTGATTGACCATTTATTATCTAATCTGATATCACCTTGATTACCATTAGACCATAATATCCCAATGAGATGAACACAAGGCAAACATCTGGTAGCCTTTTGAAGCCACGCCCTCACTAGCAGGAGAGAAACTATATGGTAATGGAGCGTGAATGTTTAGCCATTATGCTTGCTTGTAAAAAATTTAACGTTTACCTTCATAAGACTAAGTGACATGAAAAACGGCAGAAGAAGTTTAAACTGACCTTCCAGTCAGGATCCGTGAGAACTCAAAAAGCAATCCAGAATGTCAGAGGCATTGCCGCACATATGACGTTGTATGGAGCCATGAATTGGGTCATGGTAAATCGTGGGTGTAGGGCAATTGTAAACAACCCAAAAACGAAACAGATGGAGACAAACCCAGACACTGGGGGTCTTGCTGCAGGGGATGGTACCACAGAGAAAGTTTCTACAAAGTTATCAGTGGGAAAGCTCAATAAACCTTCGGTGACAAGAGGGCAGATCCTTTATTGGAAATGGTGGATGTAGGGCCACAAGATCCTAGTATATTAATGGTGTATAGTCGAAATAAAGCGGTTGAATTGCCAGAATTATATGGCCCGCTGAATCCAGTTGACGATGGTGGGAGCCATAGTAATTATCAATACAGGTAAGGCCCATCTGGTATATGGACCAACAGGCACCAGGGTAATGCCATCGGGAATATGGCCAGAAGGATATTAGTAAGATAGAAAACTGGTAGTCTTTAGTGGCAGAATTTTATTTAAAGGAAAGTGAAGAAAATCAACTAAAAATCTTCTCAGTGTGATGCAACTGATTAAATAGTGGTCAATTAATGTGGAACAAGCCAGGATCAGGTCCCCCAAGTTTGACCTAATTGACGAATTTTTCAGGGAAGGGGGCAGATAAGCTCAATAGGAACCACATTAAAGAATTCAGTGGTAGGTCGAGTCACTGTCAATTTAATCTCAAATGCCCAAAATGAGGCTCAACTGAATTTCTGGCAGTTGGCACAATGGCATCTGTACTGACGAGCCATGGGAATTCCCAAGGGCCACCCCACGTAGGGGCAGTATAAATTGGTTGGAAATGGGTTTGGGATGCCCAACCCACCCATGCCCAGTCGCTGGGTCATTCATTTAGTCAAAAGAGTTGCATCGACCGCAACCCCTAAATTTTCCAGTTAGGAGCTTCAAACTATCGTTGATGGTTTTTGATGATACTACCTGCACATCAGGGATCATCCATGGCAATTTTGAGAGGGGGTTATTTTTGACAATTGCACTGCTGGCCAAATCGAAACTGTTGGTGATTCTGCCTGATACTTCAATCTTAGTCCATTTTTGATTATGTGGTTTCCAATTTTAGGGCTTGATTTCCATCAGTTTTGGACCAATTGACTTCGATTTAGTGATCTTGGCACAGATTTTCCTGATTTGGTAGACAAGTTTGGCCGAGGTGAGTGTGGGCACTGAGGGAGGAATACAAAGAGGGAGAGCAGTTACCCAGCGCTCATCTACCATGTGGGCGAGGTCACCCTGGGTAACGAGGGGTACAGCCACCTTCTTTGGACCCTTTATACTAATTAACGGGAAAATTTCCCAATCCACGCACAGGGGACGTTCCTTGGGACTTACACTAAGTTCAATTTTGAAACAGATAACGCTTTCAGTATGATGGCTTTACAATCTTAAAGAACCAGAAGGAAGTTTAGCCTGATAGGCACTGAAGCTTCAGGTCTACAATTATGAAGTAGTACACTGATTTGATTCTTCTTATCAGACGCCAACAGATTTTCCAAATTACCCATTGTTTCAGCGCTGTATCCTTATGCAGACCAACTGTTCAAGAAAATGAAAGCATATGAATATGACAATGAAAAGCCTAACATTAGTTTGTTTATTCAAGGTAAGCTGACCAGGGGATGGACATTACCAAAACTAAAAACTAAAAAATAAAAAATAAAATTAAAAAATTAAAAATTAAACACTAAAAACTAAAACTAAAACTAAAACTAACGTAACTAATTAATTTAAACAAAACTCCCAAATAAGTGAATTGAATGAAACACAACGAATGAAAACAACCAACCAAGTGGGCGTGGAAACCACTTATTCTCCATGGTGGAAGGGGAGGGGGATTAGGGGGGCTCATCTTTGGCAGCAGCATCCTCATCCCAGAGTAGGGTATGTGTCAAGGCGGACAGCAAGGGCGTCAGGAATCAGCGTCATGTGGAAAGTATCAGTAATTATTAGTATTTTCATGAAAATTGCCAGCTAGGAAAATGGCACTGATATTCAGCTAAAGCTTTTTCAGCTTTAATGTGGGCTTCTGGTAGTTTAACAAACGTGTTAATATTGGTTCAGGTAATATTAGCTTTAGGATTCTGTGCTACAGTTACCACGTTCTGGATAGCGTCATTATCATTTTTGTGCTTTTGATTCATTGTATTTTACTTTTTGGGTGAGGGTTGAGGGGATAACAGGAGGGGGGATACATCCTGTGAGAATTACAACTGATTTGGCGACAGCTTTGCAGAGGGGATGGAAATCTGGTGTGACAGCTGCTTTGACTGCAAGCTGGTGGTCACTTCAAAATGATTTGGCATTTGGTCGAGGGGCATATAAATGAGGGGGTATTTGGCGTCCCATATTGCCTTAGTGAACCACTCAATTTGCAGAGATGGTTCTTCATTGCGATTATCTGATTCGTCAATTTAGCTAATAAATCCCACGTGTTTAACTGAATAAAATTGGGGAATCCGCATATGGTTGAGGTTTGGTTGATTCATTGGTGGAGCATGGGATTGAACTGGGGTGCAAGCTGGTGCTTGATTGGAGGAATTGTGTGTTGCAATGTGGCTAGGAGGAGGCTGATTGGTGGCTGCAGATGCAGCTGCAGCATCAGGCTTTGGGAGAGGGGAGGTAGGATTGTACCTCATATCAGATCTGGCGCAGGGTGGGCGGCGGATTGGAGGTTGGTGGACAAATAATCTGAGCCATTAGATGTAGCTAAGGAGGGGCACTTGCATTTCGAGTGGTCCAGCTCAAAACAGGATGGATAGATTGTCTGCCCACCCTCAATGAGGGCCCAAAACGGATGGTCAGGGTCAGAAGTAATGACATTGTGAGGGGAATTGACATGACAATTTCACTAAATTCAGGGCTGATTGTGGCATATGACTGAGGCCCAGAAAAGCGTGTGGCCCTATTTTGGGACCACAAATTGTAAGATGGGGTTAAAGCCATAGGCTGCCAGACCGTCCATTAGCTCCTGATGGTGCACCGCAGGAAGGTGGGTTGGCAAACCATCAAACTTGACCGCCAAAGTGGTGTCTGCTGGAAGCTAGGTCCAAATTGTGGAAAGAGGGGTACTCTGGAATACCAGGGGCACAGTTGCCACAATGGCCGCATTGAATTCACAGGTGAAGCTGAGATCAAAATACCCCTTATAGGGGCAGAATTCTATAAAGCCGGCGGGGGTCATCACCACCTGAGCCATTTTGATAATGGCTTGGTCATGGTAAGGGAAAAGTTTCCCATAGTCGACCCTTAGGCCAAAACTCATGTTGCTCTGGGGGAGCACCAGGGGGCAGTGAGGTACTGCTTGGGTACAAGTAAGATAGACATCAAGATTCTTGGGAGGAACAAATCTTCCCAGGGGTTTGGAATGATTGGGCAAGCCAGTCTGAATGCGTTTTACAGCTGGACAGAAAACATTGGGGGAGTTTCACCGCTGCCCCACCCTGGAGCAGCAAGTGGAGATCTGAGGACATTGGAGTGAAACTATGGCGGGCAATTGATATTTAATTTCTTGTTTTTCATATAATTTGCTTGGAAATTTGCACCAAGCAGAAAGAAAGTGAGCACCCTAACATTAGGCGCACCTTGGATTGATTATTAAAGAACTTAAAAGACTGGTTAACCTAACGCGCTCAGACAGGTTTGCAATCAGAGGCCCAGGTTTCCTAACTGACACCATCACCCCCCAAAGGGGCCTCAAACAAGGTGACCCGCTTAGCCCCCTACTATACAACTTTACCCTTGACCCCCTCCTCCGCATTGCAAACTCAAAGCTCACTGGAATCAGGTTGGAGGGACAACTACCAACCAAAATAGTCGCCTTTGCTGACAACTGCGTTGTTGGAGTCTCAGGCAATAGGGATGCCAGGGCGATTGAGCGCATTATTCACCAGTATGAGTCAGTGAGTAACGCCATGCTAAACAAACAGAAAAGAGAGGTAATTGTTATGGGAAAATTCAGTGTGAAATGGGCCCCACAAATCCCGCCACCACACATAAACCAACCAACCATACATCCAACCGCACAACAACGATCCAAGCCAAAAAACCACTGTGTTTACCCTTTGCACACCACCCCGCCACCAACCCAGTCCGTCATCTGGGCATATGGCTCAAAGCCGGTGGATATGCACTTGACACCATCAAAACCAACATTTTGGACAACATTACTAAAAGAATGACATGTATGCGGAGGAGTAAAGCTAGTTTAACTGGAAGAGTTGTGTTAGCCAACTCCCTGATCTTGTCAAAGTTATGGTTTGCTGCCCACGCGGTTCCCTTCTCCGCCAACTTTACCAACGCAGTCTTCAAGCTCCTGCAGAACTGGCTATGGTCTGGTTACCGCGCACCTGTCAGGCTGGAGACCATGTACGTCCCATGGAAGAAAGGCAGGATGGGGCAGCTCAATTTCATGGAATGAGCAACTCAAATCCTCGGCTCATGGGTAGCTCTCACAACGTCACCCAACCCACCATCCCCCCAATGGGCTAAGGCAGCCCAAACCAACTTCGCAAGGGCACTACATCTGAGGTTCCCCTCCAATCCTGCAACTCTGATGAAGTACCTTGCAACACATCCAACTGCCACTGGACTGCACAACACCAACCTATATTTCAAACGCATCCTGTACAACCTAAGACAAGGGAATTGGAGCTTCTCCTATGCACTGCAATCCAAAAACATTCACCTTCATCTGGTTACATGCAACTACACAGGGGACAGATGGTGACTAACGCGCCTGCCCCACTACCATCCTTTCCTCTATCCCGGATCGACTACATAGACTACCAAGACGTCCCATATGACTTGCGCACCCAAAAGCAGGTGTGGGACCTCGTCACCTGCCCCCTCTTATCCCCACAAGTGTGCTCCACAGTGTGGCGCTACATGCGCCGTACATTTAGAACAGCTGGCCGCACCTTCTCAATGTTCAAGACATGCGCCATCTGCGGCAGACCCAACACACTAGCACACCACCTGGAAGAGTGCCCGCCATCCGCGCATATCTGGGCCAACGTGATGCACTTGTTTCAACAATCACCTACAGCTGAATTCTGACTATCCCGCAATATCCTGGCACTCAACATGGCCTCGCCTATCCCCCAGACGCTAAGGGCTCTAATTGTGAGTATTGCAATATGGTACATTCACACAATTACCCTCAACGCTTTCAACAGGATCTTCCACAATTTCAACCAAGCCACCGTCAGGTTCCACAGCCATTTGGGCTGACCATTTCCAAGACTGGCTGTTTGGATCACTCCAACACAAATGGAAGAAACAGATGGGCAACTGGATTCCAATCTGGTTCCTTCATTATGACATTAAAAACTCACAGTCTTCATAGGCGGTTCACCCTACTGGCCCCTGAGCTATCATGCCACTTAAGGTCTAGTCATCTACCATCTGTGGCTCCTAGCCACACTCAAGTGTGCCAAGTCGTATTTTTGAGTTCCTTTTCTTTGCGCTCTCTTCCCTACATATCAGATGTGTCTGTCCCCTGGTCGGCCTTCCTCAAATGAATAAAAGACTGGTTAAGTATGCTTTTAAAATTGAGATTGATGGTCAAAGACGCTTGTACCAAGTTCCATCTAAATGACCATTAATAATAATGCAAGCCCATCAGATTGTTGATCATAGTGAACTGAAAAATACATTAAAACAAGTCCAAAAGAGCTACCACTGGGATTCTATGAGGTTTGATATTCATGATTTTAGAATAATTACCAAAAATGTCATTTATAATAACCTATAAGGCCTCCACAACATATCAATTAGTAAGCCCAATTGGGCTTGGCATTCAATCTCAAGTGATGTTATTGGACCCTTTCCTGTCAGAAACTTTAATCAATGATAAATTATCATAGCAATCAATGTCTTGACTAAATTAGGTAGGGCAAGACCCATCCTGATGTTGGAGCCCTAAATACTGCTAAATTCATCATGGAACACAGTATCCATAGGCATGAGTGCCCTCAGGTTATTTTAACAGACAATGTTCCAAATTCTACCTATAGAATAATCCTTAAACAAAATGAGCTCATTAGGATTATAGGGTTCCAGCTGCCCCTATCATCCTGAGACAAATAGGTCTGTCAAGAGGGTCAATGTAACTTGGATTTTTTCCACAAGTTTACTGCTACTTACCCTTCAAAATGGACCAAGAACGTCAGACCAAGTATATTCGCCTATAATATTGGTAACATAATGCCACGCGATTCTCACCCTTTCAAATGCTCTACATTTGACTGTCTGCCTTACTTCCCTTGCTTCACTTGATTGTAGAGGATGAGTTAAAGATTAGACCAGAAGAGTATTGAACAATTGGTCAGGGAGCTTTTTAAGATCCAGTCAAAGATTACAGAGCGCCTTGAGTCAAGGCACTAATTAGAAAGACCAGGATGATATGCACTAAGAAACATTACATAAGTTTAGGGAAGGCGACTAGGTGTCATACTTCAAAATGTACGGGTTAAAAAACACATAGAATGTCCACACTTTAAAAAAGGGCCAAATGTAACCTAGAATGTTTGTCTTTTAATGTTTATACCATAAAACACTTGTCTGATGAGAGAATTATCATCAGGGTTTATGGAAATGTAACTTATGCTCTACTACAGTCAACCTCCTAATAAAGCAATTTAAAGAATGAGTCAAGTCAAGGGGAAGAAATTTTGTTAAAGGTATTTACTTAACTTAGGATATCTAACTCTCCTTTCCCTTTCTTATTCAAATGTAACTATAACAAACGCAAACGTCTAAGTTGTCAACTTGTGTTGCCATATGTTTCAACATTAAGACCCTAGCTAATCCAGAATTATGTGCTGCTGCTCATCCTTTAGTAAATACATTTCTGTAAATGGGTAGCACTATACCTATTATACCCATTTACTCATTATACCCCTTGTACTCTCCGTCAATTGTACTAATAAAGTCAGAGCATCATTGTTCTGTAACTATGAGGTCAACTAAATTTATCTATAAACTTATCCAAATAAAAAACCAACTCTATGTTCAGATTTATATAGTAATTTGGAAGTTGTACATAAATTAGAGCAATATACAGTAATCATAGGATCAAGTGTTTTATGTGCATCTATATGATATTCAGCTGAATAAATTTTGTCAGGTGACAAAAGTAGAGCAATCAAGGAAGGTCAGAGAATCCTTAAAGAAAAACTCAAACATGTGTAGTATTGTGCATTTGCTGCGCACTACAAGAGGCTTTTTGGAACTTTTCTTTCTCGTTGCAATCACTATTGCAACCTATTCAATTCAAGACTAAATCTAGTTTGATAATCTCACAGAGGAGATTAGTCTGCGCCCAAGTCAGGGAGAAGTTGGGCAAGCAAGGTAAGAGGAGCAGGTGGAAGGCCCGCGGCCTCCAACGTTCAAAAACGCCCCAGAGAATCCAGTGGAATTGACAAAAATACTAAGAAACTGGCGGTCACTATCTCCCCGGAGATACTTGCATGGCAAGCACAATGCAACCAGTACATCAACACGCCACACTCCCAGCCACTTTTGTCGGTGGAATTTGGAGTCTGCGTGCTTCTGGACATCCAAAAAACGGCCTTATGGGAAAAATTTTGTGAAGTGTGCACACAATTTTCCCAACCACGGTGTACATCACACCTCACTCCATGTCACATGGTTGGCTGGACCTAGGTTTTGAATACAAAGAAGCAGCAGACAAGGCTGCCGCGGTGTGCATAGTGGTCAATCTCCCCGAAGGGCAATGGGTTGTCAAAACCAAATGCACCAGATGGACAAAATCAAACCAAATTTTCCTCACGTTTAACTTTATACCTACTACAGTAAAATGTGACAATTTGGAACAACACCTGAAAGATGGTCTCGCTGTATATGGCAAAATACAATCTTTTGAAATGCAACGCTTCACGCTGATGCCACACCTGTGCACTGGCAAAGCCATCGCAGTTCTGACCCCAACTGAGGAGATCATGAAGGACCTAACCCAGATCCCACACTCCACTTTTATTGATATCACAGGGCATACCACCCACCCATTCTGGGTGACCGTGGACAGCGCGCCCCCCATTTGCACCCACTGTGACATGTTCAGCCATAAGGCACATGCATGCCCTATCATGGAGGGCGTCACATTCCAAGAGAACCCCTCGGCAGCCATGGCCAGCGGAGAGGCGCACTACAAACCAACTGCAAGCACCAAGGAGGCCTTCCCGTGGGGAGCACAAGGCTGCTACCTACTGGTAAAGCCTATCTCCCCACAAGAGCGGAAGAAGGCCAAGCAGGCCCATAGGGCCGCGGCCAAGGAAGTGGCCAAAGCCACCACCGCTATCCCACACTCACAATGACAGGAGGACATGGAGACCTTTGTGGTGGAAGCAACTTGGGAATCCATCAACCAATCAGATTGGGAAGCCCATGCTGAGCAGGCCACTCAATCCGAGGATCCTATGGGAGATTCAATCTCACCCAATCATTGCACCCAAGCTCCAGTTGAAACTGACTTGGGACCCATCCCAACTAAAAATTTCTTTTTGACCCGCTTAATGGTGCACCAAACTCACCCGCACCACAAAAAATTCGTCTGACATCGGGAAAACAAAAAGCAAAGGCTAAAGCCAATGTGACTCTTTCTGCAAAAATAAAAAAAAACTCCGATAGCATTGCTGCTAACACCTGCACTGCTGTGAAGGCCCGCGGGGATCTAGAAGAGGATGGTGGGCCTGGGTGCCCACCCCTTGCACCTAAGGTGCGATGGGGGAAACCTTCACTCTAGGGATGTTGAATATTGCTGGACTCAAGGCCTCCCCATCCCAGGCTAGGAAACTGAGTTTTTTACAACACAATTTACCCGTGGATATCCTGGCCATCCAGGAGTCCCACTGTCCATGAGGTTCCAAGGAAGCTTGGAAAACAATGCTCCTCCCATCCCTATCCTTTTGGTCAATGCACTGTGGGGTGCTAATTTGGAAAAATAATTTTTTCAAATTTTTATCCTCAGAAATATTCCTAAATGGCCAAGTGCTTGTTGTCACTTTCTCGTGGGCTGACGTAGCCCACGCAATCATCAACATCTATGCCCCAAATGGTGCATGCGAGCGTCAGAAATTTTTCTTGTTGGTCAAATCCCTCCCGCTAACCCCAGACTCCTTCCTAGTTAGCGACATGAACTGTTGGCTAAACACACCAATGGACCAGTAGCCTTCCTCACCCCACGCCCCCCCAGGGTCACGTAGAACTACGCGTTCTAAAGGCCACCCTTGGGTTAATGGATGCGCTGCCGTGACATGCCCTGCTGCTCAAAAACATGATGTATCCCCACATCCACAATGGCCAATTAAGGTCCATGACCCCATCAACCTTATTCTAATGCTGGCAAAATTTTAACCCCAAATCTCCCACTTCAAGACAACAAATTTAGAATTCTCTGACCATCAACTGGTCTCGCTAACCTACCACCTACCTGTCACAGCTGCTAAGGCCCCACATTGGCACAAAATCCGCCCCCCCAAGCTCGGGTCACCAGGATTTTCCATGTGGGTAGAAGAGGCAACTTTGGCAAAAAAGTTTGTTGCACCGTTTTGTGCGGACGCCATTTCCACATGGGCAGCCTTCAAAGAGGATACCATCCGCCACTCTCGCCATCTCTCCTCCAGACGCTCACAAGCCACATCAGCGGTTATCTCGTGCGCTCTGGCAGAATTGGCACACTTGGAGTCCAACATCCCAGTTACAGGATACAGCCCTGCATGGGGCTGGAAGTGGGCGGAGGCAGCCGCCCACCTCAACGCACTCAAAAGGCAACACAAACATTGGGTTTGTGTTCACTACAGGGCCAAACACATTACAGAGGGTGAAAAGTGCAACACATTTTTTTTATATTCTTTTGCACCACGCCAGAGCGTGGCCTGCACACAGGTGTGAAGATCAATAATTCCATTGTGGATACACCGGCCAAAGTGGCAATTAAAACACAACATTATTACTCTGAGCTGTACTGATCTGACCCAATTCAGCCAGCCGAAGTGGCAGAATTTCTTGACTGAGCCCACACTTGCTCCATTTTCCAATACCCAGAAATAATGAATTTGATTATTTCGAACGAATTATGGACAGCCATTCGCGGTGCACCAAACCAAAAATGCCCAGGCCCAGATGGCATTCCATATGAGTTCTACAAAAAAAATTATAAATATATATCCCCATTGCTGCTCGCCTCACTTAACCAAAGCCTGATGGAAACGCGCCTCCTACCAGGAGGACATGAGGCCTTCACTGTCACACTCTTCAAGAAAGGGGATAAGCTAGACTTAGCCAACTGGCGCCCCATTTCTCTAACAAACAGACACCAAAATTTTAACAAAAATCATGGCTAACCGTTTAGGGACTGTAGCATCTGCCACCATCTCCCCAGAACAATTCAGTTTCATCCCCAGAAGGTCAATTTGGGATAACGTGCACTCTGTGGCTAATGTATGTCAGTCCACAGCCTCTGGGGCACTTGTATTCTTGGACCAACAAAAGGCCTATGATAGAGTAAACTGGGAATACCTCAGGGCCTGCCTCCATCAATTCCGCCTACCCCTCGCTTCATCAACTGGGTAATGCTGCTCACGGAATCTGCAACAATGGCAGTGCGTGGCCCTGGCTTCCTAATGGAAGTAGTCCGCCCTCAAAGGGGCTTGCGACAAGGGGACTCCCTTAGCCCACTCTTATACAACTTCAGCCTTGACCCACTACTGCGAAATGTTAATGCCCAACTCACTGGGGTCCACGTGCCAGGCCAAGCCCCAGTCAAGATAATGGAGTTCGTAGATGATTGTGTGGTTGGGGTGTCTTTTATCAAGATGCACGCGCGCTTGAAGCTCTCATCCAGGAGTATTCCCAGGTAAGCAACACGGCACTGAACGCTTCCAAAACCGAAATCATACTCCTTAGTCAGTTTCAGAACTGCTGGACCCCAGCAATTAGTTCCCAACATGGCCCATCTGCTCGCCCACGTCCTCGCCCTACTAATTCAAAACACACCGCCCCACTGGTGCTCCCCTTCGTGCCACGTCCTATCATAGGACCAGTACGCCATCTGGGCGTGTGGATGGAGGCAGGCGGATACGCGTCAGCAGTAATGAAGTGCTGTATTCTGGATAACGTGACAAAGAGAATCGCCTCTCTCAGAGCCCACCCTGCTTCCCTTACTGGCAGGGTTGTTTTAGCCAACTCTATGCTCCTCTCCAAAGTCTGGTTTGGAGCCCATGCCATCCCCTTCTCCCCAAGCTTCTACAAATCCTTGTACGCCTTGATGCAAGGATGGCTTTAGTCAGTCCGCCTTCCACCAGTGTGGCTAGAGGTCATGTTTGGCCCTCAACATCATGGTGGCATGGGCCTACTTGACTTCAAAGCCCATGCCACCAAGATCCTAGGCACCTGGATTGCGGCCGTCACTGCTCCTACACTCCACTACCAACATTGGTCCCGCGCAGCCTGCTCCAACTTCTCCCGCGCCTTGGGCCTCAACAATCCATCGAACCCCCACTCCCTGATGAAATACCTCGCTTCACACACATCAGCCACAGGTCCTCACGGGACTAAAACCCACTACAAACGAATCCTACTCTCCATGCGGAGCACTGAGTGGAGAATTCTTATAAGCGGACATACAAACCAAAGAGGCCGCCCCTCTCCTCAGTTCACACAAGAGGTACAGGGGCTACCCATCCATGATGGTGTGATCCCCATTCGGCCCCATGTCCTATCCAGGGTGGACTACCTGGACATGATGGACATCCCTTACTCCATTGAGACCCAAAAAAATATCTGGACATATGGCACCATCCTCTGTTGCAACCTCAAGTCCACTCCCATGTGTGGTGCTGCCTGAGGCGGGTGTATTGTACAGCTGAGCGCTCTAACGCTTTACACTCATCCTGTGTCGTGTGTGGCCAGTATGAAACGCTGTTTTACCGCCTGGAGAAGTGCCCTACCTCTAAAGTGATATGGAGCGATGTTCAACGTCTTCTAGGCCAGGATCAAACGCATCCCTTCAGTCTGTCAAGAGATATGTTCGCTCTATCAATGGCCTCCCCCTTCCACCCTCCCTTTGTGTTTTGGTGGTTGCAATCGCCATGTGGACCATCCACACTATTGTCTTAGATGCCATCACAGGCTCCACCCTCACCCTCCCAGAAGCGGTCCACAGATTCCGGTCTCATTTGGTGGACCACTTTCAGGCGTGGATGTTTGGATACCTCCCACCGCGTTGCTGACAGCTGGTCTCCTCCTGGTTCCCAGTCTGGTTCATCAAATCAGACCCCTTCCTCCACACGTGCTCAATTGTGGCTATGGCCCCTTCACACGTTTCCTCCCCCTCCCCATAGGTGGCGTTCCCATTGGCAACAAGAGATAGCATCGCTTCTCTGGGGTGCCTCCCCTGGTACTAAGTTTTGTCTCTTCTGAGTCATATTCGGATGTGTCTGTCCCATGGTCAGCCTTCCCCACAATAAATTTAAATTTAAATTTACAAGAGGCTTTTTAAAATCATTCAAGATGTTTTAGCTAGTTAAGATGAAAATAATGTGTGAGAAGAAATTAATGTTGTATAAATATATCATAACACAGGACATCTATAGATCGCCAAGAATCCCATTCATGGCTTTCTGGATAGTAGCATGGGTATTTTATAGCCCCTGCGGCATTTGCATGGGTTTGAACAATCTTTCTTTTTTCTATCAATAAATACTTAGCTTAGTCTTTGGTGGCCAAATCTATCTGCCAGTATCCGATGTCCAAATCCATTGCCAAAAACACTGCAAACTGGAAAGTATTTGAAGAAAATAATTGATTTGTGTTAACGGTAGCTATCTTTTCAGGTAATCAATAAAATTTGATAATTGCACCACAATATAGATCCATTTTTCCTTTACTAGGTGCAGAGGTGAGGCTACAACCTTTGTGAAGGTTTCAGTAGGCCAGCTTTAAGGACTGCTTTAACTTCACTACCTTCCATTCTTCTTCTACCTTCAGACTCTGATAAGACTAAATTTGTATAGGTAAGGCATCTCCAATATCTACTCAATGTTTCACTCCATTCTTCTTCACAAAGTCATATGGTCATGGGAGAAGATGTCAAAATTTAGTTAGTATTTTTCAGCTGCCCCTTGTTAGGCAGCATCAAGATTGGTTCCAAAGTTGTGTTTGAAAGTGGCTATTTTGAAAGATCATCCAGCTTAATATACCATAAAGTAATAAACTTTTTAACACTAAGAACCTCTTCAACAGGTTTCAGGCGAACATAGGCTATGAGGTCTTTTTATTTTATGACGCGCTGCTGAGGGTTAGTTTTTCCCTAATAGATATGAGATGATTCCAATATAGGACAGGCCAAATATGCATTAGTAAGGCATCATATCCCATTATGGAAGGGTTCTCTATTCCAAAATTTCCAATATGCGGTCCAGTGGAATGTGTATTTGAATCTGGTTATTGACGATTACTTGTGCATGGGCAGAAATACCCATTTGAGAAGGAGCATATAAGGGCTTTCACTCCTTGGCGTTTACAGCTATTGCAGCATCTTTACTTGATGCTATATGATGTGATATTATTATCTTGTAGGTAGTTTTCTTCCTCCATGAGGAATACACTCTTCTTAAGGTTGTCCTTTTATTGGTAGGGGTTTGAAAAAGGAGTTATATGCAATATCCTAGTTGATAAAAACACGACTAAGACAATTTGATAATACCTTAGTGTTCAAACAATGAGTCTTCAAGTTTAAAAGGTGACTTTGGTTCTCCAGAACCACAGATGGGACAAGTAAAGGAAGCATCATAAAATTAATGGACAAGGCAGAATAGGCACTAAGCAACTTATTGCAATAAGACCCATCCATCCCATACTCAAACTTTGTTATAGATCTGGTGTGAATTTAACTTAACTAATCAACTTAGAAGGGAGAACATTGACAGGAGATTTGATATCAGATTTTTTATATCTTTAATTTAAAAGCCTAAACCTTCACTCAGGTAACAGTATCTCCAAATTGTAGGTGTAGTGAAAAAAGTTGAAGGGATACACAGAGAACAATCTTAATCCAAATTTCAGTCTTTGTTTTTGGCAGTCAATTTCATAAATATTTTTTTTGCATAGGTATAAGATATAGCAACCTAAGAAGATGATAGTTTAGACATGTTCTGGTTGTCAACCTGAAAAGCTTCTCCATTCTTGTTGATAGTGCTTTTCCCTCATCATCTATTGTTCTTTTATATCATTTATCAGCTTCATGACAA
Organism: Massospora cicadina; assembly: GCA_022478985.1. NCBI lineage: Eukaryota > Fungi > Entomophthoromycota > Entomophthoromycetes > Entomophthorales > Entomophthoraceae > Massospora > Massospora cicadina. The sequence continues at coordinate 100,815 of JAKSZP010001446.1, read as the reverse complement.
TTTCTTCCACAATAAATGCATTGGAGGCTCTCTTTATTTCAGCAAATTATTATTAAGAGAATGAACTTGGGGATGTCTGTTGAGAGTGTAACTCAGCTTAAATGCTTTCTGGAGTAGGCTAACTGGGATCTTGACAATGGTTTATTTTTATGTTCAGGATTTTTGTAAAATTTTTCTCAATGCCACTAATATTAAGCTAGAAAATAGGCGAGAAGCCAAGGCTGATATAGAAGCAGTGATTGCATCATCCAGTGAATTATAATGTCATGTTTTCAGAGTTTGTTGGCTGATTTTTTTTTCATTGAAACCAATAATTAGCCATATTAGTGCCAGCGGCTTTCTAGTGGGATTATTTGTCACTAGGGAATGCACTCAGGCAATAATCCAAATTAGACAAGATAAAGTAGAGATTATTTATTTACTTAAGCGAAGGGATAAAAATAGCCCTTGAAGGGACACGCCTTCATTCAGGATATCAGCCCATTTGATAAACAAGATCTTCCTTACTCCTTTATAGAGTAAAGTACTTATTTTGTTATTAATTGAACTATTAATAATCAATGAGGAAGTTTAGATTAAATTATACCTTTGTATCCTTAGAGTATAGGATCTGATTACTAGCTTAATAGTGTGTTGCTTTTGCAGTTTAATTGCTGAATCTTCGTAGGTTAAGATTATTTATGAACTGATTTGAACTTAGACTTTCATGACAATACCCTCTCAAGATCTTGCTAAGGGAGTACATTTATCCAGAGAAAAATTTAGTGGAATCAATTAACACCATTTCTCATCATGATAGAGGCGATGGAGTATTTTGAGGCCATTGCAATATATCACTTGGTAGGGTCCAGACCACAATAAAGCCATATTATGGGTTCTTTCTTCATGTTGGTTATGGTAATATGGTACTAAGTCTCCCAATATTATTGAATGTGGGCTTTCTAGAATTGGCTTATTTAACATCTCTTTGGTAATAATCCTAGGATTTGCCACCAGAGCTTAAAGTCTAAGTATCTTTCTGCTAGTCTTCCTATAGCTATATTGGCTGTTTGTAGAAGAAACTTCAATATGGGCTTGATGCTAGAGGATAACACGGGGTCCCAACTGTATAAAGCTTTAGTGGGACCATCTTATGTTGAGATTCTCAAATGCTTAATATTAAAAATTATAAATTATAAATTTTATTCAGGGAAGGCTGACCAGGGGACAGACACTTCCAATATGGTAAACTGAAAAATCTTATATCAGCAATAGGCACCCCAGAGAAGCAAACGCTATCTCTTGTTGCCAGCGGGAACGCCAATAAATGGAAGGGGGGTTCCTTGTGCAGGGGCTTGCACCACTATTTTGCACGTATGCAGGAAAGAATCTGAAGTGATGAACCAAACCAGAAGCCAGGATAAGACCAACTGACAGTAATAGGATGGGAAGTACCCAAACAGCCATGATTGAAAGTGGTACACAAGGTGCGACTGGAACTGGCGTACAGCTTCCTGGAGGGTGGGGGTAGAACCTGAGATAGAATCCAAGAAAACCGTGTGGATAGTACACATATTGATAGTGACCACTAAGGCTTGGAGGGAAGGTTGTATAGGGGAATTTAAGGACAAGGCGAAGATGTCCTTAGATAGGCTGAAGGGCCATGTATGATCCTAGCGAAAGAGACGCTGAACCTCACGCCAGATCGCTTTTGATGGAGGGCACTCTTCCAGGTGATGAACCAAAGTTCCATACTGGTCACACATGACACAAGATGAGTGCAATGCATTAGAGCGCTCAGCGGTACAGTATACCAATTTCAAGCAGCACCACACATGGGAACGAATATGTGGCTGCAGAAGAGGTTGATGGGCGTACTTCCAGATGGCTTTCTGGGTATCAAAGGTGTAGAGGATGTCCAACATGACCAGGTGATCCACCATGGCCATAACATGGGACCTCATGGGTATAACATTGTCCAGAATGGCTTGGCCTTGTACTTCCTAGGTGAATCAGGGAGTAGGGCGACCCCTCTGGGCTGTGTGCTCACTGCTTAAAATCCTCCACTCAGCGCTCTGCATGGAGAGGAGAATTCTTTTGAAGTGAGGCAAAATCCCATGTGAGCTTGCAGCATGAGGGTTTGAGACAAGCTACTTTAACAGGGAATGGGGGTGGGTAGGATTACTGAGGCCCAGGGCGCGGGAGAAGTTGGAGTAGGCCGCGCGTGACCAGTGCTGGGCTGAGATCGTTGGGTTGGTGACTGCAGCGATCCATGTGCCAAGGATTTTGGCGGCATGTGCCTCAAAGATGAGCAGGCCCATACCTCCACTATGGAGAGAGCCAAACATGACATCCAGGCGCACTGGTGGCGGGCGCCTTAACCAAAGCCACCCTTGAAGAAGGGAGTAAGTGATTTAAAAAGATGGGGAAAAGGCGATAGCATGGGCCCCAAACCAAACTTTAGAAAGGAGCATAGAATTGGCTAGCACTACCCTTCCTGTAAGGGAGGTCTGATGGGCTTTGAGGGAAGCTATGCGTTTCATAACGTTGTCTAGGATATGGTTTTCCATCACCGTTGAGGCGTACCCACCTGCCTCCAGCCACACCCCCAAATGTCGGACAGGGCCAACGGTGGGGCTTGGCACAAAGGGGAGCACAAGCGGTGCAGTGCAGGGTGGGTGGGGCAAGCGAACCTGTGAGCTACCTGCTGAAGCAGGTAGAAAACGGGGCGCTGGTGACCAGAAAGCTTGGTACTAACCAAGGAGTTTGATTTCTGTTTTGGAGAGATTAAGTGCAGCATTACTTACACTGGAGTAAACCTGGATAGTAGCTTCAAGCGCGCGAAGCATCATGATCGTTAGACATCCCAACCACACAATCATCAGAAAATACCAACATCTTGACTGGTGCTTGTCTTTGCACATGGACACCAGTAAGGCGAGCATTTGCATTGCATAAAAGTGGGTCAAAGCTGAAGTTATACGTGAGTGGGCTTAGAGGGTCCCCTTGGCATAGGCCCCTATGAGGGTAAACTATATCAGTTAGGAAGAACGGGCCAAGCACAGCCATTGTGGCAGATTCCACGAGCAACATCACCCAATTTATGGAATGATGGGGGAGGTGGAACTTATGGAGACAGGCTTTGAGGTAATCCCAGTTGACTCTATCATAAGCCTTCTACTGGTCTAAAAAGAAAAAGTGCTCCAGAAGCCGTGGATTGGCAGATGTTGGCTACAGTATGTATGTTGTCCCAAATAGACTGCTTGGGTTGAAACCAAATTGCTCAGGGGAAATGAGAGCGGAGGCAACTTCCCCTAGGCGGTTGGCCATGATTTTAGTAAAAAGTTTAGTATCTGTGTTAGTAAGTGATATGGGGCGCCAGTTGGCCAAACCAGCTTATACCCTTTCTTAAACAGCGTTATCATGTAAGCTTCTTGGCCCCCAGAGAGGAGGCGTGTTTCCAACAAGCACTAGTTCATTGAGGCAAGCAGCAAGGAGGAGAAATAATTAAAATATTTTCTATAGAACTCATAAGGAATCCCATCTGGACCTGGGAATTTCCTGTACGGTTCACCACAAATGGAAGACCAGAGTTCATCTTAAAAAAAATTAAATTTATCAACCCCAGGTAATGGGAAACGGTGCAGATATGTGTGCTTTTGAAAAAATCAGTAACTTTAGCCAGTTCAACTGGATTGGAGCAATACAATTTGGAGTAATAATTCTGAACTTTAATTGCCACTTTAGCTGGAGTATCTGCAATGGAGTGGTCTGACCGCCTCACCTGTGTGCAGGCCAATCTCTGTCGTGGTGCAAAGAATTTCCAGAAAAAGTATAAGAGCACGTGTCACCTGCTGTTATATGCTTTGCCTTATACCGCACACAAACTCGATGTTTGTGTTGCCTTACCAGTGCATTGAGGCGGGTGGACACTTCTTCTCACTTGTGACCCCAAGCTGGGCTGTAGCCTGCAGCAGGGACGTTAGACTCAAGGTGGTCCACTTCTGCAAGAGTGCACAAAATGACTGCCAAGGCATCCTGAGAGCGATGTGATGAGATTTGGTATGCCTGATGGATGGTGTTTGCTCTGAATTTTGACCAGGTACAAAGTTGGTTCACACATAACGGTGTGGTAAACTCTGGAGCTGAGGTTTTGGTGTCCACCCATGAGGAAAACCTGGGCGACGTTATCTCGGTTGGGCGGAGTTTGTACCACTTCAGCGCCTGTGCCGATGGGTGTGAAAAAGGAGAAGGAAAATTAATACCATTCTGTGGTCATATAGTTCGAGTTTCATACTTATAAAGTGTGCAACCTGGGACTGAAATTTCAACGGTGCAAGAACAATGCCAGTGCGAGACATAGACCTCTGCTGACCATTGTGCATATGGGGACAAGACATGTTTTTGAGCAGCGGTGCATGTTGAGGCAGATTATCAAATAACCCCAAAGTGGCCTTTAAAACGCGAAGTTCTATGTGCCCCTATGGGGGGGTAGGCGATGGGGGCCAGTATTTAGTGGTCAGGTTGATCCAGCAGTTCATATTGCCCACAACAAATGGGTCAGAGGGAAGTGGGAGGGATTTAATGGCTGAAAAGAATTCCCAATGATCTCATGCACAGGTTGGGGCATATATGTTAATGACAGCGTGCACTTCATTCTAACATGAAAAGGATACATCAAGGTTACGGCCATTGAGGTACAAAGATGACAAAATAAATTTATAATTATGGGTCACTCATATAAGCACCCCACAGTTCAGCGACCAAAAGGAAAGAGAAGGGAGGAGCATGGTTGCCCATGTGTCCTCAGCACCATATGGACAGTGGGTTTCCTGAATGGCCAGGATGTCCACGGGTAAATTATTCTTTAAAAACTCAGTTTCCTAGCCCATGATGGCGAGGCCTTGAGTCCAGCGATGTTCAATGTACCTATAGTAAAGACTTACCCCATTGCACCTTAGGTGCAAAGGGAAGGGCTCCCATGCCCTTCAGCCTTCTGTTTTTCAGCACATCACTGTATGGCAGTGTGGGTATTATGCACTACAGAGTAAGTGCCACTATGGGTTGCTTTTGCAGTGGGATTGCCATTGGGCTTTGCCTTCAGCTTATTTCCCCCTTGGTACGATTCTTCAGATTTGTATTTACCTGCAGTGTACCATCACATGTTGGCAAAAAATTGGAAGGTAAATTGGAGGGAAAATCAGTTTTGATCAAGGCTTGTTAACATTGGTCAGGTGAATCTGACTCACCCATCTGGTCATCAGGTTGAGTGGCTCAATCTGATTGGTGGATGATTTTATAAGCTGCTTCCACAGCAAATGACTCAATATCCTCCAGGAGATGGGCAGGCAGGATCATGGACGTGGCCATGGCTGCCGCCTTGGCTGCCACTCTGTGGGCCTGCTTGGACTTCTTATGCTCCTGCGGGGATACAAGTTTGACTAGGATGTAGCACCCCTGCACGCCCCACTGGAAGGCGGCATCAGTGTCTATTGCCATTTCATAATGGGCGTCTGCACCACTCATTGCATCTAGGATGATTTCAGTTTGGTTAATGCCTCCTTGGCAGGGCAGGTGTGGGCCTTGTGGCCAAAAGCATGACAGAAGGTGCAGATAGGAGGCGCGCTATTCACGGTGACAGGAATGGGCAGGATTCTTGCCCATTAATTTGTACAAAAGTGGTGTAAGGGATTTGGGTCAAATCTTCTGCAATCCTCTCAGATGGGGTGAGTACAGCAATCACTTTGCCTGTGCACAGGTCCAGCATGAGCGTAAAGCACTGCATCTTGAAGGATTGGATTTCCCCATATTTGTTGAGCCCAGCCATTAGGTGGTGCTCCAGCATGGTGCGCTTAATCGTTGTAGGTAGGAAGTCAAACTAAATGAAAATTTGATTTGATTTAGTCAAATGAGTGCGCTTCATGTCAACTACCCATTGACCATCTGGGAGGTTCACCACCACCCGCACCTTTGCAGCTTTGTCCACTGCATGTTTGGTTTCAAACCCAAGATCCAACCAGCCTTGGGGCATGGAGTGCAGTGTGATGTACACTGCATTCAGGAAATGGGTTGTAAATATCCACAAAAGTTTTCCCAAAGTGCCATTTGTTGTATATACAGGAAAACTTGCACCCCATGCTCCACTGATGACAGGGGCTGGGAGTGCGGCGCATTGATGAACTGGTTACAGCGCGCTTTCCAGGCCAAAATATCTGGGTAAATGCTAACCTTCGGATTTTTAATATTAATTTTACCAAGGCCACCAGTGTCGCTGGGGCATTTACAAAAACTTGAATAATGCGGGGTCCTCTCCTGTGCCCTTTACTTTGCTCGCCCAACCGCTACCCAACATTGGGTGCACACTAATCTCCTCGATGAGATTATCAAACTTACCTAGACTTGAATCAAATATGTTGCAAGATTGTTTGCAACGAGAGAGAAAAGTTAAAATGTTTCATATTATAGCTTAATAAATTATTTTAAATTTATTGTGGGGAAGGCTGACCATGGGATGGACACTTCTGAATATGATTCAGGAAAGATAAACTTAGTACCAGGGGGGCACCCCAGAGAAGCGATGCTTTCTCTTGTTGCCAGCGGGAACGCCACTTATGGGGAGGGGAGGGAACGTGTGAAGGGGCCGTAGCCACTATTGAGCACGTGTGGAGGAAGGGGTCTGATTTGATGAACCAGACTGGGAACCAGGAGGAGACCAGCTGTCGGCGATGCAGTGGGAGATATCCAAACATCCACGCTTGAAAGTGGTCCACCAAATGAGACCGGAATCTGTGGACAGCTTCTGGGAGGGTGGGGATGGAGCCAGCGATGGCATCCAAGACAATCGTGTGGATAGTCCACATGGCGATTGCAACCACCAGAGCACAGAGGGAGGGTGGAAGGGGAGGCCATTGATGAAGCAAACATATCTCTTGACAGACTGAAGGGATGCGTTTGATCCTGGCCTAGCAGACGTTGGACTTCGCGCCATATCACTTTAGAGGTGGGGCACTTCTCTAGGCGGTGGAGCAGCGTTCCATACTGGCCACACACGACACAGGATGAGTGTAAAGCGTTAGAGCGCTCAGCTGTACGATACACCCGCCTCATGCAGCGCCACACATGGGAGCGGACTTGAAGCTGCAACAGAGGATGGTGTGCGTATTTCCAGATAGTCTTTTGGGTCTCAGTGGAATAAGGGATGTCCATCATGTCCAGGTAGTCCACCCTGGATAGGACATGGGGCCGAATGGGGATCACACCATCATGGATGGGTAGCCCCTGTACCTCTTGTGTGAACTGAGGAGAGAGGGGCGGCCTCTTCGGGTTGTATGTCCACTAATACAAATTCTCCACTCTGCGCTTCGCATGGAGAGTAGGATTCGTTTGTAGTGTGTTTTAGTACCGTGAGGACCTGTGGCCGATGTGTGTGATGCGAGGTATTTCATCAGGGAGTGGGGGTTTGATGGATTGTTGAGGCCCAAGGCTTGGGAGAAGTTGGAGCGGGCCGCGCAGGTCCAGTGTTGGGATGGGAGTGTAGGAGCGGTGACGGCCGCGATCAAGGTGCCCAGGATCTTGGCAGCATGGGCTTTGAAGTCAAGCAGGCTCATGCCATCTTGATGATGAGGGCCAAACATGACCTCTAGCCATACTGGTGGAGGGCGGCCTGACCAAAGCCATCCTTGCAGCAAAGCATACAGGGATTTGAAGAAGCTTGGGGGAGAAGGGGATGGCGTGGGCTCTGAACCAGACTTTGGATAGGAGCATAGAGTTGGCAAGAACAACCCTACCAGTGAGGGTAGTAGGGTGGGCTCTGAGAGAGGCGATTCGCTTCGTCACGTTGTCCAGTATATGGCACTCCATTACTGCTGACGCATATCCGCCTGCCTCCATCCACACGTCCAGATGGCGCACTGGTCCTATGGTAGGACGTGGCACGAAGGGGAGCACCAGTGGAGCGGTGTGTGTTGAGTTAGTAAGGCGTGGACGTGGGCGAGCAGATGGGCCAGGTTGGGAACTACTTGCTGGTGCCCAGCAGTTCTGAAACCGACCAAGGAGGATGATTTCGGTTTTGGAGGCGTTCAGTGCCGCGTTGCTTACCCGGGAATATTCCTGGATGAGGGCTTCAAGCGCGCGTGCATCTTTGTTATTAGACACCCCCACCACGCAATCATCTGCAAATGCCATCATCTTGACTGGGGTTTGGCCTGGCACATGGACCCCAGTGAGTTGGGCATTAACATTTCGCAGTAGTGGGTCAAGGCTGAAGTTGTATAAGAGTGGACTGAGGGGGTCCCCTTGTCGCAGGCCCCTTTGAGGGCGGACTACTTCCGCTAGGAAGCCTGGGCCATGCACTGCCATTGTCGCAGATTCCGTGAGCAGCATCACCCAGTTTATGAAGCGGGGAGGTAGGCGGAATTGATGGAGGCAGGCCCTAAGGTATTCCTAGTTTACTCTATAATAGGCCTTTTGTTGGTCCAAGAATACAAGTGCCCCAGAGGCTGTGGACTGACATACATTAGCCACAGAGTGCACGTTATCCCAAATCGACCTTCTGGGGATGAAACCAAATTGTTCTGGGGAGATGGTGGCAGATGCTGTAGTCCCTAAACGGTTAGCCATGATTTTTTTAAAATTTTGGTGTCTGTGTTTGTTAGAGAAATGGGGCGCCAGTTGGCTAAGTCTAACTTATCCCCTTTCTTGAAGAGTGTGACAGTAAAGGCCTCATGTCCTCCTGGTAGGAGGCGCGTTTCCAACAGGCTTTGGTTGAGTGAGGCTAGCAGCAATGGGGATATATATTTAAAATATTTTTTTGTAGAACTCATATGGAATGCCATCTGGGCCTGGGCATTTTCAGTTTGGCGCACCGCGAATGGCTGTCCATAATTCGTTCAGAGTAATTAAATTCATTATTTCTGGGTATTAGAAAATGGTGCAGATATGAGCTTGGTCGAGAAATTCTGCCATTTTGGCCAGCTGAATTGGTTCAGCTCGGTATAACTTTGAGTAATATTTTTGTGTTTTGATTGCCACTTCAGCCGGTGTGTCCACAATGGAATTATCCGATCTTTGCACCTGTGTGCAGGCCACGCTCTGGCGTGGTGCAAAATTTTTTTTAAAGAAGCATGCGGTGCACTTGTCACCTTTAGTGATGCGTGTGGCCCTGTATTGGACACAAACCCAATGTTTATGTTGCCTTTCGAGTGAGTTGAGGTGGGCGACTGCCTCCGCCCACTTCCAGCCCCATGCAGGGCTGTATCCTGTGGCTGGAATGTTGGACTCCAAGTGGGCCAATTCTGCCAGTGTGCGCGAGATAACCACCAATGTGGCTCGTGAGCGTCTGGAGGAGAGATGGCGATAGTGGCAGATGGTGTCTTCTTTGAAAGTTGCCCATGTGGAAATGGGGTCTGCGCAAAACAGTACAACAAATGATTTCGCCAAAGTTGCCTCTTCCACCCACATGGAAAATCCTGGTGATGCGAGCTTGGGGGGCGGATTTTGCACCAATGTGGGGCCTTTACAACTGTGACGGGTAAGTGGTATGTTATTGAGACCAGTCAGTGGTTGGAGAATTCCATTTTCATTGTTTTAAAGTGGGAGATGTGGGGTTGGAATTTTGCCAGTGTTAGAATAAGGTCGATGCAGGTCATGGACCTTAATTGGCCATTGTGGATGTGGGGACGCGTCATGTTTTCGAGCAGTGGGGCATGTTGTGGCAGCGCATCCATTAACCCAAGGGTGGCTTTTAGAACGCATAGTTCTATGTGACCCTGTGGGGCATGGGGTGAGGGCGGCCACCGGTCCGTTGGTGAGGTTAGCCAACAGTTCATGTCACCAACTAGGAAAGAATCAGGGGGTAGCAGGAGGGATTTGACTGACAAGAAAAATTCCTGACGCTCGTGTGCACTGTTTGGGGTGTAGATGTTGACAATTGTGTGCGCAACGTCAGCCCATGAGAAGGTGACAATGAGCACTCAGCCATTTAGGAATGTTTCTGAGGATGTGAATTTGGAAAATTATTTTTCCAAATTAGCACCCCACAGTGCTTTGACCAAAAGGATAGGGATGGGAGGAGCATTGTTTTCCAAGCTTCCTCATAACCTCGTGGACAGTGGGACTCCTGGATGGCCAGGATATCCATGGGTAAATTGTTTTGTAAAAACTCAGTTTCCTAGCCCGGGATGGGGAGGCCTTGAGTCCAGCGATATTCAGCGTCCCTAGAGTGAAGGTTTCCCCCATTGCACCTTAGGTGCGAGGGGTGGGCCCCCTGGCCCACCAGCCTCTTCCAGGTCCCCACAGGCTTTCACAGCAGCGCGGGTGTTAGCAGCAATGCTATCAGGGTTTTTGTTAATTTTTGCGGAAAGAGTCAAGTTGGCTTTGGACTTCGCTTTTTGTTTTCCTGACGTTGGACAAATTTTTTGCGGTGCGGATAAGTTTGGTGCACTGTCGAGTGGGGCAAAATTTTTTTTTCAGTTGGGATAGGTCCCAAGTCAGTTTTGACTGGAGCTTGGGTGCAGCAATTGGGTGAGCTCAAATCTCCCATCAGATCCTCAGATTGAGTGGCCCGCTCAGCATGGGCCTCCCAATTTGATTAGGTGATGGATTCGAGTCACTTCCACCGCGAAGGTCTCCATGTCCTCCTGGCGTTGTGAGTGTGGGATGGTGGTGTTGGCCTTGGCCGCTTCCTTGGCTGTGGCCCTATGGGCCTGCTTAGCCTTCTTCTGCTCCTGTGGGAAGATGGGCTTTACCAATAGGTAGCAGCCTTGTGCTCCCCATGGGAAAGCCTCCTTGGTGCTTGCGGTTGGTTCATAGTGCGCCTCTCCACTGGCCATGGCTGCTGAGGGGTGCTCTTGGAATGTGACGCCCTCCTTGATGGGGCATGCGTGCACCTTATGGCCAAATGCATCACAGTGGGTGCAAATGGGGGGCGCGCTGTCCACGGTTACCCAGAATGGGTGGGTGGTATGACCTGCAATGTCAATAAAGGTGGAGTGCGGGATCTGGGTTAGGTCCTTCACAATCTCCTCAGTTGGGTTCAGAACTGCGATGGCTTTGCTGGTGCACAGGTGTGGCATCAGCGTGAAACATTGCATTTTGAAAGATTGTATTTCGCCATATATGGCGAGACCATCTTTCAGGTGTTTCTCCAAAATGTCACGTTTTACCATAGTAGGCAAAAAGTCAAACATGAGGAAGATTTGGTTTGATTTTATCCATCTGGTGCGTTTGGTTTTGATGACCCATTGCCCTTTGGGGAGGTCAACCACTATGCGCACTGCTGAAGCCTCATCTGCTGCTATTTTGCTTTCAAAACCTAGGTCCAGCCAACCATGTGACATGGAGTGAGGTGCAACATACACCGTGGTTGGGAAAATTTTGTGTACATCTTCACAAAATTTTTCCCATAAGGCCGTTTTTGGATGTCCAGATACACACAGACTCTGAATTCCACCGACGAAAGTGGCTGGGAATGCGGTGTGTTGATGTACTGGTTGCATCGTGCTTGCCACGTGAGTATCTCTGAGGAAATTGTGACTGCCAGTTTTTTGAGATTTTTTTCTATTCTGCCAGATTCTCCGGGGCGTTTTTGAACGTTAGAGGCTCTGGGCCTTCCGCTTGCTCCTCTTGCCTTGCTTGCCCAACTTCTCCCAGACATGGGCGCGGACTAATCTCCTCTGTGAGATTATCAAACTAGATTTAGTCTTGAATTGAATAGGTTGCAAAAGTGTTTGCAACGAGAAAGAAAAGTTTAGCTTAATAAATTATAATTACTATATGTTTTATCTTCTTGGCAATTTATTATAAAAAACCATAGTGGATATTGGATTTATCACTTAATAGGGTAACGAATTTAGGGTTTAATTATTTTATTAAACGTTAACTAATTTGCTGGGATTCAATTCTGTCAGATTACTAAAGTTTCATTGGGGAGGATACCTGAAAATGTTGATAAGTGATTTGATAATTGTTTAAGAATTAAGAATTAAATTATCTTATGCAAAATGATAAGGGTTTATCACTAATCAATAGAGGTTTTTTTGGCTGTTGCTAAGCATTGACAAAGCTTTAGTTGGAAGCAACTTGTTGGTTAGCCTAATAGATAATGCGACCTGCTAGTAATGGGTAAAAGGTCTCATTACCTAAGCAGATTGCTAGCTTAATAAGGATATCTGCTGGGTTGAGAGAAAGCGTTGGGCACGTTATTCAGATATTCAACCCAGTAGGGGTCATGTTTTAGTCAGCAGCAGAATTTGACTAGTTAAATGAATAATTATCAAAATTGGATGACTCTTAAGGATTAGGGTCATTGGAAACAGAAACGTTACTTTTAGGGTGCCAACGAAAGAGTTGGGCGCCAATATACCTGTTTAAATTTTTAATTTTGATTTATAAAGAAGATTTTTTTGTGCATCAAATATTCAGAATATTATACACTTTTGTATTTTGCTCTTAGAACTAGAGTTTAAAGGATGGTTTACGTTATATACATATTGCTTTAAAGATCTCAAGATCTCTTGTGATAAGAGTTTAAGTGGGAATTCCCTCTTGTACACAAGTTTTCAACTCTAGAGGAAGAGTTGAAGTGATAGTTTTTTTTGTCTGGAATATTATCAAGCGGCTTAAATTATCATAAGTAAGAGCATCTGCACCTGTCTAGCGTTTTTGACATACTCAATTTGGCTGTGAAGAGCTCAACTATGATGATAAACTTCATACTATTATCAACCCACCAAGCTATTATATTAATCAAAAAAGTTATTCCATTTATTTGAGGTAAGCCGACCAGGGGACAGACATTACTGAAACAAAAATTAAAACTAAAAACTAACGTAACTAATTGATTTAAACAAAACGCACAAATGAGAGGATTGAATATACCACTTCAAACAAAAACAACCAACCAGGTGGGCAGCGGAAACTGCTTATCCCTCCATGGCGAAAGGGAGGAGATCAGGGGGCTCATCTTTGGCAGAAGCTTCCTCATCACAGAGTAGGGTACATGTCAAGGTGGATAACAATGGCATTGGGGCATCAGCAGCATGTGGTTTGATACCACTAATAATTGGTATTTCATGGAAATTGCCAGATAGGAAAATGACACTGATATTCAGCTAAAGCTTTTTCAGCTTTAATGTGGGCTTCTGGGAGTTTAACGAACATGGTAATATTGGTTTGGGTAATCTTAGCTTTAGGATTCTGTGCTACAGCTACCACATTCTAGATAGCATCGTTGACATTTTTGTGTAAGTAATTCACTGTAATTTTACTTTTTGGGGTGAGGGTTGAGGGATAACAGGAGGAAGAATACCTCCTGTGAGCATTACTACTGATTTGGTGACAGCTTTGTGGAGGGGATGACAATCTGGTGTTGCAGCTGATTCATCTGCAAGCTGGTGACATTGCAAAAGGGTTCAGCATATGGTTAATAAAAAAGTTAATGAACAAAAATCTGTGAAGTTAAAACTAAAAAAGCTTACATATTGATAGCCCAATGATGGCTTACTATGTACGCCATCAGAGCTTCATGAAGATATCTGTTCAATTGGATAGATTAGTTGTGCCAAATTATGGAGAATTGAGATAAGCATATTATTAACTAATTTTTACAGCCTCGCTAGTATGAGAGTAATAGGGGGATATAAAGGCTTAATATGTCCTTTTTAAATCAGTGCTTAAGCATTGTATTTCTAATACACATGTCTATATCACAACAAAACTAGATATTGCTTGAGGACAGAAATCTGGGTAAAAACTTATTCAAAGAAAACCTTAGTTTTGGAATCGGGTTATCTAGTAAAAATAAAGAGAGTACTCTGTAATATTTAATACTGCCAGTAGATCTGTGGCTCAATATATTAAACTTAATAGTAGACTCAAACTATCTATTTGGATAACCCTTCTTATCAAATGCAATCCCACTTAGATATACTTTCTACTGGAGTTCTCATTAGTGCATTTCATGGTTACTAAGCAGCACTCAATTTTTGGTTAACTATTGGCATAATATCCAATATAGGCCAGGAAAACGAGTGAGTAGGGCTTGGGGCATTTTAAACGTAAGATCAATACACCAGTTGTAATCAAAATATGATGTATGTAATAAAATTACTGGCAACCGGCAAAAAATATAAGAGGCTCTATTACTATTCTTATATGCTGACTTGGGATAAATTAGCATATTAGCTGAACTAAGCTATGAGATAATAAGTTAATTAAAGACGTGACATTGGTGGCCAATAATTTAAGGGACCATGAAATGTTCTATCAGGTATTAGAAATTTTATTATATAGTATATTGTCTATTGACCCACTACATATAAGTACACGGCTGCGGGGAGAAATGATTACTAAGAATTGATTGCATTTTTTATCTAGAGTATAAGCTGTAGTAAAAATTGAATATATAAAAACAATTATTCTAGATAGTTGGTCAAACAATTACAACAATTCCTCCCACCTGACCAAGCATTAGGTATTAAAGATGAGTGGGGTTAAGTGAGCTTTTGAGAGTTTGACTGTAAGGCTAGAGTGTGGGTAGTATTTCTTAAGGAACTCAGCTTACAATCAAGTGACAAGGTAGACCTTAGTGGGATTTTTAGAGTGTGACTTATTTAGATGTCTTCTCTATAACCTTAAAGGGACCTTTCCAATGTGCTCTAGCTTGATAGACCTTATAAAGCCATGGTTATCATAATACCAGATCAATTCCCCTACACCAAGAGTAGGTAAGGCCCAGTAGTCCTCATTATTGTATGCTCTAGCTTTTACAATCTGAGCCATTGAGTTGGAGTAGGTAGAGCTTTGTAGCTGAATTAAAGTTCGTGTAAGCATATTAAGGTATCTGCTAGGACTCATGCTCTCTTTTTTAACACAGGAGTACAAAAGTGATGGGCGGCGCAGAAAGATTTTCCTGAAGTAAGGCAAATAAGGAGTGCCTCATGGCCGGTGATGCACCTTGTTGTAAGCGTGTATAATGGAAGTCAGAAAAAGATTCCAACCGGACGCTTTGCCTATGACTAAATTATGTAAAAACCAAAACAAAAAGCATCATCCACTTGTTCAATGGTGCCGTTGGTCTTGAGGTGATAGGGCGTAAATAACACACCTCTTATCCCATTTGACCATTAAGCTTAGTGATCATCTGGGATGTAAAGTTAGTACCATCATTCATTAAAGTAAACTGGGGGCAACCATGCTAGTACACAACATCCTCCAAAATAAACTTAGTGGTTGTTGTCACGCCCAGGTCAATAAGTGCTTTGGCCTGCACTCTATTGGTGAGGTGTTCAATAGATATGATTATAAACTAAGATTGACCAGACGTTTTGGCAATGGGCCCCACAATGTCAATTGAGATGGTGTGCCAGGAAAATTATGGGTTTAATCATTTAATAAGATTTGGACTTCCAGTAGGGTGCTTCAACTTAGCATTCTTGCCAGCAGATGAGAGTCTCATAGGTAACAAAGGACATGTACTTTTAATACTAGTATGATCATAATAGTTTAAGATTTTTATTATAACCGCCATGCCCTGTCACCTTATGCGTGGCAATAATTCAAATCTACATACTCAGCGGGCCTAGTTAAAAAAGGGTTGTTTGTTAATGATCTTAAACGGTTTTCTGTTCTCCACAAAAGTAAACTGTATCATTTTAGGTAACATGTGTTGGACTTTAAGGTTCATTTCCTTACTGACAAGTCACCATATTTTCAAAAAATTCATTAGTGCCATCAGCTATCAAGGCTATAGTGGGAAGACAGGAGAGTCTATATGCGTTATGATGCTTAGTGCTGGGCCAGTGATGAATTTTAAAATCGTATGCTTGTAATTTTAAGCCCCAGTGGGCCAGCCGCCCTTCAGGTTCCTTAAGATTCTGTAACCAGCACAGAGTGGCATGATCCGTTACCATGATAAAATGCACTCCATGGATATAAAACAAAATTTTTTGCAATCATAAATAACAGCTAGACATTCCTTTTCAGTAACAGTATAATTCCATTTGTGTATATCCAGCGTCTTGCTGCAGTAAGCGATGAGGTGTTCTACCCCTTTATTATTGAACTATACAACACTATCCCTATGGCAGTGAAGGATGCATCCATCCGAATAAAGAACGGTTTATCAAAGTTTGAGTATATCAATATAGGCGCTTTCGTGAGACAAAGTATTAGATGATCAAAGGCCAGATGGCAGTTTCCTGTTCAATTAAATGATACCCCATTCTTGAGAAGTTTAAACAATGGTTCACCTATTGTACTAAAGTTCTTTTTATTTATATGAGGATGGCCAACCAGGGGACAGACACATATAATATGTAGGGAAGAGGAAAAGACGGAAAACAGAAGAGGGAAGAGAGCGCAAAAACAATGGAACTTAAAAGATACGACTTGGCACACTTGGGTGTGGCTAGGAGCCACGGGTGGTGGATGACTAGACCTTAAGTGGCATGATAGCTCAGGGGCTAGTAGGGTGTACCGCCTATGAAGACTGTGAGGTTTTCAATGTCATAACGAAGGAACCAGATTGGAATCCAGTTGCCCATCTGTTTCTTCCATTTTTATTGGAGTGATCCAAACAGCCAGTCTTGGAAATGGTCAGCCCAAATGGCTGTGGAACCTGACGATGGCTTGGTTGAAATTGTGGAAGATCCTGTTGAAAGCGTTGAGGGTAATTGTGTGAATGTACCATATTGCAATACTCACAATTAGAGCCCTTAGCGTCTGGGGGATAGGCGAGGCCATGTTAAGTGCCAGGATATCGCGGGATAGTCAGAATTCAGCTGTAGGTGATTGTTGAAACAAGTGCATCACGTTGGCCCAGATATGCACGGATGGCGGGCACTCTTCCAAGCGGTGTGCTAGTGTGTTGGGTCCGCCGCAGATGGCGCATGTCTTAAACATTGAGAAGGTGTGGTCAGCTGCTCTAAATGTATGGCGCATGTAGCGCCACACTGTGGAGCACACTTTTGGGGATAAGAGGGGGCAGGTGACGAGGTCCCACACCTGCTTTTGGGTGCGCAAGTCATATGGGACGTCTTGGTAGTCTAGGTAGTTGATCCGGGATAGAGGAAAGGATGGTAGTGGGGCAGGCGCGTTAGTCACCGTTTGTCCCCTGTGGAGTTGCATGTAACCAGTTTGAGGGTGAATGTTTTGGATTGCTGTGAATAGGAGAAGCTCCAATCCTCCTTGTCTTAGGTTGTACAGGATGCGTTTGAAATATCGGTTGGTGTTGTGTGGTCCAGTGGCAGTTGGATGTGTTGCAAGGTACTTCATCAGAGTTGCAGGATTGGAGGGGAACCTCAGATGTAGTGCCCTTGCGAAGTTGGTTTGGGCTGCCTTAGCCCATTGGGGGGATGGTGGGTTGGGTGACGTTGTGAGAGCTACCCATGAGCCGAGGATTTGAGTTGCTTGTTCCATGAAATTGAGCAGCCCCATCCTGCCTTTCTTCCATGGGCCGTACATGGTCTCCAGCCTGACAGGTGCGCGGTAACCAGACCATAGCCAGTTCTGCAGGAGCTTGTAGACTGCGTTGGTAAAGTTGGCGGAGAAGGGAACTGCGTGGGCAGCAAACCATAACTTTGACAAGATCAGGGAGTTGGCTAACACAACTCTTCCGGTTAAACTAGCTTTACTCCTCCGCATACATGTCATTCTTTTTGTGATGTTGTCCAAAATGTTGGTTTCGATGGTGTCAAGTGCATATCCACCGGCTTTGAGCCATATGCCCAGATGACGGACTGGGTTGGTGGTGGGGTGGTGTGCAAAGGGTAAACACAGTGGTTTTACTGGCTTGGATCGTTGTTGTGTGGTTGGATGTGTGGTTGGTTGGTTTGTGTGGTGGTAGGAGGGTGGGGCCCAGTTCACACTGAATTTTTCCATAACAATTACCTCTCTTTTCTGTTTGTTCAGCATGGCGTTACTCACTGACTCATACTGGTGAATAATGCGCTCAATCTCCCTGGCATCCCTATTGCCTGAGACTCCAACAACGCAGTTGTCAGCAAAGGCGAGCATTTTGGTTGGTAATTGTCCCTCCAACCTGATTCCAGTGAGCCTTGAGTTTACAATACGGAGGAGAGGGTCAAGGGTAAAATTGTATAGTAGGGGGCTAAGCGGGTCACCTTGTTTAAGGCCCCTTTGGGGGTGATGGTGTCAGTTAGGAAACCTGGGCCTCTGATTGCAAACCTGGCTGAGCGCGTTAGGAGGAGCGCCCAGTTTATAAAACGGGGTGGTAGGTTGAAAGCCTTTAGACACTGTTCTAGGTAGCCCCAGTGCACTCAGTCATATGCTTTCTTTTGGTCCAGGAAAGCAAGGGCGCCTGTGGGGTTAGCTTGGCAGATGTTGGCAATTGTGTGGATGTTATCCCAAATTGAGCGATTTGGGATGAAGCCAAACTGATGGGGGAGAGGGTTGTCTGAGCAATGCAACCCAGACGCTTAGCTAAGATTTTGGTTAGTATTTTGTTTCAGTATTGGTGAGAGCAATTGGACGCCAGTTGTTTAGGTCTGCCTGGTCTCCTTTTTTAAAGTGTGTGACCACATTTGCATCTTGGCCGCCAGGTAGAAGGGTTGTGTCCTCCAGGCACTTGTTCATAGTTGCCAGTAGTATTGGTGCGATATAGTCAAAATATTTTTTGAAAAATTCATATGGTAGGCCATCAGGCCCAGGGCACTTGTTGTGCGGAGTTGATCTTATTACCTCCCATAGTTCATCTTTAGTGATGGGTGCAACAAGTTCTGGTTGATCAGCTATAGTGTCAATATTAGCGGATGATAAAAGTTTTCCAATTTCTCTAGGTGATGCGAAATCGGCTGTGTACAGGTTGGTGTAAAATTGGTGTAATTTGGCCGATATTTCAGATGTTGTGGACGCCAGTGCGTTGTCATGCTCGGCGGACCTGTGTGCAAGTCACCAAAGTTGAAATTGGTCTAAAATGGCGGAAGAATTGGGCTGTGTGAGTTTTGCTGGATAGGATGTATTTTGATTTTTAGCATACTTCAGTGTAGTGCTGGTGTTTTCTAAAGAGGGAGTTTACCTGTGTAGATAGCTGTAACCACAGGCAGCCCCATTGGGGGGTGTATCCCTCACGAGGTGTGTTGTTTTCTAAGTGCTGAAGCTGTCTGATAGCCTTGTTGATTGTCATGGACATTGCAGCTGTTTTTCTAGAGTTCAGGTGGCAGGCTTTCTTGGTTGCTCGAGCCTTGAATATTTCCCACTTGGTGATAGAGTTCCCGTTGGGTGGTCATCTTTCTTGCTGTGTTGTTAGCCCCATCTCGATCCAAAGTTTAAGCTCTGGAAGATGAATGGTGCTTGGGTGAACTCTGTACCAGGTTGTTGGCTTTTGGTATTTTTCTGAGGATGATAATGCTATCAAGACCATCTAGTGGTCAGAGAAAGGGATAATTGTTGTTATAAAATCTGATACCCGGTGATGGAAGTCTTTAGGGGCGAGAATCAGGTCAATCTGGGTCATTGAGACCAGCTGGTTATTGTTGTGGTGGGGCCTCGTCATGTTGGCCAGGGTGGGGGCTTGTTTGGGAATGGTGTCACACAGGCCCAGCGTTGCCTTTAGTATGCGTAGTTCTGTGTGGCCGCAGGGTATAGCTTTAAACTTGGACCAGCGGTTGGTAATGGTGTTAAGCCAGCAGTTGAAATCTCTCGCGAAAAACGTTGCCTTGGGGAAAAGGATTGAGATGATATCAGAGAAAATTTTTTGGCGGTTGTTCAGATCATTTGGGGCATACACACACGCCATGGCAAAAGTTTCTCCATTCAACTCAAGATCCGCTAGAAGCAGCCATCCCTCCAGGTGGGAGGATGTGCTTCAGATATTTATTGGAGTATTATGGTTAGTTCGAATTACCACCCCACAGTGGTACGTCAAAAGGATTTGGCCAGAAGGAGCATAGTTGACCATGACTCCTCCTCCCCCGGTGGACAGTGGGGTTCTTGGATGGCCAAGATGTCCACGGGGATATTGTGCAGGAAAGCCATTTTTTTGGCCTGGGACATGGGGGCCTTGGCTCCCTCAATGTTAAGCATCCCTATGGTGATTGCAGTAGTCTGCACATCAGGAACGCTGGGGCAACCCACTGAGGTCACCCAGTTCCTTTATGGGTCATACTGCGAGTATGGGGCCAATTAGCCAGATTGGATCCAATGTGTTGGTCGGCGGTCTTAGTACTGGTTTTGTTTGGTTTCTTCTGGCTCAGATTACTCCGTGGAGTTTGGGTCTGGCATGGGTTGGCTTGTGCCCCATCAGAAAAAGTTTCCATCGTTTACCTGTTGGTTTGATGGGTAGAAACTAGGTGTTGGGGTGATTGGGTTTTGTGCATGAGTGTTGTCACATTGTGATTGGCTGAAATGGTCTTCCATATCATGCAAATGAACCATATCATTGCTGATCACACGTGATTGTCTGTGAGGATCCACAGTGGTGCATGGTGGATTTTATCAGCTTGGTTGGAGGTGTTTGATTGGTTGTGTCCAAAAAATTCATCAATTTGGTTGCATTGGGTTTATATGCAGGGGATATAATTGGTTATTCCGTTGCACTGCCATGGCATCCACCTGAGTCTGTTCTGGGGAAATCGTGGTGTGAGCTTGGGTCTCAGCGGAACTCACGGTCTGCTTGCAGGCAGTATGTGCATGATGACAGACCTTGCACAAAATGGGCTCAACCAAAGCAACATTGGCTCTTTTGCCCCAGTAGAAGGCAAAAGTGAAGTCCTTAATTTTGCCAAAAGTTGGGCTTGTTTCATCCATATTGTCCTCGCAAAATTCTGGTGCTTCAATCCTTCACTTGACGCGGCATGCATGGTCTTTGTGGCCTATAGCTGAGCAGAATTCGCAGATAGGTGGGGTGTGTTCTGGTGTGATGCGGAAGGGGCGAAATATGCTGCCATTGGGGAGGTTAATAGTTGCTGTGCATGGAATGAGGGTGATATCCTCTACCACATCCTGATTGGGTTCTATAATGGCTATTGCCTTCTCTGTACACAGGTGGGGCAGGAGGGGGAATTTCTCAAATTCAAACTGTTTGATTATGCTGTAACCTTTGAGGCCCCCACAGAGCTTGTCTGCGAGGATATCATGGTGCACGGTGCTCAGAAGTTGGTCAAATATGATGAATAGGTCATTTGCCTCGTTCCATCATGTGTGCACTGTGCGGATGATGTGGTCTTCATTGTTAATTTTTACAGAGAATATGATTTTTGCTGCTTCCACCACTTCCTCCATGGGCATGAACCTGGCGTCCACCCATCCTCTATTTAAGTTTTTATAATTTACCAAGATGGTGTTTGGGAAAATCATGGAGAAGGCCTCCTTCATTTTTTCCCACAATTTGAGGGAAGTATTGCCAATCATAATTCTAAGGCCATGCTCAAGGGAGGACAGGGGTTGGGAGTGTTCTATTTTGGTATATGCGCCCATTTTTTGCAGAAATTGCAAAACTCCAGGTGTGGCGCTGTGCTCACCCTTTTTGGTGGGAGGGTGTCAACATTCCGCTGGGGCATTTTTCCCTGGTGGGTTTAGAGGGTTTGGGCCTTTCGTGCTGGCCACTTTCGCCCAACTGGTGTTGTTGCAGACAAATTTGCTCATATTTCCTGGTTGATTGTCAATCTCAGAGAAATTGCATAGAATCATGTTACTAAAAGTGATAGTAAAAGGAAAGAAAAGCTTGTACTAAAGTTCTTAACAAATTGGAAATAGTATATGACTGTTGGAATTCAGGATGTATTTGTGCTCGCTGGTGCGTTTAAACCTAAATTTCAACAATATTTCCACAGGAGAAGTAATGCTCTCTACTGACGGAATAAATATATCAGGGGTTTTTATATTAGTGAGATAACATTTGAAAACTTTTAAAGATATTAAAAAGTTGGAGTTTTTTCAGTAATTTTATGAGTTGCTATATGGGATAAAAATTAATCCCTCTTAATATCTCGCTTCATAGTATTTAAATGATATTGAGGCTTAAAGTAAGCAGGACAAGAAATTTATTATAAGCTGGGAATAGTTGAATTATGAGAAATCAACTTTTGCCCTATCAGATCTCTTGAATTAACATCGCTTCAATGTGAGGGCTGATGGTATTTAATAGCTGACTAGATGGACCCATTGGCCAAGGATTTTTATATTTAAACTAATTCAAATGGCAGGAACTCAAAGTGACTCTCCTAATTCTGCCACAGGTTTGGCGTGACCTGGCTACCCACAGTAGGCCTATTTGACCAAGGAGTGGGTTTAGACGAATTCCCTAACTTGAGGGGTTTTACCTAGTATTGGCAAGGGTCTTTTGGACGTTATTATCCATATTTAACTCCAAAGCACTCTTTTACAGTATCAAACTTGTAATTGTCTGAAATTACCCTCTTCAAGAATGGTAGGGGGAGAATACATGCACTTGAACTGTCCATGGACCTGGTTGACAGTAACTTTGGAAGCAAGGGATCTGATAAAGTACTCATCCCCTCGCTTATATGTGACTACAAAAGGTTCTTTTTTATATAGACCCAAGCTTTTCACTTCAAGGAGTAATTTTATTGTTATAATACAACTCCAAATCGGATACTTGAAAGGAATAAAGATGGCCTAGAGCTCATTAGCTGCTTGTCTCTCTTTAGTGACAGTCTTTGCAAGTTTTTTCATAGCCTTAACTTGTAAATGAATGAAAAGCTGGGCCAACTTTTTCATGGCTTGCTCAGGGTCAGTCCTAGCAAAAAATATTTTTGGCTAACAAGGCTGGCACCCCAGGATCTCAACCATACACCTGGAAAGGAGACATTTGGAATCTGGTGGTAATTGATATGGTACCATGAGGGAAATAGGTAAATACAGATCCCAGTGTAGAGAGTCTAAATTGGACATTTTTATAGGATAGAGACCAGGGTTCCATTAACTCTCTCTACCGTGCCATTAGCAGAAGGGTTATAATGGGCAGAAAAGAGTTGTTGTGCCCCCATTGAGGTAACCAGAAGCTTAACCACTATTGAAGTGAAGTTCTTCCCATTGAAACAGAGAAGTACTTGAGGTCATTCATGGCAAGTGAAGTATTCTGGTGGAGAAACGTGGCAGAAACTTTTGCAGTTTGAGCAGGAAGAGCCACAGCTTCAACCCATTTGGTAAAATTATCAATACCTACCAGAATATATTTATTTCCCCCAGTAGTATGGGGTAAAGGGCCAACCACATCTAGACTTATTGTGCGGAAAGGCTGTTGAGGGGTGGTAAGTTGATATTAATATTTTTTATTGAAGCTGGACTGCTTTTTACAAGTCAGGCAAACATACAAGACTTCAGTTAAAGTCTCCATGATGCCCTCCCAGTAGTAATGGTTTTCCATCCACTCATAGTTTTTTGTACTCCACCATGTCCCAGGATAGTGTGAAACTACAGGATCACAGGTACTCGCTCAGATGGCTGAAGATAGGGCAACCAGTTTACAACTACTTTCTTGTATAACTTCCCACTTTCCAATTTGGTATTTCAGGAGTGCCTAGCTAGCATCTTCTGTATGGGTTTATCCTCATCAGCTCACGCGTCAGGAGTCATTAGGAAAACATTTAACCTCTCTGCTTCACTATTGTCCAAGTGTAGGACAGGCAGCTGCTTCAACCCATCAACGTCTATATGGAGAGTGCCCGCCCAATGCTCAATTGTCATGTCATAATACTAGAACCTTAAAACCCATTAGGCCAACCATCCCACGGGGTCCTTCTTATTCTGCAACCACTTTAAGGATGCATGGTTGGTAACCGCTTTGAAGGAAGTTCCATATATGAAAGGGAGTTATTATTTCACAGTGATTAAGACAGCAAGTCACTCATTCTCAGTGATGCTGTAGATACGTTTGGTCTTTGAGAGCATCTTGCTGAAGTAGGACATGGGATGATCAAGCCTATGCTCATTTAATTAAGACAAGATAGCAACGGCGTAATCAGAGGCATCCATGAACAACATGAAGGGATTGCCATAGTCAGGGTGGCGGAGGATTGGCCCTCTTTACAATAGCTCCTTCAGGGTCTCAAAAGCGGCCTTTTGTTCAGCACCCCAATGGAAAGGAGTGTTCTTAGACAAGAGGCGGACGAGGGCTCACTGAGCTGTGCAACTTGGAGATGAACTGATAGTAATACCCTGTCATGCCAGAAATACTTAAGTATCTCACATCTTCTTAGAGGGAGGCATTTTTGCTATGAATTTAACCTTATCCTGTAGGGGTTAGATTCCTTCCTGAGAGATGGAGTGTCCCAGAAAATTTATTTGCTCTGGAAAAAGGTGCACTTGGATGGTTTTAACTTGATGTTGGACTCGCATAGGCGATGAAACACCTCCTTAAGGTAAGTAAGATGTTCTTTGAAAGTCTTGGAGAACACCGTGATGTCATCAAGATAAATAATGACGCAACTTGACTTCAGGTCCTGCAGGATATGGTCCATGGCTTGCTGGAAAATTGCAGGTGCGTTGCACAACCCTTGAGGTAGTCGGATAGGTTGGAAGAGACCCTCACTTCAATTAAGAGCGCATTTCTCCTGATCTTGGTGAGAAAGGTCCATTTGCCAATAACCGCTAGCCAAGTCCATGGCGGAAAAGAGGTTAGAGCTGGAGAGTTGAACTAGGGCTTTATAAATGTGGGAGATAGTATAGCTATCCTTCTTTATGAGGTTGTTCAATTTGCAATAGTTCATCACTACCTGATGACCTTCATTTTTCTTTTTTATCAGAAGTGTGGATGACCAAGAACTTTGAGAGTGCACCAGAAATTCAGCATTCAGAAACTGTTTGAGTTCTGTTTGAATCTGTAGCTCCTCAACTTTTGACTTGCAATAGGGCTTGGATTAGATAGGGTGAGCATAACCAACGTCAATGTTATAAGTCCAACCCTTCATAAGTCCATAGTCAGTATTAGAATTTGAGAAGATGTCGCTATAGGTCTTAAGTAAAGAATGAACTTTTTAAACTTTGCGGGGGTTAGATCATCAGAAATATGAACAGTGGGCAAAGTACCTAACAATTGATCAACACATAGGCTCATATCCGCCATAGACCCAATACATCGAAAGTGCTGGACGTCCTCAATGGATTGTAGCAGGCCTCTTATCTCCTGATGCTTCTTGACGACCATGTACTTCTCAGTGAGATTCCCAGAAGAAGATTAATAGTCGCTGATAGGCTGGGTCTAGCACGCCTGGCAATACTCTTGGCTCAATAGGTTAGCTCCATCAATGCTGATTAAAGGTAATAAGCAGTTGTAGGGGTTTATAAGGTAATCTATGTGTCAACTACTAATTGTTCACCCGCCTTAATGACCACCTCTTCAGAAGCATAGAAATGGATACCATCCAATGCGTCCACTGAGGAAGGCAACAGTTTGGTATGACTTCCTGCCGTGGTGTAATGCAGGTCTAAAGCGGAGGAGGGATACTCAACTGTGCAAACATATTCCTTTTTATTGAGCTCATCATTAGACATAATCAGAGGAACCTCATAGTTAAGCAGGGAGAGATAGCCCTGCTTCAAATTAATAACCCCTTCAAATGCAAGCATAAATTGGGTTCTAATGAGTAAATCGTAGACATTATTTGTCAAAGCCACTGCTGGAGCTGACAAGAGAAGCCTCAAACCATATGGGCAGAGAAGAGTAGGCTCCAATGGCGCGGGTGTTGTTTGGCCCAGCCATTCCAAAAATTGAGTATAGTCAAAATCAGGGTCCAGCTTAATTTTCTTCATGAGCTTTGTTGACACAACTTCCACTGTGGACCTAATGTCCAGGATAGCTTTAAACCGCACTACATTAATAACGACCTCACTTTAGTTAAAGTACCATCCAAGGAGGGAGAAGAGCGAGGACTTCTTTTAGATGAAAAGTGGAGGCAAGGCGTTTTTCAGTTTCAGGGTATTTCTCCTGGATAGTATGCAAAATAAGCACACTCTTGGTAGATTAGAGAAACATAGCAATGAACTGGTCCGCATCAATACACTGTCAATAATCTCGAGACCCCTTATCACATGCCAAAGATAAGTGTGACGAGGGATCTTAGCCCAATTTACTCTCTCCAGATTCAAAGGATCAGGTACCTCCACTTCACCTGAAGCTCCTAAAACGTAATAACCAACATCTTCATCACCCCCTCAGACTCGTCGTCAGAGGGTTATCAATGCAGGTTAAGGAGCCCATAGGAGGTGGGGTAGGTTCAGGCCTACTCTTATGGGAGGATAAGTTAAGGGGTTGTTCCTCTACCTTTGTTAACTTTTGGGGGAGACGTTTGCATTTCCACCACTTGAGTTATGACTTTCAAAGCAGGGGTTGGTGCTTTTGTGAAACAGGCGGTTTAGATTTTGTGACCTGCTCAATTAACCCACTGTAAAAGAGAGTGATTGGGACCCAAGAAAGGGGTTTATGCGGAAGAGCAGGCTTTGAACCCATTTGGGAAGCCGCTTTGAAGATGAAGATAGACAAGGTAAAGGGTCAACAACTTTCACCGACTGAGTATTTTGATCTGAAGATGCAGGGATGCACTTCCCTGTCACAGCCAGTACCATCTGCTTATTGTTATAGGAAAGGGTAACTGTTTGTGCTGAAAACGTCATAATATCAGGTTTTCAAAGGGTAACAGCAGTAGTAAAAACTAACTTAGTTGGCGTAACTGCGTGACTCAAACATCCTCATGTAGGGTTAAGCTCATAGATATCAGCAACTGTTAATAAGGCCTCCTTGATATCTCGTACAGTTGTGAAAGTGTGCTTTACGGAAGAGAGATGCTTCACCAAGGGAGGATGAGATGCTAAGCCAGCCAAGGTAGCTGCAATTGCCTCATCAAGAGTAAGAATTTTGGCAAGCAACAGAGGTTGAGCTTTTGTATAGAAGCGCTCAACATAAGAGGTAATAGATTCTCCCTCTTGCAAACTAAGGCACATAAACCTGTTTCTGCCCTTGCAAACTCTGTTTGGAGCCAAATTCATCAATAAGAGCTTGCTTAACCTCCGCACAAGAGCTGAGGTTGACCATGGAAAGGACCATGATTTCTTGAGCAAACGGTTTAAGCAGGGAAGAATATACTGGATTTTTTGTTGGTCATTTGCTCCTTCCATCGCAGATTCATAAACATAGAGTAAGGAAGCAATACTGCCCTCAACAGGTGTGAACTTTTCCCAAAGAGGGGGTTTTGTATAACTGGGCGCTGCTCAAGCTCCTTAAGGCGGGATGAAACACAGGGTAGTTGCTTTTCAAGAGCAACTATTTTTTGAGTACAGGTGTCCTTGTAGTGAGCACCATTTTTTAGGAATCCAGCTTAGGGGTGCTCGCTGGTGCTTACACTGCTGGATCCACAAAAGTTCTAATAAACTTAATAAAAATACACTAATCAAAACTTGGGTTTTACTATCATTTTTATTAGCAGCGCGGGGTATATGAGAAAAAGAGACCCCTCAATATCCACCTGATCCATATTTAAACTGATTTCAAGGGTTGGGGGAATTCAAGAATAGTTTTGGTATAGCTACAATGCATTCCAAATTAGGAAATATGATAAACTCTCCTGTCAGATCATGGGATATGGAAGTTACTTTTTAGGAAAACAATAACTGGGGGTTTGGGGCAGAATGTACCCATGCAGTAAGGTTTTAATGTACTTCAACCAATCACCACCACAGAAAATCCTTTCACCTTGGGGGACCTCCGCCATGCCTATAAAAGGGGGGGGTCCCCGCATAGGCTCTGTGAAGGACTTGGTGATGGTTGGGGGAGTACCTTCCGCTGGTTGCCCCAAAGTCTGTTGTGGGGTTGGAATAATCTGACCGTTCACTTTTATGTTTAGTGCCCATGTGGGTTTTAAAATGTGTTACCCCAATTAATGGGGTTCCACTAAGAATCAGCCAGGGTCTTTTGGCCGATTTCCTCAATATCATTATTAGTATGAATTAAATTTCATTTCAGCTCATTGCAAACTTGTAAATGGCTGACATTTCCACTTTTAGGTGGATTTTGACCCACACCATTCTTCTTCTGCAGCCTGGGAGGCAATTGTTTGACAAATGCTTTTGTGCCTATACCAAAGAATATTGGTAAAGCGGTTACCCCCACCATGATGACATCAAGCCCTTCTTAAAGTGGGGAGTCTGGTAATGAAATTCATCATGATGGGCAGCCAGAGACCATCCGCCTGTTACATTAAATGAAGTTAGATTTTGCGGCCTGTACTGTCCTGAAATTAAAATCACATAACAAGCATTGTTCAATCAGGCGAGGATGTCCTTGGTCATTCCTATCCATTAATATGTCTGTTTTATAGCCAATGTAACTTTTTAATTTGGGATGGCCCATAGTCAAGAGTCGTGATGTTCTCTAATGACCTGATATAAGAGATTTAGGACCCAAACTCAGTCTTTGGGTTAGATAAATTTAAACTTATAGAGTACCATCTGGAAGAAGCTTCTTTAGATTTTATTTTTTTATATGAGGTCCATGGCTTTTTAGTTGGTGGATTGTAGTTTAACCACCGCGTCTAGGCATGAGAATTCCACATGGATTTTCTTAAGGGTGCTTCGGAGAGGTTTCTTTTAGTATCACTAAGGTTGTAATCTCCTAATGAGTGGGGAGATTTAAGTGTGGGAGAGGACAGGTGGGAAGGGTTATAAATTTTAGTCTGGAAAAATTGTGGGGAAATTGGGGCCAAAAGCTACGTCAGGTTCTATGTTGGGGTTTTGGATAAGGATGTCTGTTGGCAAAGATCAAGCTCTGATTCAGTTTAATCATGTATCATTTTATGGATAAGTTTGGTAATTATTGAAGGAAACTAACACCTGACAAATTCCTTGATCATTCCATTGTCTCTAAGGATACAAAGGGGAGAAGTAGATCCAGACCTCTCTCAATGAATGCAAAGAATCCCATCAAGTCAAGACTCAGGAATAATGTTCACTCAAGGACTAATGATGATCTTGCAATAAACAGAATTGAAATTCCCACTGTAAGCTCTTTATTCCATATATAAATGTTTTTTTCAAGTAAATATAGTATACTTTACACTACCTTGCTTGTTTAATTTGTTGCTAGAGTGCACCTTCCTTCGTGAATAATTATTACACTAGGACGCTCAGTGAAGTAAATCGAATAAAAATTGTTTAGCTTCCAAAGGAACCGGCCAATGAATTCTGAAAAAAATTTAAACTGTTGCTCCCTGCAGGTGTTCCTCTGAGGTTACCAAGTTAAGATTACCTTCCCAAAGATGAATCTCTCCAGTGAAGAAGATAACCTAAAAGGGAGGAAGATATGAGTGTGACCTGATGGGTACACTTTAACCAGCAATAAATAACTGCTCAAAATGTGAGATATTTGAAATTTACAGCGCTAATGAAAGTCATTTTAATGGCCTCAGATGATGCAACTTACTAAATAAAGCAGCTAAAGTAGCCCAAACTTTGGAGTTTTTACTTATAGAATCTTACACCTGAATGATGATCTATTCAGGAACGAACAACCCATGTCTCACTTGAACTAATGCACTTGTACAACATGGTCATCTTTCCAAACACTGCAGTAGGGGTTTCCCAAAAGGAGATAACTTTATATATTTGTCCATCCTACTCTTATTCACCAGCTGCAGCTTTTAGGATTGCACTTTATGGAATTTAAAGACAATTCAGTTTAACCAAGAACCTTCATTCCTGGATATTTGAATTGTACAAGACTATATCTAACTTTAGTCAGGATAACGTAAGGCTATTATGAACAATAGAAGAAAAAATAATTAGATACACATTCAACTCTTTCAGATCAGTAATAAAGTCAGTGGGTTCTTGCATTACAAAATTACCTGATAGCTTGTTGATACCTTGAAGACTCTACAAGAACAATTGAACAAGCTGTGGCCGAACTTTCAACACTAATAACTATATAACAAAAAATTTATAAGACCTAAAATGACATCTGACTGATTGGGGTTTCCAGCTCAACAAAAGGTCTGATGCCCAGTCTGCTCTGAACACACCATTTAAAAAGGACCCCGAGGCCCTGAGGGACTCATAGGTCCAGAAAGTCCCCCAGATAGTGAAGGTCCTCTAGGGCCCTCTGAAGATCCTTCTAGTATTATTCCTATCCAAGACAAAGATCAAGAAGCCCATACCTTGAATCTGGAACGCCAATTGAGGAGGCGGCTTGCAGTAGCTGGATGGATGTTATGGAAAATTACCTTGACTCTATTTAAACTTAGTTAAACTCTATGATATTGTGAAAATTATACATCAGGCATGATCAGATAAGGCTTATCAACAACGAGCCTACCAGGCTACTATAGACGCCAAGATCAAATGATTTACCTTTTGAGTTCAGAACTTAGAAGTCCAGAAACAAAGAACATAGCAGAAAAATGCTGACTAAGCTGCCAAGAATTAATAATTACATAAGCTCTCACCACAAAAGCTAATGCTGCGCTAAAGTTAATTAATGTCATATTTGAAGGATAGCCTCAATCTCCTCTGACAATAATATAAATAATCTCATAAGGTTGATCCTTTTTAAACAGAACCTTCATATATTGGGAGAACTTCAACAAACACCATATATGTATTATTTAAATTTATTTGAGGTAAGCCAACCAGGGGATAGACATACCAAAAACAGAAACAAACTGAAAAATGAACCAACTGCCCGAAATGAGCAGCAAGACACAAAAGGATGAAAAATTAACCTACCAGATGGCACAGCGTCGAGCTGCTTATCCCACCATGGCGGAGGTGGAGGGTGGATCAAGAAGATTCTTGATTTTTTGCTTCAGCAATGAAGAGGCGGATCAAAGCTGAGAGCAAGGGGATTGGGGCATCCGTAGGATAAGGTTCAAGGTAAAATAGATAATTGTTGAGATCGTCATTGACAATTTGGGCCTGAGCATAACCTCCATGAGTTTAGCAACATAGTGTTCAGCTTGGATGTGGGCGTTGGGAAGCTGAGTAAATTTCGTAATGTTTGCTCTGGTGATGCGCATGGTTGGGGAAAAGTTGGCCAGTTCAGAAACATGCTTGACAGCGGTGATGGAAGTTTCAGCTAGGCGTTTGATTTCCTCTTTTGCAACCTCAGGGAAATTGTAGGGATTGTGTGACGTGCAGTCCTTCCTTCAATTAAACAACAGAGAGTGCCACGGTATTGCAGAGATGGTAAATTTTGGTGAGGCCACTGCGGCCTCAGCAAGCTGATGGTCACTTAGGAAAGGGCTAGCGGTGGGTTTGAGACATATTTTTTTAGGAAGAATGGGGCATAAGAGTCTGAATTCATATAAGGCTCTAAGCTAATTGGGAAGTCCAGAGGTGGGACAATTTCAACAAATTTGGTCACTTCATCTGAAAGTCCAAAAGATTTTAGTTGAGTGGGATTGATTTGGAGAGATGTGGCTGTGGTTGGGTGAGTTTTGGAGTGATAATTTTTTTGAATTGAATTTAGGTCCAAACCTACTCCCAATTAGTTGGATTGTGAGAAAATTGGCCAGCTTGGTTTTAGTTGCAAGATTTTGTTGATTCATCAAGCGCTCGGCCATAGGGGATGGGGCAGCTAAAATCCCCACTTGAAAGCTGTAGGTGTGGACTCATGGGTGGGTTTGGTGGTTTTCACATTGGTTGAACTGTATCAACATGCCTTTTTGAAATGGTCTAATTCATGGCAGAGGGGCACACTATGCGGCTGATAGTGATGCGAGCCCAAAAGAAGTGGTCTAGTGTAGAAGGTATATATGCACAAGGTGGGATATTCTGGGAAATGATTGGCTGGTGGGGTAATGATGGCCATTGCCTGGGGTGCCACTAGGTGCTCAGCACTTCTTGGGATAAGGAAGCGGAGGATGGGGTCTGTGTCATAAGTGGATAGCCCTGGCATCAATTCTTCATAGAGTGTTTGAGGGAGAAGGTGTGAGGGAAGGTTTGCAAAGGACACAGTGTGGCATAATTGGGGAGGCATGTACAGTGGTGGTAATGGGCGTTTTATAAATTAAGGGCGTTGTTGCGCAGATGCCATGTCCTCTACAGTTTGAAATCTAAGTTTGATATAGCCTTTATAAGGGCGGAAGTCAGTAAATCCTGTTGGTGCAAATGTGTCGTTGCCAGCTAAATATCACTTTGTCAGTGTACAGGAAGAAAAATAAATACTCGACGCAGAGGCAAAAGTGAATATTGGATTGGGGTAGGGCTAGGGGGTGGGTTGGGTGGACTCACGAGAGGTGTAGTAATAAGTCCCTTGGAGGGACAAATCCGCCAGTTGCATTTGGTGGGCTGGATGAGCCAGTCCACATGCATTTGCCTGCTGGGTGTTAAAAGCTATTGGGTGGAGCACCACTGCCCCACACTGGGGCAGCAGGTGGTGGATCAAAAAACATGAAATGAAAAATGGTTTTTTGAGGCAGTGGTGGAAAATTAACTGTTTTTTCAAATTGCTCAAAAGTGATGTCAATCAGAAAGAAAATGTTTATTTATGTTCCGTTTAATTCCATCAATTCTTACAAGACAACCTTTAGAGAACAATGTTTTGTGGCAAAAGAGTATTAAAACCTTCCTTTTTTGTATTAGAGAACGCTGTGGAGTTAGCCATGGATAGACAGAGAATGCAACACATTCACGCAATGACTTTAATACTTGCGAGATTATGATGTCCTACTGCAATGAATGCACCTCATGGGATAAAATCAAGATGACCCTTATTAAAGTTTACAGAGGAGATTTGATTTTATTTAACTGGAAGCAAGTCTTTATAACACGCCTCCAGAAGAAAGGAAAACTTACAATTACTTTGCTCTCTGCTTTTATTATGAGGCTCAGGCTTTTACCTCCTTATAATTGTGTCACATTGGATAATGCAATGACTGCAGTGGTATCAGCTTTATCATCCAGCCATACTCTAGTGTCTCAATTCCAAGGGATTAAAAAGCACTTTAAATCAATTTTTGACATTAAGGAGGCTATCTTGGAGTTGCCCAAACTGAAGCACGTCACACCTCACCCAATAAAGGTTTGTGACCCATAACGTGCTGTTAGGAAAATTTTTAAGTATTGACTCAAACGTGCTTTCTGGCCTTATTGTGAGTTTTAAAAATCATCAAGAAAGTCAATGCTGAGAAAGAAGTAAGTGAGGCGGAAAAACGGGCGTCAGCCTAGGGCGCAAGGTTCCCTACACTGAAAAAACTATGCCTCAGCAAATTCATCAGAATCATTCACTTCCTGAACATTTTGTTGTGTCTACTACAGACAAGTGTGACACCTTCAATCCTAATGTTGAAAATAAGGTATGACATTCATCTTATTCTGGCTTGAGTAAACTCTCTGAGTTTCTTGACAATCTTATAACATCAAATGCTACCTTCACCAACCCACACTTTGGCTCTGATGTCACTTGAGTAGAAGTAGCGGCGCATAAAGTTAAAGTTCTGTCTATCATTGACTCAGGGTCACCCTCTAACGTCATTTCCTCTCAACAAATGAAGCTTAATAGGACTGCTCCACATTGTAATCATATCATAGAATACGGAATGCAGGACCCTCATGCACCTAATATCTTGGCGCTTATTCATTGTTACCCATCTTGTTTTATCCTTAGTGGTGTTAGCCCCTGCGATTGTCCTAAATACTAAAAGCTATGACTTACTTATTGGCAAGTAGTTCCTGATAAAATTTGATACTGAGATTTATCTTAAAGGCATGTACTTCTACATAATTGGATACTACATTATATTCATCATCAGGAATCTGCTTAAGGAGAAAGGGAGGAGAAAACCCCCAAAGTTACTTGTTGCTGCTCCCCAAGTCTATTGAGCAACTATAAGTCAGGTTATGGACCAAAGATTAAGCTACCTCCTTCCATTGTTATTACCCTTGAGATAATGCACATCTTCCCTGTAAATAAGGCCATCATTACTACAAAGTCCCATATATAGGTGTAAATGGGGATCAAAATTACTATACCATCAACTTAACAGTTGGAATCTATTAAAACTTAATTTATCAATACTTAAAACTCTGTCATGCCCTGGTATCCTCAACCCTGCCTATAGAGGCCCCATTATCATATTGGTAGCTGATTTTACTGATCAACTCATGACCATGAATCATAATAGCTCAATGAATATGTCATAGCTTACTAATTGTGAGAAATTCAGGACTAGCTCGCTTATTAATGTGTACCTGTTTTGATAAATAGGTAGAGTTTCGGCCAATAATCCTCAATTATGATATGTGTCTTATGGTATTTCCTAACCGTTTGGGAACTCACAAAGCTAAACAACAATAATTGACTCTTCTGGTCTTCTTTTGGGTATATTTTTCCTTTCTAATCAAGAACTCTCCAGACACAGGTAATTATGAAAAGCTCCCCTGAATGCTTGTCTACACTTCTTAATATGATAAGTGAATTTATATAAGACAATATATGATGAAAAAGTAATTAGATGGAAAAAAGATGTTTTTATTTTAGAGCCAGGCGCCGGTATTTTATACCTCTAGGGCATCTCCTGGCCATACTCATCTATTAGATGAGTTCATTAAAAATATGCCAATCGGCTATGGATTATGGCAGTGGTTATTAAAATATCCTCAAGTTAATTTATCACTTGAATAAATAAAATAAAATTGTTTAAGCCCATTGGAGGCAACACTACTCTCAAAATTGGGAAGATTTTAGGCTTAGTATTAGCACCTCAGTGGTGTGAATTCCCCTCTCATTCAGCCTGATTACATTTTGTCATACAGCTGATGAATTACAATAAATGGGGAGAATAAAAATATAGAGGTCAAATTATGATGAACCACTAATTGGGATGTTGGCAGGCCTCTCAATAGTACTAGGTACTACCTACTTGGGCTTTCCATGTGCAAGTACTATTGTGCTGATAATGATGATTGACATACATTAAATAGAACTCATCAATTATTTTTGCATCAAATTTGAAAATGCAATCAAGTCTGTGCCATAAATACACTTGTTTCACCCAAATGGATCCCATAATTGGCCATACTGTAATTATCAACTATTATTAGCTACAATAATACAGGACAATTTAAGTTTAATTGAGGCAGTTTTGAGATGATTCTAATTATGCAGTTAAATTGGGAAAGAATCAAGGATCCATCAATGGGAGTAATCTGTTAGCATTGTTAGTTTTCTTGAAGGGTTTATTTTTTTGAGTCAACCATCAAAGTCTAACATTTCCCCTCAATTGACTGGAATATAAACCCTGAGTTTCCTGATTTTCTCTTCAAAATCTATCAAAAACGCCTCTTCTTCATATTGAAATTTTGTCACTGCCCTTAATCCTGAACAATGTCGTCATTTCAAATAATTGGACCATATATCCCATATGGTATGTTTCTAGGATTACTTCAAGAGTCGTTGTTGGAGTACTTTATTTTTTTACCAACTTTAATGACATCTATTTGGCCCTGTTCTTTTTTTCATTCAGCAGCTAGACTGGGCCAAATTAGTGCATGTGAATGAGGAATCTGGTCCTAAGTCACCTCCCCCTTGAAGTGGAAAAATAAAACCTTGATGATTTATTATTTTTTCAACAAAGTTCAATTTTAATATGTATTAATTCTTTCTAACTATTATAAAATTATTTGAGGTGGGTCAACCTTGGGACAAATATACCAAACCAAGAATATGTTCTAGCCAGTACAGATTTTGAACTCAAAACCTGCACTAGGGGTGGAAGCAGTTTTACCCACTCAGCTAACCACCCTTTTTCTAACTATTATTTATTATATTTAATTAGCTTTATTATCTAATATCTTATCCTTCTTATTTTATTATTTTTATTATTTTCTTTTCATATATTTTTTATAATAAGCATACTTATTTTATTTTCTTTTCTTCTAATTGTCCCTCTTCCTAAATCTTCTTAGGAATTTTTTTATGGACTTAATTATATATGGCCTGTTTTAACCTCTTTGATGGTATAAATAAACCTCAACGTTTTCTCAATAACCACAAATAGGCCAACCCAAATGTAATTTAACTTCTGTATTTGGCCTGATCCGTTCATATTGCAGAATATTACCTCTTCTCCAACTTTGATTTTGGTCAAATCATATCAATCCTTAGACTCCTTTTCATGTTGGACCTTTTTAACAATAAAACTGTTGTCAAAGGCTTGAGCTTGCAATTTTAATTAGGGTCTCAGAATGTTTCTTGACATATTGAGAATAACTTCTTTCACCAGTATCTTCTAGGACTGAATAAAGCAGCGATGGTAGGGCTGGATGTCTTCCATATAAGACCTGGAAAGGTGACATCTTGGTAGCAGATTGATATGATATGTTGTAAGTGAACATGGCTGAGCTTAAAAATGTGCTCCATTCAGATGGTTTGCTTGAAGTTAATTTTCAGATAATATTCACAAGCGTCCCATTAATGCGCTAAACTGTTCCATTTGTATCTGGATGATAGGAAGCAGAGAGTACACCAATTACTCGCAACTGCTGGTTAAGCTTTGTAATAACGATGGCTGTGAAATTGCTTCCATTATAAGTTAGAATAATATGTGGGCAACCATGCTTGTGGATAACATTCTCAAGGATAAACTTGGCCATCATCACTGTAAATACTTTCCAAATAGCCTTGGCTTCAACCCACTTAGTAAGTGGTCAATAGCCACGATGATGTTCCTGGCCTTAGAATTGCTAGTGGGAAGTGGTCCAACAACATCTATGGATATGGTTTGCCAGGAAAACTTGGGCCAAACGAGCTGGTAAGATGTGCTCTTTTGGAATGGTTTTTCGCCTCGGAATTTAACACAACACTCCAGTATCTCTTGGATATCAAAGTGCATTGACTCCCAGTAGTAGTATCATTAAGATTCTCCTTCATTTTCTTAAATCCACCATGGCCTATGGCCTTATGCGCTGCCATTACTAAGTCTGTTAAAGCTAAGGGTCATGGAAAAATGACCTTTTTTCCTTTAATCATTTTTGTATAGATATTCCGATTTTTTATTGAAGTGTCTTTTAATAGATCCATAAGCAATTTTTGAACTGATTTGGGCTCATCCTGGAATTCTCCACTGACAATCTTTTTCAATAATTCTTCCATGGCCAAACTGACAGTGGCAATCATAGGTAAACAGGATATGCAGTCATCATTTTGGTGCTTCCCTCCTGCATGATGTTTAATTGTATAATTATAGGATTTAATCTTTAGTGCCCACCACACTAATTGGCCCTCTGGTTCCTTTAAGTTGTTCAGACATCTTAGGGATAAATGTTTTTAACAACCATAAAGTGAGTGACATGTAGATAAATCAAAAAAAGCTTGTAGGCGTATATGACCACCAAGCATTCCAATTCTGTCACTATGTAGTTTAATTTGTGGACGTTTAAGGTCCAACTAGCAAAAGTGATCAGATGTTCCTTGCCATCATCCCTTATTTTGAGACAACATGGATCTGAATGCTGCAAGCGATGCATCAGTTTGGACAATAAACTCACACTCAAAGTCTGGATATTGCAGGACTGGGGCCATTATTAGACCCAATCATATCTGGTTGAATGCCTCCTGGCAGAACAATTCCAGATGCAATTTTTAGTCAGAAGCCTATAAAAAAGCCTTCCTTGCCAGGATAATCCTATCAAATTTAGCCACGACCTCCAAAACGTAAAATTGACTCTTTGCTCTGGAAAAACTACTAACGAGCTTTCTATAGTTTCCTGTTATTTCATATAGAGTTTGAACATCACATCTAAATTGAGCTGTATCATCTTCATAATACTCTCAAACTTAGCTGATTGTGGCTTAAGACTATCTTTGACAACTTATGGCAATTTAGTTGGGTTAATCACATCTCATCTTATTTCTTCAGTAGTTAATGCATTATCTTCTCTCATTAGGATTACGTGTAGGACAATTAGGCAAATTGGATTTAGTGTGTGCTTTATTTAATTTAATTTATTGCGAGGAAGGCCAACCAGGGGATGGACACTTCCAAATGTTGACCCAAAAAGAAATGAAACTTAGTAACAGGGAAGGCACCCCAGAGAAGCGATGCTATCTTTTGTTGCCAGCGGGAACGCCACTATGGGTAGGGGGAGAGAACGTGTGAAGAGGCTGTGGCCACAATTGAACATGTTTGGAGGAAAGGGTCTGATTTGATGAACCAAATTGGGAATCAGGAGGAGACCAGCTGTTGGCGACATGATGGGAGGTAACCAAACATCCACACCTGAAAGTGGTCCACCAAAATGGGACCAGAATCTGTGGACAGCTTCTGGGAGGGTGGGGTGGAGCCTGCGATGGCATCCAAGACAATCGTGTGGATGTCCACATGGCTATTGCGACCACCAGAGCATGGAGGGAGGGTGGAAGGGAGGATACCATGTATATAGCAAACATATCTCTTGACAGACTAAAGGGATGTGTTTGATCCTGGTCAAGCAGACGTTGAACTTCGCGCCATATCACTTTAGAGGTAGGGCACTTCTCCAGGAGGTGGAACAGCGTTCCATACTGGCCACACACGACGCAGGATGATGTAAAGTGTTAGAGCGCTCATCAATACAGTACACCCGCCTCAGGCAGCGCCACAGATGTGAACAGATTTGAGGCTGCAACAGAGGGTGGTGTGCGTATTTCTAAATAGTCTTCTGGGTCTCAATTGAATAAGGGATGTCCATCATGTCCAGGTAGTCCACCCTGAATAGGACATGGGGCCGTGTGGGGATCAAGCCATCTTGAATGGGTAGCCCCTTTACCTCCTGTGTGAACTGAGGAGAGGGGCGGCCTCTCTGTGCTGTGGTCCATTAATACAAATTCTTCACTCAGTGCTCCGCATGGAGAGTAGGATTCGTTTGTAGTGGGTTTTAGTCCCGTGAGGACCTGTGGCTGATGTGTGTGAAGCGAGGTATTTCATCAGGGAGTGGGGGTTCGATGGATTGTTAAGGCCCAGGGCGCGGGTGAAGTTGGAGCGGGCCGCACAGGACCAGTGTTGGGAGGGGAGCGTAGGGGCGGTGACAGCCGCAATCCAGGTGCCCAGGATCTTGGCAGCATGGGCTTTAAAGTCGAGCAGGCCCATGTCACCATGACGACGAGGGCCAAACATGACCTCAAGCTGCACTGGAGGTGGGAGGCCTGACTAAAGCCACCCTTGCAGAAGGGCATACATAGATTAGAAAAAAACCTGGGGAGAAGGCGATGGTGTGGGCTCCAAACCAGACTTTGAAGAGGAGCATAGAGTTGGCTAAAACATCCCTGCCAGTAAGGGAAGTAGGATGATCTTGAGGGAGGCGATGCGCTTCATCACGTTGTTTAGAATATGACTTTCCATTACTGCTGAGGCATACCCGCCTGCCTCCACCCACACGCCCAGATGGCGGACAGGCCCTATGGTAGGGCGTGGTATGAAGGGGAGCACAAGTGGGGCGGTGCGGGGTGAGCAGGGAAGGCGAGCATGTGTGCGAGCAGATGGGCAAGGCTGGGCACTGGTCACTGGGGACCAGCGGGTCTGATACTGACCAAGGAGGATGATTTTGGTTTTGAAGCGTTTAGTGCAGCATTACTTACCCGGGAATATTCCTGGATGAGAGCTTCAAGCGTGCGTGCTCCTTTATTATTGGACACCCCAACCACACAGTCATCTGCAAGCGCCATCATCTTGACTTGGGCTTGGCCTGGTACATGGACCCCAGTGAGTTGGGCATTCACATTTTGAAGTAGTGGGTCAAGGCAGAAGTTGTATAGGAGTTGGCTAAGGGGGTCCCCTTGTCAAAAGCCCCTTTGAGGGCGGACTACTTCCATTAGGAAGCCAGGGCCACGTACTGCCATTGTTGCAGATTCCGTGAGCAGCATCACCCAGTTGATGATGTGAGGGGATAAGCGGAATTGATGGAGGCAGGCCCTGAGGTATTCCCAGTTTACTCTATCATAGGCCTTCTGTTGGTCCAAGAATACAAGTGCCCCAGAGGCTGTGGACTGACATACATTAGCCACAGAGTGCACGTTGTCCCAAATTGACCTTCTGAGTATAAACCGAATTGCTCTGGGGAGATGGTGGCAGATGCTACAATCCCTAAACAGTTAGCCATGATTTTAGTTAAAATTTTTGTATCTGTGTTAGTTAAAAAAATGGGGCGCCAGTTGGCTAAGTCTAGCTTGTCCCCTTTCTTGAAGAGTGTGACGGTGAAGGCCTCTTGCCCTCCTGGTAGAAAACGCCTATTCAGAAGGCTCTGGTTAAGGGAGGCAAGTAGCAGTGGGGATATATATTTGAAGTACTCCTTATAGAACTCATACGGAATGCCATCTGGGCCTGGGAATTTCCAATTTGGTGCACCACGGATGGCTGTCCATAGTTCATTTAGAGTAATCAAATTCATTATTTCTGGGTATCAGGAATTGGTGTGGATGTGGGTTCAGTCAAAAATTCTGCCACTTCAGCTGGCTGAATTGGATCAGATTGGTATAACTCTGAGTAATACTTTTATATTTTGATTGCCACTTCAGCTGGCATATCCACAACGGAATCATCTGATCTCCACACTTGTGTGCAGGCCATGGTCTGGCGCAGTGCGAAGAATTTTTAAAAAAACTTGCGGTGCATGTGTCACCCTCTGTATTGTGTTTGGCCCTGTACTAAACACAAACCCGATTTTTGTGTTGCCTTTCAAGTGCATTGAGGTGGGCGGCTGCTTCTGCCCACTTCCGGCCCCAAGCAGGGCTGTAGCCTGTGGCTGGGATGTTGGATTTCAGGTGTGCCAACTCTGCCAGAGCGTGTGAGATGACAGCCAATGTAGCTCATGAGCATCAGGAGGAGAGGTGGCGAGTGTGGCGGATGGTACCTCTTTGAAGGCTGACTATGTGGAAATTGGGTCCGCGCAAAATGGTGTAATAAACTCTTTTGCCAAAGTTGCTGATTCCACCTAACTGGAAAATCCTGGCGACACAAGTTTGGGTGGGTGGAGTTTGCACCAATGCGGGGCCTTAGCCACTGTGACAGGTAAGTGGTAAGTTATTGAGACCAGCCAGTGGTTGGAGAATTCGATTTTTGTTGTTTGGAAGTGGGAAATGTGAGATCAAATTTTCGCCATCGTGAGGATAAGGTCGATGCAGGTCATGGACCTTAATTGGCCGTTATGGTCGTGGGGCGCATCATGTTTTTGAGCAGTGGGGCTTGCCACAGCAGCGCGTTTAATAACCCAAGGTTGGCCTCTAGAACGGGAAGTTCTATGTGACCCTGGGGGGCGTGGGATGAGGAAGGCCAACAGTCCATTGGTGTGTTTAGCCAAAAGTTCATGTTGCCAACTATGAAAGGGTCAGGGGGTAATGGAAGGGATTTGACCAATGAGAAAAATTCCCAACGCTCTCATGCACAGGTCGGGGCATAAATGTTGATTATAGCATACTACGTCAGCCCATGAAAATGTGACAATGAGGACTCGGCCATTGAGGAAGGATTCAGATAAAAATTAAAAAAAAATGTTTTTCGGAACAAGCACCCCACAGTGCTCAGACCAGAAGGATAGGGAAGGGAGGATCATGGTTTCTAAGCGTCCTCAGAACCTCGCAGACAGTGGGATTCCTGGATGGCCAGGATGTCCACGGGTAAATTTTTTTATAAAAAACTCAGTTTCCTAGCCTGGGATGGCAAGATCTTGAGTCTGGCAATATTCAACATCCCTAAAGTGAAGGCTTCCCCCATTGCACCTTAGGTGCGAGGGGGTAAGCACCTGGGCCCACCAGCCTCCTCTAGATCCCTGTGGGCCTTCACAGCAGCGTGGGTGTTTGCAGCAACACTATTGGTAGTTTTGTTAATTTTAGCAGAGAGGTTCACGTTGGCTTTTGCCTTCGCTTTTGTTTCCCTGGCGTTGAATGGATTTTTTGCGGTGTGGATGGGTTTGGTGCACCAACATTTGGGTCAAAAAAAATTTTCAGGTAGGTTGGAAACCAAGTCAGTTTCAATCAGGCTTGGTTGTAAAGTTTGGGTGAGATCGAGTCACCCATCAGATCCTCAGGTTTGGTGGCCCAATCAGCATGGGCTTCCCAATCTGTTTGGTTTCAGATTCCTGAGTTGCTTCTGCCGCGAAGGTTTTGATGTCCTCATGGCATTGGGAATGTGGGATAGCAGAGGCGACTTTGGCCGCTTCCTTGGCTGCAGCCCTGGGAGCCTGTTTGGCCTTCTTTTGCTCTTAAGGGGAGATAGGCTTTACTAGTAGGTAGCAGCCTTGTGCTCCCCACGGGAAAGCCTCTTTGGTGCTGGTGGTTGGTTCGTAGTGCGCCTCTCTGCTGGCCATGGCCGCCAAGGGGTGATCTTAGAATGTGATGCCCTCCTTGGTGGGGCATGCATGTGCCTTGTGGCCGAATGCATCACAGTGGGTGTAGATGGGGGGTGCACTGTCTACGGTTACCCGGAAAGGGTGGGTGGTATGCCCTTTGATATTGATATAAGTGGAGTGCAGGGTCTGGGTTAGGTCCTTAGCGATCTCCTCATTTGAAGTCAGGACTGCAATGGCTTTGCCGGTGCACAGGTGTGGCATCAGCATAAAGCGTTGCATCTCAAAGTATTGTATTTCGCCATATACAGTGAGACCATCTTTCAGGTGCTGCTCCAGAATGGCACGCTTGACTGTAGTGGGCAAAAAGTCAAATGTGAGGAAAATTTGGGCGTTTTTTGTCCATCTGGTGCACTTGGTTTTGATGACCCATTGCCCTTCAGGGAGGTTGATCACTACGTGCACTGCAGCAGCTTCATCTGCTGCCTCCTTATTTTTGAAACTGAGGTCCAGCCAACCACATGACATGGAGTGAGGTGTGACATACACTACAGTTGGGAAAAAAGTGTGCACATCCCCACAAAATTTTTCCCATAAAGCTGTTTGTTGGATACCAGAAACACCCAGACTCCATATTCCACCAACAAGAGTGGTTGAGAGTGCGGCATGTTGATGTACTGGTTACATCGCGCCTGCCAAGTGAGGATTTCTCGGGAAATAGTGACCACCAGTTTTTTATTTTTTTTCTATTCCGCCAGTTTCTCTGGGGCATTTCTGAACGTTGGAGGTCGCTGGCCTACCACCTGTGCCTCTTACCTTACTTGCTCAACTGCTCCCTAACATAGGCGCAGACTAATCTCCTCTGTGAGATTATTAAACTAGATACAGAATTGAAATTGAATAAGTTGCAAAAGTGATTGCAACAAGAGAGAAAATTTTAGTGTGTGCTTTAGATTAAATGATTTTCCACCATCATCTGGGTTTTCTTCCAATTCATCCCGTTCAGATTGATCATTTGGTCCCAATTTACTGAATACTGGGCTTCTATTTAAATGATATTCATCTTGTGTGGAAGAAAGAGACTCTTTGGTATTTCTATGGGAATAAGAGTCCATATAAAATAACTTTATGCCTGCTTTGAGGGAATTAATTGAATTCATTACTCCTTCATTGTAGTTTGACCATATGTGTTTTGTACCAAATATAAACATTTGTTTAAAGGTTTGTTTTCATAAATTCCTGTTAAAAGTGTATTTCTGGTTGACCCCTGTAGTGAGCACCACTTGTGAAAAATTGAGGACTAGCTCGCTTATTAGTGTACTCCTGTTTTGATAATCAGGAGGAGTTTCAGCTGATAACCCTTGATTATGTTGTGTCTTATGGTATTTCTCTAACCGTTTGGGAACTCACAAAGCTAAACAACAATAATTGACTCTTCTGGTCTTCTTTTGGGTATATTTTTCTTTCTAATCAAGAACTCTCCAGACACAGGTAGTTATTAAAAGCTCCCCTGAAAACTTGTCAACACTTCTTAATGTGATAATCAAATTGATATAAGACAATATAAGATGAAAATGTAATTAGATGGAAAGATGATGTTTTTATTTTATGGCCAGGCGCCGGTATTTTATACCTCTAGGGCATCTCCTGGCCATACTCATCTATTAGATGAGTTCATTAAAAATATACCAATCGGCTATGGATTATGGCAGTGGTTATTAAAATATCCTCAAGTTAATTTATCACTTGAATAAATATAATAAAATTGTTTAAGCCCATTGGAGGCAACACTACTCTCAAAATTGGGAAGATTTTAGGCTTAGTTTTAGCACCTCAGTGGTGTAAATTCACCTCTCAATCAGCCTTATTACATTTTGTCATACAGCTGACGAAATACAATAAATGGGGAGGATAAAAATATAGAGGTCAAATTATGATGAACCACTAATTGGGATGTTGGCAGACCTCACAATAGTACTAGGTACTACCTACTTGGGCCTTCCATGTGCAAGTACCATCGTGCTGATTATGATGATTGACATACATTGAATAGAGCTCATCAATCATTTTTGCATCAAATTTGAATCTGCAATTAAGTCTGTGCCATAAATACACTTGGTTCACCCAAATGT
This sequence comes from Massospora cicadina, assembly GCA_022478985.1. Classification (NCBI taxonomy): domain Eukaryota; kingdom Fungi; phylum Entomophthoromycota; class Entomophthoromycetes; order Entomophthorales; family Entomophthoraceae; genus Massospora; species Massospora cicadina. The sequence continues at coordinate 56,482 of JAKSZP010001446.1, read as the reverse complement.
TCTTCATAATTGGCTATAATGTAATTGTATTATAGCTATTAAAAGCTTTGATAAATGGGATGATTTAAGTTTAATTGAGGCGGTTTTGAGATTAATCTAATAATGCGGATAAATTGGGAAGGATCAAAGGATCCATCAATGGGAGCAATTTATTAGCATTGATGGTTTTCTCAAAGTGTTTATTTTTGAGTAAACCATCAAAATCTAACGCTGATCAAATTTTTTTCCATTTCTGGATGCAGATATCAACCTGATTTAAGATTGATGAGCCCCAATCATAACCTGAGTAGAGGTAAAAATTGGAAATTCACTTACTAGCAAACAACACCAACTAGTGGAGTTCTTGATTGAGAACTAGGTCAAAATATTTTCTAAGGGCCCTGATGACTTTGGTGTGATGAAAGGGTCCATCACAAAGTGCAAACCAGCGATTCTCAGCTCATCTGAACCAGGCTTACTGGAAGTCAAAGGTTGAAGAGGCCAGGTGTCCAAGGAGTTAAAATAGAAATTAGATGCTGGACTTCTGGAGCCTTCTTAGAGCCATTAGGCATCCCATCTATTAAAGATTTATAAGAAAGATGGAGGCTATTGCGTTGTAATGGATTATAGGAGGTAAACCCAAACTTGAAAAAGGTTGCTACTCTCTGCCTTACATCAATGACTCGCTATGCTTGATAGATGATCTCTGTTTTTTCATGGTCATGGATCTAGCCAACAATATTGGCAGATCCAATTGGCACTAGATGACAGAGAGAAATATGCTCTGATCTCAAGTAAAGGTCTATCTAAGCTAAACCACATGACCAGGGGTTATGTAACGCCTCTGCGAACTTCCAACGGGGAATTGGATGATATACTCAGAAATCTTAAGATGTATTGTGGATTAGTCTAACTGGACAACATTACTATATTTTCCTTCACCTTCAATGAGCATCTACAGCACTTAAGAGAAGTGTCTGATCAAATGAGGTCGAAATCTATAAAGATTAAACCCCCCAAATGCAATTTTTTCAGAAAGTGATAGTTTTCTGGGCCATAAAATTACGCGTAAAGAAATTTTTCCGCTGTCTGACAAGTATATTTCAATCCAGATAATGTTCTGAACAAATGACCTTCACAGTGTTCAGGGGTTTTAGGAATGGTTAGCTATTACTAACATTTTTTTCATTTTGCTGAGGCAAGCCCCTGTTATATTCTCCATAAGGATTACCATTACGCTGGGAGGCCTCTCACTAATTAGTTTATAACTCTCTATTAGACGCTTTGATGACTGGTATATTAATTCATCCTAAATTTGATATATTCTTCTTCTTGTCCACATACTCTAGTGATGTGGTCAGGGCTATACTGGCTCAACTCGATTCCAATAAAATCAATTACCCTATCCTATGCTTCAGCTAGACTATAAATAAGGAGGAAAGGAAATACAGCGTTATAGACTGAACGTGCTTGTCTGTTCTACTGGTCATTAATCAATTATGTCCCTACCTATATGGGAAGCATTTCACAATTATAATTAATCATGCTTTAACGAAATGGTTGCAGCAAATGAAAAATATGATGGGCTTTCTGAAAGGTGGGCCCTTAAAGTGAAAACTACTTTTCTACTAAGCATCAAGTTAGGGCTATCTATCAAAAAGCTGATGGTTTATCCACTTAATGATTTTAACTTTAACATGCATCCAAAGAATATTAAGTTTTTGATTGATAGGAAGACCTGAGATGTGGGATTGAGAGCCCCCAGAAATTCAGGAGTTGCTAAGAAAATGATGGATTAGACCTGAATTGAGGATGATCTATACTCCATAGACATGTTGGGACGTCTTAGATACCCTATCTCTGCCCCTTGGTTAGAACCACGACTATGATGGAGATGCATTCCACTGTAGGACATGGCGCGCTATGGGAAACCTACCAGGGGCATAAAAACGATGCTAGTGGGAAGGCATGCTGATTCCTATTCATAACGTCCTTGATTCCTTCCTTGGTTGTGCTAACCAAGGCCTGTTTAACCGAATTTACCAAAACTAAGTAGTTGTCTAATCTCACCCTTCGCCAATGTTATTATTGACATTATTGGCCCTCTGCACAATGCCATCTATTGTTACCACTATACTATCCTAACCATCAATAATTTAATATAGTGGGCTGAGGATGTTTAAGTAGTCTCTGCCACAGCTAAAGCCACTGCCTCTTTATACTCAAACAGGTCTTCATTTTGCATGGTAGTCTAAAAATCCTACTGTCCTCTTAATGGAAAATCTCTATCTTCCCAGGCTGTCCAAACTTAATTCATTTTTGGAGACTTACTAATCATGTACAGCACCCTAATTCTTTCCACTAATTGGGCGTTGAGTGAGCTAATGGTACCCTCATCCCTATCCTCTAAAAAATGGCTTAAACTGAACCAACTCAATGAAACAAATATCTTCCTGAGGCTCTAAAGTTTTGTATTGGGTAAGCTGTCATCAAATCATAAAGATGTCCACATTAAAGTCCCTTTAAGATAGGTAACCAGTATTAACTTTGAAGTTCAACACATTTCAGAAACTTCTACACCCAAAACCCAGTAATCTAGCTATGAATATACTGGAGTATGAGATATTCAGGCTGTAGTCTTTTATAACCAGGTCCATAGATACTATTACTAGAAGAGAAACCAAGCAAGCCAAGTCAAAGAAGCTCCTCGCACTTGAGTATCAATTAGGGGACTTGGTTATCTTCTACCATCACCATTTTGGAGGGAGAGTTCATAAACTAAATGTACTAAGGCTTGTAACCCATAAAGTAATATATCAACGTGGCCCTGAATACTTCATTGCCTCAGATAATATAGGACTGTTGTTAATTTAAAATTATTTGAGGTGGGCCAACCTTGGACAAATATACCACACCAAGAATGTTTTCTAGTTAGTACAAGTTTCTAACTCAAAACCTGCACTATGGGTGGAAGCAGTTTTACCTGCTCGGCTAACCACCCTTACTGTTGTTAATTTAGTCCATGAAAGATTTCAGCAGTGCTACATACCCCCTCACCAAGATCTTAAGGGATATTTTCAGGAAAGATTAGAATGAGTTAGTTCAGAAAATTAATTTAACCTTTAATGATGTTGGAGACGATCACCATAATATACTATTTTGACAAATCTTTTAATTCTTCCATTGTCTTTAAGAATACAAAGGGTAAAATCAAATATGAAGATACCTCAATGAATACAAAGGATCTCATCAAGTCATGATTCAAACATAATTTTCCCCCTGGGATTATGGAAGTTCTTTCCAATCAACAGGATCAATATCCACTCTGGAAGCACGTTCCATCTCCATATACAGATATTTGATTGTTTAAGTAGACAAAGTAAATTTTACCCTAAATTCTGGTTTAGTTATTGCCAAAATTTATTGTCTTATTAACAATCATTCCACTAAGACGCTTGATGAAGCTAGGTTGAAAAGTAAAAATATAGCAATGAAGGAACTTGCTAATAAAACCAGAAAAACTTATAAAGTGTCCAAGAGGATATGTGATTGTCCTTGGATAAACTCAAATTAAAATAAAAAAATAAAAAAGGTTGCAGTGAGACAAAGTTTGTCTGTGAGCCTGCTTCTGGGGTTCTTGGTAGCAGGTCTGGGACTTGCGGTCAGTATGTACATTGATTGTGCGCTATAACCCTTGGCCTAATTAATATCTGTTTATGAGTATTAGGTCATTAAACCATTTTTTGTCATATATGGCCAAAAACACACCATTGACAATTTTTGAGAGAAGTACGCTAAATGTTTTCTAAAATTTATTTTCTTGAAAAAAGAAATGCTCTTATGGCTGTTCCAGACAGATTGCAAATGACTATAGTGGCTTGTCTTTTTCAGCATGCCATAGCATTGTGGCGAGGCAAAGATTTTTATTTTTAGCTAACTGAGGTAAGCTGATCAGGGGATGGACATTACCAACTAAAACTAAAATCATAATAAAAAATTAATGATTCAAACAAAACGCCCAAAATGGACGGATTGATTGAATCATACCTAACAAATATCCAACCAGGTGGGTAGCAAATACTGCTATCCCTCCATGGTGGATGAGGAGGGGGATTGGGGTGCTCATCTTCAGCCGCATCCATCTCATCCCAGAGTAGGGTGCATGTTAAGGCAGATAGTAAGGGTGTGGGGGCATCCGCGGTATGGGGTTCAATATCCTTGATGATTGGAACTTCTGAGTAGTTGCCATCCATCATAATGCCAACGATGTTTTTTCCCAAAGCGTCTTCAGCTTTGAGGTGGGCGTCTGGGAATTAATCAAATGTGGCAATGTTGGTTCAGGTTATTTTTGCTTTCAGATTCCGTGCTACTGTTACCATGTTCTGGATGGCTTCAGTGACATTTTTGTGTAAAGTTTCCATGTTGATCTTACTTTGTGCAGTAAGATCTTAGGGAATAATGGGAGGTGGAATTCCTCCGGTGAGCACAGCAACAGATTTGGCGGCAGCTTTGTGGAGCGGATGGCAATCTGGTGTGGCGGCTGCTTCTACTGCAAGCTGGTGGTCGCTGTAGAATGGTTTGGCGTTGGTTTGTGGGACATATTTCTGAGGCGGGAATTTTGCATCCCATTCTGCGTTACAGAGCCGCTCAAATTGCAGCGACGGTTCTTAAACAATGTTATCAGATTTGTCAATTTCATCCAATAATTCCCATGGGTTTTGGTTGAATTGGATTGGGGAATCAGCGTACAGTTGAGGTTTGTTTGACTCATATGTGGATGCATGGGATCAAACTGGGATCCAATCCAATGTTTGATTGGAGGGATTATTTATGGCATTGGGGTGGGGAGGAGGCTGATTGGTGGATGCAGGTGCAGCTTCAGCAACATGCTTTGGGGGCGGAGGAGGTAGGATTGTGCCCCATACCTGAAATTGTACAAGGTGGGCATCAGATTGGAGGTTAGCAGATAAGTCATCCAATCCATCTGATGTAGTTGAGTAGGGGCATTTGTGTTTTGAGAGGTCTAACTTGAAACATGATGAACAGATCATCCAACCGCCCTTGACGCGGGCCCAAAATGGATGGTTGGGTGCTGAGGGAATAATGGTGCACGGCGGAATTGCTGCCACAATTTTACTAAATTCAGGGCTTATTGTGGCATATGCCCGAGGTACAGCAAGTCGTGTGGCCCCATTTGGGACCACAAATTGTAGGATGGGGTTGGAGCCATAGGCTGCCAAACTGGCTATCAGCTCCTGGTGGAGCACTTCAGGGGGGAGGTGGGTGGGCAGGCCAGCAAACTGGACCACCAAAGTGGTGTCCGCTGGGAGCTGAGTCTGATTTGTGGAGAGAGGGGTGCCCTGGAATACCAGGGGCACAGTTGCTGCAGCGGCAGCATCAGCTTCGCAGGTGAAACCAAGGTCAAAATACCCCTTGTAGGGGTGGAAATCAATAAATCCGGTAGGTATCATTACTGCCTGTGCCATTTTAATAATGGCTTAATCATGGTATGGGAATAGTTTCCCATATTTGATCCTTAGCCATAGCACATGTTGCTCTGGGGGAGCACTAGGGGGCAGCGTGGTACCGCTTGGGTATGATCAAGGTGGGCGTCCAGGTCCTTGGGTGGAAAGAATCAGCCCATGGGTTTGGAATGACTGGGTGAACCAGTCCTAGAGAGTTATCCTGCCAGACGGAAATGGCGGGGGAGTTTCGCTGCTGCCCCACACTGGAGCAGCCAGAAGAGAATCCGATGACATTGAAGCAAAACTACTACAGGCAAATATGATTTGTTTTTAAATCTATGTAATTTGGCTTAGAAAGTTACGCTGAGTGGAAAGAAGAACTGAGGCAAAGATTTTCATATTCCATAAAATAGCTTATGAACTTTGATCCATTTAACATGTAGCTTTTGCTTCTCAGGGATGCAGGAGTTAGACTGTTTCTAAGTTTGCGGAGAAAACTTCTTTTGGAAGCTAACAAAGTCTAGGAAGTCCACAATTTCACTATCATTAAGGTAAACAAGAGGTAATCGCTTTCAACTTTGAGGGGAAGATGGCGTTTCCTTATTTGAGACTATGTTGCTCAAGAATTGTGATTTTGTTATAAATTTTGTATTTGAATTAGTTCATGAGAAGACAGCATTTTCAATGAGGTGACAATGTCCAATAGGCCTTTATCATGCTGTTTGTGCTTTTAATAATAAATGAGCGTAACCTTACAAATTCTGCTCTAATCAATTACTTTAAGGCTCTGAGAGAATGCTTTATGAGGCGTTGGAACGCGGCGGCAAGTTTTGGTCCAGTTCAATTGACTTTAAGTTGTTAAATACCAATCTTTGTGCATATTGTGGTCAGCCACACTTAACCCTCTTTTAGATGGACTCAGTAAAATTATTTCACCAAGTATCCTGGGAAAGGACTTTGGGCATGCCTATGTCCTATGCAATGGCGGTCTTCAATGGGAGGTGTCATGGTTCAGGGATGACAAAATTTTTAAGGTAATTTAAGTATGCACAGTGTTGTAGCGTGACATCTGGTTTTTTTTTCTTTATCATCATGGTGATGAATTAGTGGAGGTTTTATATCAACCAATTCTATTCTAGCATGTTGGCTAACCTTATATTTTCAATTTTAGTTTTTTGCCAGAGTGTAGTTTACAAAGTAATTTGGTTTTTGTTGGGCCAACTTTAAGTCATAAGATAATGTCTAATTTAGATTGTGGGGTCAGTTCGCTCCCTTGTAATCAAATATCTTCCTTAAATGGCTCAAGATTCACTGGAAGGGAGGGTAAATCAGGGAAAACTGTGGTAGCTTAGTACCACACCCTGGAAGCCACTACAATACCAAGTGATGGAGTGTTTATCAAGAGTATTTTGTCAAAGTTGTAAGTACATAAAAAACGAGCATGTTATACTATAGTCATTATTCATAGCTTGTTGGCACCACCTTCTCTCCCCTAAGATCATGGGGTATAGGTTTCCTGGGATAACTGATAACTTTATAGTGAATGTGTGCTCAGTTATAGTGAATAATAAGAAGTTGCAAAGGGTCAGGCACACCATGAACATTTGGAAGCTTTGAGGATGTGTTCAATAGATGATAGCCAGATTAAGTAATTGTGCACTGGGAAGGCAATGTAATTGCAAGTGTCTTTCATGTCTACTATGGTGTTTACTGGCACACTTTGGCCCTCTCTATAATATGAATGTTGAACAACAAGTAAACTATATTATACATCGATGAATCCCCCCTTGGGTTGGGACCATCTAGTACTAAAAAAAAAAAAAGTAAACTATATTATAGTTAACTAAATTTTATCATGCTTAGATACAAAGCTCCTTTCTTGTAGCATGAGGGTATTGTTGACTTATTATTTTTCTGTAAGTTATGTATGGGCATAGTGCTACACAAGTAGATGATAGGGGAGCCAATTTGGGTTTTAGTGTCAGAAAGCGGGTGCACCTAGGAAGTCTCTCATAGGTGAATTTAAACAGCATTTCTCCTTGGTATGTTCCATTAAGGCTAGGCTTGTCTCAGAGACTTTAGGATTTTCTGGAATGTTAATAATTGATACTTTCTACAAGCGTTTTTAGTAAATCCCCAGTGAGCGGGATGAATCAGGCCTTGGTTGTAATGGAATCCACATGAGTATCACTCTAGTGGTGACTGATCGTGAGGTGTGACTCTCCCTTAGTGGGACTGTAAAGTAACATGTTGTCAATTAAAAGTGCACCACTCTCAGTATTCCATTTGGGTGCGCTCAGGGAAATGAAAATAACACATTTTGTACCAAAGTTAATTGATCATCTTGTCTCTTGTCTTTGTCAACCATTATGATGGTGCTGTTGGGAGATGGTTTGGGTAGTTGTTTTTCCGTAATTCAGCTTGATCTTAAGGTAGGTTTCTTATTTTCTCACTAGTATCCTTGATGCGCAATAATCTTATGTAAAATTTAACGCGCCCTCTTTGTCTCCTGTTGCTGAATCTTAATCTTAGTGGGAGCCAGCTGTGTGACTAGATGAGTCTTATAAAAGCATCTACAACAAAATCATTGGTAGGTAAAAAGATCAACGGTCTGACAGAAGTGCTTAATGTGGGCATTCAAGTTTAGGAGAAGGCTCTACGGCTGGAAGTTAAAATAGTTTATCATCCTATGAAGTCAATATCTTAACTATGGATGATATAATTGTGATTAGGATGAGTATGTTTTCCAGGTTTGGAGTGGAGATACAGTAGTCCAAGCTCTCAGTTCTTCACTTCTCATTGTATAAAACAATAATAGCCAGCGATTTTGGTCATCAGAGGGTTCTTATGACTCTGATAGGATGGCGTGGAGTTTCACTTACGTCAAGGCCCTAAAAATTGTCTGGCTACCTTGGCTGATGGGCACAAGTGGGCCCCACCATTGTTACAATGCATGCATGGGACATCAAGGAGGAAGGAGATTTGCGCGCCGCTCAGGACAGTAAAGCCTAACTGTAAACCTTAAATTAGATTTATCTATACCAGCAGGTCGATAGAATTCTTATCTGGTGAAACAGGAAATATTCAGCAGTTTTCTATGCAAAGGCGTTAGGTTTTTAAGACAGGTCATTTATTAAAATATTTAAATGGTTTAAGATATTATGCCAGAAAAATTGACATGCCAAGAAAATTTGGCTTATATCAAGGGTACTTTAGTACCCATGATAGAATTCACAGTTTACATGACACTGCAGTTCTGGCAACATGAAAATAAGATATGTCAGGTGATATTTAGAAGAATTGTTGTTTATTAAACAGTGTCCCAGAGCCAATAGTCAAGTTTAGGACAGGTACTAACTTTAGCCCGTTTTCACATAGCGCTGTTTGGTGGTATAATAGGAGGAGGATACTGAGGGAATACATGATTTTGCTCTCATAATAGTATACTACACCTGGGGCTACAAGTGTTGCAATTATCTCATCCACAGAGGTTGAATTGAAATGTTTATAGTATATCATTTGCCCTCTTTGGTTGAGCAAACATCCATTTTGAAATCTTTAGAGGACTTGTTATTAGCTTCAAACTGAAATCATTAAATCAGGAAGCATGGTGTTGTGAAGTTGGCTAGGGGTAGCTGTTTGATAAGTTCAGGGTTCTCAGGTCTCTCTGGTGAAATACCACTTAAAGCTAATACTATCATCACGAGGCCCTCTGCAATGGTTACCACCTGCATCAGCAATTAAGGGTCATATAATGGTCCTGGTAGAGAAACTGCTCTCAAAATTCTAGTGATTAAGCACACAAGGTCATATTTATCTAATAAGTTTTATCAGTTCAGTTGTAAAAATTGTCCAACCACCCTGCTATTGGTAGAGCATTTTAAAGATTTTTTTGGGGGGTAATTAGCAAACAAGTCAAAAATACACCAGTTGGAGTATTAAAAACATTAACAGGATCAGATGGTGGATAATTTGTGGAATTATGCCTCAGCTAGTTAGAAAAGGTTGAGAAACATTAAGAGTCTTCTAATAAACACAATTCCATTTTGGAAAGAGCCTAGCCTTTTTTCTCATGATTGTGCACTCCTCTAATCCTTAGAAGAGATTTTTTGGCCTTTAGGGTTTAATTTGGTACTCCTACAAGGGGTTGAGTCACTTGCTGGAGTTTTAATTTTGTAAGTCTTAATCTTTATTGGACAAGTTAATTTTAATTAAAGTTTTCTGACTCATTCCTCCAAAAGCAAGCCGATTTTGTCACATGTCAAGCCTTTTTACACAGATTTGGGTTTGTGCTCTCGCTGGCTATGTTATTCAACAATATTAAGGGAATTTGTACCTTACCATAAATTTACTCTATTTTTCTTTAGGTACTGCGCAACCACCATTTTTAATTTCAGAGCCATGGTTGACAGGGCGGTGGTAACCCAGCTTTTATTAAAATTGTGCCTCATAACTTTTAAATTATCTATTGTTCATGCTTGTAAATTAGACCATTTGTAGTCTAAAAGAATATTTTTGCACAGCTTAACTTGAGGGCCAAGATGAGATCCTTATATTTTACTACTAAAATGTTATTTTGAAGTACCCATTACATTTTCAGATATCAGATAGGAAGTGCACAGAAAGAGAGTATTGGTATTTGATGAAGCTGTACAGGGGGTCAATACAGCTCAAAGGTAGGTATATGGACTTTTTCAATGTTACAGAGCATGCAGGTAATTTCTTCTTCTTTACAGGTCAAGGCACCAGTTGTAGAGTGTTCAAGATCTAAGGTTAACAATTTTGTCGTTATGATAATACTAAGGAGATCATACTAAAAAATAGAAATATTTCTTAGTCCATGGTAATAGCCTTTTAAATGAATATATTTACCTACTTGCAGCTATTTTGTTGGAACTGGCGCTTAGGCGTCAATTTAAAATTAACTAGGTTCATTAAAACAACACTAGGCACTGTTTGAAGACAGTAATATGGGTAAAAAATGTACTGATTAAATACCTTATTATCAGGAAAAGGGTTTTTCATTAATTAAAGTTAGCAGCGCCCCATAGTATCTAGTACTGCCAGTTATTCCAAGGCTTGCTATCTCGGCTTAATAGTAGACTTCAACTATTTTCTAAGGAAAACAGACTCTCTTCCCATTGAACAGCTCACCCAAATGTGCTCTTTCTACCAGAGTTTTTATTTATGCAATTTGTGGTTACTAGGCAGCAATTAAAAAAGGTAAACTACAAGCGTGATATCTAAATTTGGCCAAGAGAATGAGCAAATAGGCTTCAATTCTTTTCCAACATAAGGTCAATATGCCAATGTAATCAAATTCTGTCAAATGTACTCAAAATATTGGCGGTTGGCCATTATAACTATAAAGGACCTTATTTCTAATATTACTATGCCAATGTGGGGGTAAAATAATATATTGATGCTGAATAAAAACAGGATGTGATTAATGGTTTGAAGCTATTGCGCCAGTGGATTATAAGGTATGGGAATGAGAAATGCATCTTTGAGGATTTTAGGGATTTTATCACAAGTAGATCAATAAGGTACCAACTCCTTATAAGAATATGGAACTTTCGCAATACCAATTACTAAGATTAGATTGGACCCTTTTCTAAGAATCAGTTGAATATAAAATTACATAGATAAAAGTATGAACTGATGGTTGCTAAAACCAATCACGACATATTTTTAGAAGTTTTTCTATTAATTGCATTGATGAGCGTTGTTCTCCATTTTCTTTTTATTTAGCCAATGTAGTTAGAGCAACACCAAACATATTGATTTTAGATGATCATTAGATAGGATTGGTTGCTACTAGGGAATACAATAGGAAGGGATTTTCTATTATTGAGATACACTGATAGTAGTTTTTATTAAGTAATAGAATTTGTTAGATCAGTCAACAGAATGAGAACATTAATGTGTCCCACTATAAAGCAACTTATGCAATTTATTCAATATTACCCCTCCAGTTTCTATTAAAACTGGAAAGGATATTCCCATCATGTCCTATCTGAGACTCATAAGGAGTATCTTTCGCTGCCAAGAGTTCATAGGTGATTCTTTAGGTTTAGATTTTACTTTTTGAAAATGTATCAATGCTCAGCAGTGTAGTAGTACTCCAACTATGTTGAATTTTAGGTTTAACCTCTTTTAGTTATTGCACACACCACATATAATAAGCCCAAATTTGTGCATCTATTGAGATGGTGATAAGTAACAGTTAATTATGGTGGAGAACAGAAATATAAAATTAACTATATATATTGACAACTTGGTTATGATTAAAATTTTAGCTATTAATATAGATTAATATCTGTAAACCTTGGCGGAGCAACCTTGTGGCTTAACTGGGAAGAATTCCCATTTTGAGCCAAGAAGAGGAGTAAGCTAATGGACATACCTCTTGTCACCCCTGCGTGATTTAGCCCATGTGGTGTATGAGAGGTGGGTGATGATATATCACTTGAAAATTGCACCTCTTGCCCTCTGCTAACCACTCAGGAGTTGTTGCAGAGGATTTGTGAGGTGTGTCAAGAGGCGGCAGTGGTCAGAATTCATCTCCAGAAAAGGGATCATAGTGATTATATCAAAAGAGAGGTTTCTTCTCCAGCTTGGGCTCTGCTGTTCAAATTTAATTGGTAATTGGCTAAATCAAATTGATTGAGCCACACTTGGGCTCAGAAATCCTTATACATATGTTCCCCTCCATTGCTAGTAAAAATGAGTCAATTCAAACAGGTATGGGCGTGATAAACCCCTTCATTATTCAATGGGACCGTTTATATTTGTCTTGGAGTGGGCACAACTTTCTGTCTGCCTGAGGAGTCATCATTGTGACAGAACATTTGCAGCAGAATGGAATTTCACAAAAGAATTTAATACCGATCTAGATGGTCAGGTCTGGTTCAAACCAATATTGGCAACAATTTAGCACTTCAATCCACTGTAGCCCATTTGTGAGTTATTCTTGACAAGAATGCATCTGTTTTCCATTTTCTTTCAGTGGGTTTATGAGGCAGCAGATCCCAACAGATTCCACTATTACTCTATTCCCTTTCTGCTCTTTAGTCTAAGATAAAAAACATATATCTAACTTTATTTGTGATTTTAAGTAGTTTGTCAAACATTTAGTGGCTATGATTTCTAATTTTTGGGAATTTCTGGTTAGTGCTCACAGTTGCTCTATCCTCTTTAAATCACATAATATGAATGGCTGAACCAGAGGTATTTTAGCTGGTGCTTTAAGTGATAACTCATGCTGAGTGCCAGCACAGTTTTATTATTATCAACTTTGTTGGGATTTTGCAAAATTCTTATCTCTGAAAAGTCCGCCCCATTGTTTCCCCAGAATCATTGGAAGGAGATAGCAATATATCTCAATCTATCAAGGGTAATGATCAATCAATCCAATCAATTGATTGAAGATTCAATCACACAGAAATTAATTTACTCTGATAGATTATGAGCCATTATGAAGCCTATAAATATCCCCACTTTTCAATAATAAAAAGTAGGTTGAATTATAACCTGTATTTTCGTTTAATTTTACTACCTTTTTGAAGAATCCACTCAGTGTAACTTCGAGAGAAAACATGCCCCATTGGAAGTGTAATTCAAAACTTCCAGAGTGGTGCTCACTACAGGGGCACTCTGAGTTATGCACCAGTGAATACATCAATAATTACCATGGATTCTCAATTTTCACCTGAAGAAGCTCAAGACCATGAGCAAGGCTACATATTACGATGGGTTAATTTATCTAAAACCCAATTTCAAGATTACCTTCCACTTTGGAATTTTATGCCAACTTGGGATTTTATGGTCTTAACTTAAGCTTTACCTCAGATTTTCATCTACCACCTAAGGTTTTATGAAATATATATCAAAAAACTGCTTGAAGGTGCTTTAATTCCTGGAATCCATGCTACCCAATCTCAATCTAATGCCGTACCTTCTATTTTACAGGAAGTATTGTAGTCCTCCAAAATGCCAAAATTGGCCCAAACAATACTTGCACCAGCTCGTTCATCCCACCTTATACCATTTATTACCTGTAGTGGGAATGCACCATCAAGGGATGCTCAATTTACTTGAAGGACTTCAATCCTTGAATAATCATGTTTCTGAATTTTTCAAGTCTGCCTCCAAGTTTAGCTGAGATAATTGTGAGGCCATTATTAGTAATCAGACCCTTCTCAACAAAATTTATCAACAGCTCATTCAGCTCAGTACTGGGATATATATTTTTATTGATGTTAATTATCGGCGTAGAGTCTTGATTCTGCCAAGTCAGTTTGTACAGGGTATTAGCCACTGGGCAACCAAATCAGATGATATGAAGATCGCTGATTCTTCAAAAAACTAATAAACTTTTCACATGGAGCTATCGCCCCTTATTTCAACTTTTATTATTGTACTAATATGCAGACTTTTCTGCAAAAACCTAATTTCTGAATGAACCCCCATCAATCCTCTCTGTAACTCTTTATATCTCGTTCTCCAAGCTAGATGCATCCTTGGCTTGGTGTCTTCTATTCATTTTTCCCTTTTGGATCAAACGCTCATTTATCCCAATCTTAGTGTAATCTCCCATTCTCGCTGATTGATCAACATTTCAATTGATTATTATTCATATACTTCTCTTCATTAGTCTTGAGACACAATTCAATTCCCCCTTCAATCCATCGTATGGTTAGCGTATCATCCTGTCATATCAACTTCCCAACATTACCCCCCCCCTTTGATTAAACGATTTGCTCTCAATGTTTGTAGGCTCAAAGGAACTTTGCATGAACTCAGTTGATGATCTGACCCCCCGCAGGTTCCTTGATGGTGTAAACATCCATGCCAGTCTTTTCAATTATTTAAAATGGACCAACCCAGATGCTAGAAAGCTTTTTTTCCTCCCAAAACTGTGCTGATAATGGAATAAAACATGGTCCCCTATGGATTACAGTGGAAGTCCACTTTGTCGCTTCTGACCAGCTTCCTGATCTTGAATCTTCTTAGCCAAACTGGTGGAGTAGGCTTCCAATTGCAGCTTAATCACTGTATCCATAAGAGTTTTCAAATAACGCTGGGGGTCCACTCCACCAGTATCCCCTACACACGAATAAAGCAAAGCAGGCAAAGCCAGATGTTGACCATGCAACAGTTGGAATGGGCTCTTACCAGTGGACGAATGATAGATAATATTGTATGCAAATACAGCCATGGGTAGAAGGGCGCTCCATTCTGAGGGTCGATCATTTACCAACTTAAGGAGGATGTTCTTTAGGGTTCCATTAACCCGCTCTACCATTCCATTTGATTCTGGATGATATGGGGTGGTCAAAACCCCACGGATCGCCATCAACTCATTCAACTTCAGCAGAATGTGTGAAGTGAAACTGGTTCCATTATCTGTTAAAATGAATTGTGGGTAGCCATGCCACTGTATACCACACTCCATAATAAACTTGGCAGTGGTGACCACGCACAAGTTGCTAATAGCCCTGGCCTCCACCCATTGGGTCAAATGATTGATGGCAATGATTATATACTTGGATCGATTGGCGCTAGTCAGCAGAGGTCCCACTACATCAATAGAAATGGTATGCCAGGAGATCCGGGGTTTAACCAGCTGGTATGTGGTTCTCTTGTGGAATGGTTTTTCCACTTGACACTGATGACAACAACTAACCATTTCCAATATTTCATAATGCATACTCTCCCAGTAGTATTGGGGTCGCAACATCTCAAGTGTTTTCCACAATCCTCCATGACCTACAGCCCAATGAGCATCCATAATTATCGCAGGTTGGGATGAAGGCCTAGGGAAACTCAGCGTCATGTCACCAATCCGCTTATATAGTTCTCCCCCACGTAGGAAAGTATCTGCCCTAAGTCCATCTAATACCTTGATCACATGTGGCAGCTCATCCTGGTACTTGTTCACCACCATCTTCTCATACATTATGTCAGCTAAATCTGCTGTGATAGCGACTGTTGGCAGCCTAGAGAGACAATCTTCATTTTAAGTTTAGCTCCTGGATGGTGTACAATCTCAAAATCATATGCTTGGAGCTTTAATGCCCAACGTGCGAGTCACCATTCCAGTTCATGCAGATTCTGCAACCAACACAAGGAAGCATGGTCCATTACTACTTGGAATCGTACCCCATGCAGATATACCCAAAGCTGTTTATAAGCGTAGATTACCGCTAAACATTCTCACTCAGTAACGGTGTAGTTCCGTTAGTGACAGCTCAAGCTTTGACTACAGCAGGCGACAGGATGCTCCACACCATCATTGTCCTTCTGGGATAATACTGCCCCTATAGCAGAGAGAGAAGCATCTGTTTGCACTATGAACTGTTTGTCAAAGTTGGGATATTGGAATATGGGTGCACTTGCTAACGCAGTGCACAATACGTCAAAAGCATTCTGGCATCGTTCTGTCCAATTAAAAGAAGCGTTTTTCTTCAGCAACTCGAAAGTGGGGCCCTGATACAGCTGAAATTGGGAATGAACTGGCAGTAGTACCTGACCATACCCATAAACACTTGAATGTCCCGCTTATTACTGGGGCGGGTCATCTTGCTTATTGCTTCCACTTTAGCTGGCTGAAGTTTAAGCCCATTTGAATCCATGGCAAACCTGAGGTATTCCAATTGTTTTTTAAAGAAATGGCACTTTTGAGGCTTGATTTTAATATTAGTGGCAGCGAGGCATCGAAACACTTGTTCCAAATGGCTCAGGTGTTCAGTAAACATTTGCAAGAACATGTTGATATCATCAAGATAAACTAAAACGCAGGACAACTTTAAATCACCTAGAATCATATCCATGGCACGCTGGAACGTAGCCAGGGCGTTGCACACCCTTGTGGCATGTGAGTAAGCTGGAATAATCCTTTTGACATAATGATAGTGCAATTTCCATTCCACTGATAGCAATTCGATCTGCCAATACCCCAAGATCAGATCCATGGCCAAGAAATAGTATGCTCCTCCCAATGAGTCTAATGCATCATCAATCCGCGGAAG
Organism: Massospora cicadina; assembly: GCA_022478985.1. Classification (NCBI taxonomy): domain Eukaryota; kingdom Fungi; phylum Entomophthoromycota; class Entomophthoromycetes; order Entomophthorales; family Entomophthoraceae; genus Massospora; species Massospora cicadina. The sequence goes on along the minus strand of JAKSZP010001446.1, from coordinate 40,005 downwards.
AGAGTAGGAATCCTTCTTTGTTATGTTATTGAGTTTGTGATAGTCGATAACTACCCAATTTGAGCCATCTTTTTTCTTCACTATGAGCACTGGTGATGCCCATGGACTATTCAAAGGCTCTAGCATCCCCTGCACAATAGATTAAACTCACCTCATTAGAAACAACCTCCTCCACTGCTTTAAAGCTACTAATAGGTCGCGATCAATTGGGAGGGTGATCCCTGGTATCTATCCGATGTACCACCCCTTGAGCACACCCCAAATTGTGTTCATCATGTGCAAAAATATCTTGATACTTTTCAAATAATGCCATAGCCTGTTATTGTTGTTCCTTCGATAATCCAGTAAGCTCTTCCCATGGAACCACGGTCAATATGCCTAGTGTAGAGCTTGTCGGCAGTCCAAGATCCTCCCAAGAGCTAAAATCATGAATACAGCGGACTTCTTCTATAGGAGAAAAGTGTAAGTAAGCCACCACTTGGTGCCAGTGAATTGTTATGGTCTTCTTTTGAGAATTTTCTAGCAGCACTTTTAATTCTCCATTCCCAGGTAACAGAAGCCCTGGAGCCACATGTGGCTCAAGCTGAGAGTGTTGGTAAGAAGCCTTGATTTCTCCATAGAGTCCTTTTGGGACATCAATTTCAAGCTCAGTCCCTACTATGCCTGGTGTCCAGATGGTATACTACAATCACTTGCTGCTTGAAGCGGAATCCCTTTGTATTCATAAATCTGGTTGGGTAGTACCCTTGTCCGTCGCTTCAGTCATCAATAGTGCATAGGAATTGCTCCATCACTGTATGCTAGATTGATTTGACTAGAGTGGAACAAATCCATTGGGATTCCACATGAGGTAAAATAAACAGGAATCTGTCATCCTAATTTATCAAGTGTATCCTCCGCCATGTTTATCACAACACCATATCTCCTCATAAATGCTGCGCCAATTAGCATGTCATGGTTGTTGTTTGGCAGAACCACTGGGGCAGAAGCCTGGACGGACCCAAATTGTAAGGGCAATGCACTATATGCACCTTCAGATACAGTGCTATGCGTCCCCGTGGTTTCATATACTACTCAATGGTCCACATCCAGTTTGAGCAGAAACTTAGCCACCAACCGGGTAGAGACTATGTTCACAGGGGCTCCAGTATCAATGATAGCACGGATTTTTGTATTTTGAACAAAAATGTCACAATAAGTACATTCTGAGTAAGAGGAACCATCAGTGTTTATTGCGTGTACATCTAAGAGCTTAATCTTACTTAAGAAAGAGGAGATGCTCTTGCCAATCTGAGGGTACTCATTGATGATTTTTCCCACTGGAATGGCGGTGTGGACTCCTACAAAAGAAGTAGCATCCATTAAAGTATCCTCAATACTTGTGCCAGTCTGTTCCACGATCTGCCACGCATATGGCTTTGGCGTTTCCTGGCGAAACACAGAGTTTGAGGGTAAATCTATACATTTGGAACCAGAAGCAGGGATACCTGATGGAAACACTTGATGTAGTAATGCATCTGATTGATTTTTGGATCCTTCCCAATTAGGAGCTGGGGATTCATTAGGGACAAGTGGATTAGACATAGCAAAGGTAGAGCGTCACAGCTCTACTCTGCTTGAGCTTTTCCCTGCGGGGTTTCCTCAGTTGGTAATGCATACACTTGTGTTTTACTAGGGCAGTTTGCCGCATAATTCCCTCTCCAGCTGCATTGGAAGCAAGTATTCATGAAGGGTTTATGTATACAACATGCAGCTGAAGGACCAGTGCAAAAATTAATGGTATGTTTCCATGGTTGAGAAATGATCCAGCAGATCAAATCTAGGTTGGAAAGGATTTGCAGATCTGGATGACAAACAAATACATTCCAGCAGTTGATAGCGTAGTTGCTGTAATTCATACTTTGAAGTCTTTGGTGCGGGGATAACAGAGGGTTGCCAGGCTTTATTAGGGGCGCTGTTTGTGGCAGAGAGTCAGCGTAAAGTATTCACGATTTATAAAAGTCCTGCCTCTTCATTCAACACGTGGGACATAGTGTTAGATAGTTCCAATATGGTTTTACAGCTACCATCATCACAATACCAACATCCTCAGTGGATAAAAGGTTAGCTCCAATTAGTACATGTGCTTCCTCCAAGAAACGTTCAGCATAATCTGACAGGGTCTCATTTTGGTGGAAATGTATAGTCATAAAGTCAGATTTTCGTTGGGCCATCTTGGTTGCACCCCCAAACATTTGAAGAACAATCATCTTAATTTCTTCATAGGATGCTGAGCTGTTTGTGAGGTAGCAAGTAACTTGATTGACTCTCTCTACATCAAGAACAGACAGCAATAGTTTCACTTTCCATCAATCAGAAACTCCTTCCTTGGCAAATTCAAATCACTTAAAGTACCCATGTAGATTGCCATCTTGACTAAAAGGAGGTAAGTTCTCAATAAGCACAGCTTCGCCTTGCTTCAGACTTCTGCAGCAAGGATCAGGTAAATTGGTTTTGGATCAACTAAGGGAAGCACCACTTGTGAATTATTATACTGCTGGCTGGTCGATCTCAAATCCAGCGTGATGAACTCAAAGGAAGTAGAGTCATGCGGGGTATACATTCCATCACTTGAAGGATATTTGTTAGTGGATTCATAACGTTCATCCCCCAAATTGCCACTAACTGCACCATTCCCCCCAGCTCCGATATACTCCACCAAATGCTCATTGATCATCTGCTCCACTTTAATCAAATGAAATATACACCGCCCATCCTGTAATTCCCATTGCAGTGTCGCGTATTGATTTTGCAGCTCCTGACGATATTCCCTCTCCTCATGCAACTGCAGCTCCACTTCTTGTAGGCGCAAAAGAACGTTTCTGATTGTATTCCATATATGGCCATGCTGTCAGCTAGCATAATCCGCTTGTTGGTAAGCATCATCTATTTGGGTCAGGAGAGCGACTTATTCCTGTACCAATCTTTCATTGGCTTGACTAAGGGTAATAAGTCATTCTCATATGTCAGCATACTCCCATGTCTCATAGATTAGAAGAGTGAAAACTCGACGCCGCTCATCCTGAAAATCTGCTTCCAATTGGTTAACCCAGCAGACTAGCTGCAGGTACTCGGGGGACGTTGACCAAGGGTTAAGCTCGTTATCAGTCATTTGCTGGCTACTCCATTCAATACAAAGTTGGTTTACTTCAGCTGATATGAAGCTGACTTGATCCACCACCTGCTGTTCCACCAATGTTATTTTTTCTTTAAGCTGGGCCACCACAACTTTGAGTGCTTCCACCCATTCAGTTAGATCCATCATAAAGTGCTTAGTATTGTGTCCCAACGTCATGATGTCCCAAAACCATTCTGTCTATAGACCATGTTGATCTAACAGCTAATCAATTACCTAATACAATTAAAGATGCAACTGGGGTACCAACATGTCTAAATGGTGGCAGATGGTCTCAACACGGTGGTCCATTTTCCCAAGCGCTCTTATACCTCCAAAAAAGAGTGATCAAGGCAGTTGATCAAGAGGTGAACATCATTTTGCTGTGCTCGAGCAAATCGCATCACATCTCCAATTTCTATATTGTGGCGAGCCAATATTTGTAGTAGTTGTTGAATAGACGGTTGCACATATGTGACTAGATATTCCTCGATTCTGCGAGTACTAAGGCGGCGAGTCAACCCCATTGTTGTTATTCTCAGATAAGACATGAACATGGCATAACGATCATCTTGATTGCATTGGTTATAAAATAGACTCAAGGCATACTCTCCCGCCTCATCAACATATAATCATATCCACATAACAACCTCTCCATCATATTCTGCAGCTGCTGAGGGGTCACATTTGTGGAGCGCCCTAGTTGGTCGGCCGTCAGCTCAGGGAAGTTTTCTATTTGCAGATTGATCACAATTTCGTCATTAACCAGTTCAGTCACAGTAAATAATATTGAATCATTATTAGATGCCTCCTGTATTTCTTCCGCATGATGTGTGTGAAATCTAATAGAATGGTGATGTAACAAATGAGGCTCATCATCATATTCACAGCATTGAGTAACTACAGCTGACCAATGGCCCCCTGTAGTGAGCACCACTGTTAATTCTCGGCGTATAGTCTTGATTCCACTGAGTCAGTTTGCACATGGTATTAGCCACTGGGCAACCAAATCATATGATATGAAGATCGCCAATTCTTCAATAAAACTAACAAACTTTTCACATGGAGCTATCGCCCCTTATTTTGACCTTTATTACTGTACTAATATGCAGACCTTTCTGAAAAACCTAATTTCTGAACAAACCCCTATCAATCTTCTCTGTAACTCTTTATATCTCAATCCCTCAAGCTGGATGCATCCTCAGCTTGGTGTCTTCTATTCATTTTTCCCTTTTGGATCAAAACTCTCATTTATCCCAATCTCGGTGTAATCTCCCATTCTTGCTGATTGGTCAACATTTCAATCAAATATTATTCGTATACTTCTCTTTATTAAGCTTGAGACTCATCCCGATTCCCCCTCCAATCTATTGTATGGTTAGCATATCATCCAGTCATATCAACTTCCCAACAGTCAATATTCAGTTCACAAGGTGATTACAGGAGATTCAGAGAGAATGGAGAGAGGGTTTCTCCCAACTCTCTGAGCGTAATCAATCAATGAAGGAAAAAGTTAGAAACCGCCTAGTTCACTTGGAGCAGCTGTAATCATGAATTCAATTCTGGGTTAATGAGGTAGAGAAAACCACTGGATCTATGGGTCCCCAGGGGTTTGAAGGACCTCGCGGACCCCCTGGGGGTGTAGGACCATGTGGACCACCCAGTGCTGATAGACCATGGGGACCCCCCTGGAATGTAGGGCCTCGTGGTCCACCAGGCATTGAGGGACCTTGGGGCCCCAGTTGCTGATGGGAATTCTGGATCCCTTCAACAAATTGACTATCTCTTGAGTATGATGGATCGCTTGTGTGAACAATTCTATAAATTTTGCCAAGAAATGTAATTTAACCCCTAATGGGGTACCAATTGATCCCCTCTTGTCACTTCAGTCCTTATCTGATGAGTTGGTCAATTTGGGTAAATGGGCAAAGGACACCAATATACTACTCCATGCTTGTGAATCTAAAGGAGAAATTCTCCAAGCAAAGATTGAGCCGCTGGAACTCAAGTATAATGCCCAACAGGAACAATTTTGAGCTATCCGGCCTAATAGATGAGAAAGTGGGGCTTTCTGAGCTGAACCATCAGATTAGTGAAATTCATACTGAAACTGCTGGTCCTTATCCTAAATTTTATTCTCACTCATTGGACTCCAATTCATATGTTTCCACTTAATCTGAACAACCTGGAGTACATGTTTTGACCTTTAATGCCCCATTAGTTTCAAACCATTATTCAAAGATAAGTACTCATTGGGGGAAGGCAGCATTATTTCTTTCTTCAATCTTTATGAAAAGGCGCTAAGTGAGGCTACAGATCATTAGAAGATGAATTATTTGCCAAATTGCCTTACCCATTTGGCTCATGATATCATGGTACCCCACTTGATGACTTGCTCTACCTGGTCTCAGGAGAAGGAAGCGATTATCAAAGAATTTGGGAGTGAGCAAACTCTGTCCTCTCAAAAACAGGCTTTTATGGGTATACAGCCCCACCAAACGAATCTATCAAGACAATGCTCATCAGTTCTATCAGGAAGCTCAGAATCTAGTGGCTTGTGGTCAGTTAAATTTAGGTGATGCTATTATGGCAGTTATATCATCTTTTTCTTTCAGAATGCAATTGCAAGTCTATTTAATCAGTGTAAAAAAGAATTCTTGAAGTATTTTGGACATTAAGGAGGCCTTGTTAGAATTGCCTCCTCAATTCTCCAAAAAACCTGAGTTTATGAGTCTCCTAAACCTAGTCGCCCCAAAGTCTATGCTATGCCTGAAAATACTAGAGTGATCCAATGTAACTATTGTCATCAATATTTTCATACTGAGAATCGTTGTTTTAAGAAGGAAGCAGATTAGAAGAAGAAAAGAGGTAAGCCCAATAAGATTCTCCACCTTGATGATGAGATGAGTGCACAGCAAGAGCATCAAAGCCTGATTGATTATAATAAAGATGAAAATTCTTATTATTCCTTGCCCTACTTGTTGGCTTTATCCTCTCAGTTCGGAAGCATCATTACCCATATTGACTTCCAAGTGAATCAAATCAATGCCAAAGCTATCATAGATACAGGATCTCAAGTAAATGTTATTTCATTAAAATTCATCAAGCGAATCAAATTAACTCCTGATATTTCCCACTTTGAAGAATATGGCACTGCTGGACCTCAGAGTATTCGGTCAATTAAAGCTTTCTGTCCCTTCCCCTGAAAATTGAGAAAATTAACTTATACAATCCCTGCCATTGTACTTGATAACTTGAGTTAAGACCTACTCTTGGGAACTCAATTTTATGAGAATTTGATGGAATAATCAATTACCCCGACTCATCATTGTCTCTCTTGGGGTATAGAGTTCCCTTACTTTTATCTGATCATGCTTCTACCCAACGTCGGTTATGTTTGCTAGAAGGAAACAAATGGTTTATTCTCTTCAATATCACGTTGGAGATTCTCATGTAAAATTACCTCCTACATCGGCTAATATTGAGGAGGTGATGCTTTTTTCTCCCCTAAAAGCTTAGTTATTCCACCAAAATCACAGGTAATTGTTAACACTTCTTTGCATTTTTGATTCCCAAAGGACATTTGTTACAAGTTCAAGGCATTTTCAACTCTTCAGCTAAAGAACTCTTGCCTTATACTGGATTATTGGATTATGCTTATTCAGGCTCATTGTCCGTCTTACTGATGAACCTTACCAATGAGCTGAAATTGGTAGATTGAGAGCATCTGATTGTTTATGTCAAGTTACTGCCCTTATCTCAGATTTATGATGTTAAACCCTTTGGAAGTCTACAAGACTTTGGGTTGGAAAGTGATCAAGAAATCCTTACTGTAAGTCCTTCTATTGTGAAACAACTTTCTAGTGAACAGGAGAGACAAGCGCTTCAATTGTTGAATATTCTGACATTTTTGCGAAGCATACTTACAATTTTGGGAAGTTGAAAGAATTAATGCACTCCGTTGAAACTGGCAATCACTTGTCTATTCATATAAAAGCCCTATCATAAGTCTAAAGTTGAAGAAGCCCAGGTTACTAAGGAGCTTCATCAATTGTTGGAGGTTGGATTGTTGAAACCCTCCAATAGTCCTTGGGCATCCATATTGCTATTGGTTAAGAAGAAAGATGATTCTCACCAAGTTGTTATGGATTATCGCAGACTGAATGTTATTACTTGATGAGATTGTTATCCCTTACCTAGGATTGATGATTATCTTAAGCTGTTGGCTAGATCCACCTATTTTTCGGCCATGGACTTAGCCAGTGGATATTGGCAAATCGAGTTATTGCCAGAAGATTGTGCCAAGTGTTCTGATATCGAGTGAGGGGTTGTTTGAATTGACTCATATGCCTCAAGGATTAATCAATGCCCCAGCAACTTTCCAATGGGCCATGGATAGTATGTTACAGGATCTAAAGCTTACTTGTGTTCTGGTATATCTTGATGATATTAACGTGTTTTCCAAAACTTTTTCTGAGCATTTGGACCATCTAAAAGAAGTTTTCATATGAATTTGGAGCTCTTCCTTAAAGCTCAAACCCTCCAAATGTTCATTCTTTCAAAATGAAATGGACTTTGTAGGACATCAGATCTCAGCTAAAGGGATTAGACCTCTCTTGGATAAAAATCAAGCCATCAAACAAATGTATCCTCCAACCTCTCTGCGGGATATTCAAGCCTTTCTTAGCATGGTTGGGTATTATCAGCAATTTATACCCAACTTTGCTGATATGGCTGAACCCTATTTCACCTGTTGCAGAAAGGAGTTCCCTTTGAGTGGGGATCAGCTCAAGAACAATCGTTCACTTCTCTATGTACTGCCTTGGTCAAGGCACCTGTTCTAATTCATCTCCAATTTGACAAGCCTTTCTTTTCACATACTGATGCAAGCAATGTCACTATTGGGGCTATCTTATCCCAGTGTGATGAAGAGAAGAATGATCATCCCGTTGCTTTCTATAGCAAAACTTTGTTGAAGGCTGAATGGAATTACAGTGTCACCGAGTGGGAGTGTTTGGCTGTAATTTAAGCAATCAATAACTTCCATCCCTTTTTATATGGTAACAATTTCACTGTTATTACCAACATTCTTCCTTAAGATGGTTGAAGAACATGAAGGATCATGATGGGAGGTTGGCCCGTTGGGCTTTAAGGTTGCAAAATTACGATTTCTCTATTGTTCATCGCTCAGGTGCTCAACATCAAAATGCTGATGGGCTGTCCCAATTGCCTATTCTGATCTTGGGACTAGAAAAGGAGGAACGCTTATATAATCTTATTGGACGACCTGAGTTTTGGGATCGAGAAACTGAAGAGGATCGAGCCTTTTTAAAATCAATTACCAAAGATACTATAATTTGGGATGGAGCTTTGTATAAGAAAGTCAAATCCAAGTGGGTGCCCTTTCTACATCCCAACTCTAAATTTTTTGCTGTAATGGAAAGTCATGAATATGTCAGTCATAGTGGCTTAAAGAAGACTCAAGAATGGTTGAAGACTCAATACTATTGGAACAACATGACTAAATTCATATGAGAGACCCTTAATTCATGTCTTATTTGTAAACGCCATGGAACTACTAACCCTACTTTTCAACATCAAGTTATGCCTCCAACTAAGGCTTTTGAGGTGGTTAGCATTGACGTTGTAGGTCCTTTTCCTCAAGGATTGCATGGACATCAGTATATCATTATGGCTGTTGATCATTGCACTAAATAGGTTGAGGCCATTTCCATTGCTACTCCCTTGGCTAAAACTACAGCGCTATTCCTATACCAACATATAATTTCTCAACATGGGTGTCCCAAGGTCCTTATGTCAGATAATGGGACTAACTTCACCTCGCAACTTATACAGAAGTTATCCAAATTATTTAGCACTTATCAGCAGTTTATTGTCCCATATAATCCATCTACAAATGGGGCCATTGAACGAGTTAATGGAACCCTAGTCTCAATTATAAGGAAGATGGCATCCACTGACCCAACTTGGTATAATTTTATTTACCTGGTGCCTTGTTTGCTTATTGGATAAGCTACATTGCATTATCAAGATGTCCCCTTTTAAGTACATATATGGGCGGGATCCTTCAGTCACTTCTAGTGGCCAGACAATTCTTGAGGAAAGCATTCCAGAAAATCCTGATTTAATTATGAGGAATCTGGCTGATGAGATCATTCGTCTTCAAGCTCAAGCAATGAAATCAATTAAAACAACCACTCAAAAAGAGACTCTAAAGGAGTAATCAACACAAAACTGCCTTACCTGAATACCATATTGGGATTACATTATGTACTATCATTCTCGACCTGGTGGGCAAACTTAAAGTTAGGAACTAATTGGTCTGGTCTATCAAGTTATATTTTAAAAACGATTATGGTATTCAATTGTTCATACTGATACTGGTATAGTGGTAAATTTTATTCATCCTATGTTTTTAAGAAGTCATCTGTAAGTCATGAGGAACGTCTCCTGGCGGTTAATCAGGCCAATTTTCCTATTCTAAGTAATAAGGTACCAAAGAGGATGGCTGTACCCCTTGTTACTTAGGGCAATCTCGCTCACATGGTAGACGAGCTCTGGGTAACAGCCCTCCCACTTTGGATACCACTCCTGATACCCACACTCTCCTTGGCAGAATTGCTATGAGGAATCAGTAAAATCTGCATCAAGATCGCCAAATTGAAATTGATCATAATTAATTTGAGCGGCAATCAGCCCAATGCTTGGATTTTAAATGGTCAAAAAGGTATGAAGACTGAGCTATTGGCCAGAATGCCCAATGGTTGTGATTCAGTTAACATGACGATTGAAAAAATCTCCCCTCTCCCAAATCCATTGGGCATCACCCCAAAGGCAGGTAATAGCACCAGACACCATTGATAAGGTTTTGAAGCTTCCTATTAACAAATTGGGTGTTGCGCCTGATGCAATGATACTGACCAAATGAATGGCCCAGCAACTGAGCATGGGTGGGTCGGGCGTCCCAAACCTGTTCCAAACCAAATGGGCCTACTCCTATGTGGGGTGGCCTTGGGGGATTCCCACCGCTCATCAGGCCAAACACCATTGTGCCAACTGTCAGAAATGTAGCTGAGCCCCAGTTTGGTCGTTTGAGGTCAAACTGACAGTGACTCAGCCCACCGCCTAATTTTGAATGTCAGTTCCCAAGAAACAAACCTGCTCATTCCCAAATAATTTACTGGTTAAGCTGAATTTGTGGGACCCAATCCCGGCTTGGTTTCCCAAAATTGACTACTATTTAATCAGTCACATTGCACTACGAAAATTGTTGGTTAATTTCTTTCCTAAATTCCTATTAGTAATCCATTCCCAAAAATTAGTTTTATATGTTAATAATTAAGCCGCCTTATCCACCAACATTCTCATACCCCTTGGGGTTAACGGCTTGTGCATCTGGTACTTAATTTTGTGCCTATATGAAATTCTGGCTCACCAGCAGATATTGGTGGAACTCCTTTCTGGTTCCATATTTTTCATATCAGCAGCAGTACCCTGGGCATTCTGGTTTGCTGTTCAGATGCTCTGGCATCCATACTGGCAAGCCAGTTTAATTATTACTTGCTGTTCGCCTGACATAATCAACAAATCGTTATTCTTAGCCATTTCCGCCTTTCTCACGTGTGTAGGCGCAGCAATGGTTTCTTCTTTCAACCAAACCAGGTTGTAAAGAAGATTATCTCTGATTGCATTAGACCAGCCACACTCAAACCTCCAAAACCATACCCCATAGTTGCCGCAGCTATTTGCCCATTGGTTTCCCCAGATCCCACCACCATCTCTTTGGTATCGCTGGATTCATCCACAACTACCAATAAGGAGAACTACGCTTACATCTTAGTACCCATGAAGATTATCGTTGGTCTCATCATGTCTCCTTTGAGGCCCTAGTGGACACTGGAGCTGCGGGTAAATTTTATGAGTGTTAAATTGGCGCAACAATTAAAGCTGGAAATGGATGCAGGCTCCTCAGTGATGGTGGCCTCATCTGCTTATCAGCCCTCATATGTCATTCGCCGACCAGTACCTTTTTCAATCCACCTGTTCAGCTTCTGAAATCGCTTTTCAGCTATGCCAGACTTATTGTTTCCGGTGATCTTAGCTGTGGGGTGGTGGCGTCACCACATGTGAAGATTCATTTAGAGTCTAATACGTTTTTGTTTACCAATGATCATTTGGAGGGAGAATTCCCTTTGATTGACACCCTCAAGAAGGTACAAGGAACTAGATCTATCACTACCCTAGTCACTTCTGTGGGCGTTCCGGATGATTTCCCCAAAAACCTAATGCACTATTGAATAATTTTCAATATGGAAAAGGTGGATTGTCTGCCTAAACACACCAGGTTTGATTGTGGGTTTCGAATGACTATGGAGTTGGTGAACATCAACCGTTTGTTGTATCCCCATACAGCGGAGGAAGAAGTTGCACTCAATACCTGGTTGGAAGATAATTTGAAAAAAGGTTGGCTGTTCAAGGAGACCTCACCCGTCTCCTCCCCCATCATCTTCACCAAAAAAGTGGATGGTTCTCTCCATCCCTGCATGGATTACGGCCATTTGAATAAAATAACAGTTATTGATCCCTACCCAGTTGCCTCTGGAGCAGACAATCAGTCAGGCAATCGCCAAATCCCATGTGTTCTCTAAGCTGGATCTTTTTGAACGCCTTCAACCAAATCTGGGTAATGGAAGGGCAGGAATGGTTAACAGCAATCTGGATGAAAGCGCAGCATTTTCCAATTTGTGTAATGCCTTTCAGGCTGAAGAATGCTCCCACTACATTTCAATGGATGATCAATAATGTACTGGGTGACCTCCAGTTCACCTGTGCTGTTGCATACATCAATGATATTCTGGTTCACTCCCGACTCCTGAACAACATGCAATTGACTTGGAAGCGGTGGTGGTCGCCTTGCATAAGGCAGGGTTGTTCCTCAAACCGTCCAAGTGTGAGTTTTATAAGGAGGAGGTTACTTTCCTTGGGAACCTTGTTCTTAAAGATGGTGTCACAATCCCTCCCAATAAGTTGGATGCTATATAAGAGTGGCCAACCCTGACTACCCTGAAACAACTATGGAGTTTCTTGGGAACCATCATTTTCTTAAAAAAGTTCTCCCCCACACTCTCTCAGCTCGCCGCCCCACTCCACCCACTCACAGGGAAAAACATACCTTTTCTTGGATGGATGAATGCCAACAGGCATTCAAATCAATTAAAGAGGTGTTTGTATCTCCTCCCATTTTAAAACACGCCAATCCCACCAAGCCATATATTATTGCATGTGATGCATCATCAGTAGCTGTTGGAGCAGTGTTGCTCCAAGAGCACAATGGCTTGGAACACCCAATCGCCTACTTTTCCCAAAGTTTACCTCTATGAAGCAGCCTTGGGCTATTTATGACAAGGAGTTGTCAGCTGTTGCATGGGCCCTAACTCATTGGAGGTACCTGTTACAGGGTGCTTGGCATGAATTAACAGTTTGCATGGATCACCAGGCCTTGTTGTACTTTCATAAACCCCAAAAATTGGCACACCAATAAGCCTAAACCTATTGGGACCTGTGCAGTTTCAACTTCAAATATGAATTTGTAAAAGGTGCACTAAATGTACTTCCCAATTTTCTTAGCTGCAGCCCCACCCATAGTTCCACGGATCCAGAGGAAGTGGATCTCTATTACTGTGATTCCTACCACCCAAATCTTGTCAATTGTTCCCCCTGTCATTTCTTCCATCGCTCTGGCCCCTGACGCTCCATTAGTTGCTCAGGTCTTAGCCAGTCAAATGGCCTGCCCTGAGGGCGTGGAGTTGGTTGAACAGTTATCTCACCAGAAGCATAAACACTCCCTATACTCACTGAAGGAGGGTCTTATATATTTTAGATCTCGCGTTTGGGTTCCCTCCTCCTTCTGAAACTGAGGTATTTCACACACATCACAATCCCCCACGGTTGGTCACCCAGGTTCTAAGAAATGCATTAATTTGATCAAATGGACCTACAATTGGACAGGTTTGACAAAAGAAGTCCCAGCCTGGATCGCCAATTGTGTTACTTGCGCCAGGGCCAAGTCAAATCATTCTGGCAAAAATGGCCTCCTGCACCCCTTACAACAGGCAGAGAGCCCATGGACATCAGTGTCCGTGGACTTTATCATCAAGCTCCCTGTTCTAATGGGTTCACAGCAGTGATGGTAGTGTGGATCGCTTCACAAAATTTTCCCTTTTTATACCTTGTACTTCCATGATTATGTCAGAAGAAACTGCCCGCCTTTTCATACACCATGTGTTTTTGATGTTTGGTCTCCCCCAGGAGATCATCAGTGACCGTGGCTCCCAGTTCACCGCGCGGTTATGGAGTGAACTCCTAATAATCCTGAAAATATCCCCCTGTCGCTCCACAGTGTATCATCCTCAGTCTGACGGCAGACCAAGTGGGTCAATCAAGTTCTTGAACAGTACCTGCATTGCTATGCTGCAGCCGCGCAGCATACTTGGGCCAATGACCTCCCTCTCACTCAATTTGCGTACAATAACGGGACTCACGTGTCCATGGGGTTTTCCCCTACAAAGCAACGTTGAGTTATAATCCCTTGTTTTTGGTTGGACTGTGCTTGCGGCCTGAGGTTCAAGCTGTCGTGGACCATGCTGCTCATATTAGATTGACTCAAACCTTGGTGCGGGAACACCTCACCAAAGGTATAGATGACTACAAGCAGTTCGCGGATCAAAAGCATCTTCTGGGTCACAAGTTTACGGTGGGCTCTTACATTATTCTCAACACCTGTCACAAAAACTCAGGCCCCTTCCCATAAATTCGCCAGTAAATGCTTGGGTCCCCATTTGATGGGAGGAGGTACTAGGTAACGGGGCGTTCCAACTGAAGCTCCCCATGCATTGGAAGCAGCATCCCATTTTCCATGTTTCACAGCTGTCGCCCTTCAAGGGTGCAATTCCCATGGAACTGGAAACCAATCATTGTCAAAAATGAGGAAGAGGCTGAGATAGAGGCTATGCTTGCATCCCAGAAATCGCACATTCTGTCCAATATCTCATGGCTTGGAAAGGGTATCCAGCCTATGAGAACAGCTGGGTCAAGGCGCGCAATTGCGCGAATTGCATGGACCTGGTTGAAGCATTCCACACATCCCACCCCGAGGCTCCTCATCCCCCCCAAAAAACCTGCAACGGTAATGGTGATCAAGTTACCCAAGGCGCACAAGAATGTGGCTCTTGTACATTTTCCCAGTGGTGGGGCCCATCCCTTGGAAAAATGAAAAGGTAATGTAAGTCCTGGGGAACATCCTTTGGGTATCAATTGGGCCATTTTCCTGTTCCTGAGCAAGAAGGTACTGAAGAGGATGGCCATATCCCTCGTTACTCAGGGCAATCTCGCTCATGTGGTAGATGAGCACTGGGCAACAGACCTTCCACTTCAGATACTGCATCCGGTACCCACACTCTCCTTGGCAGAACTGCTACAAGGAATCAGTGAAATCTGCGCCAAGGTCACTGAAATGAAATCAATTGCAACTAATTCAAGTGGTAATCAGGCCGATGCTCAGATTTCAAATGGTCAAAGAAGTATGAAGACTGATCTATTGGCCAGAATGCGCGAAGGTTGCAATTCAGTTAACATGATGATCAGAAAAATCTCCTTCTCCCAAATCCATCAGGCATCATTCCTGATGGGCAGGTAATAGCATTGGACACTATCAATGAGGTTTTGAAGCTTCCTGCTGGCAAATCAGGTGTTGCGCCTGATGCAATGCCACTGACTGAACAAACAGTTCAGTTACGAGCATGGGCAGGTTAGGCAACCCAAACCTGTTCCCAACCAAATGGGTCCACCACCCTATGTGGGTGGCCTTGGGGATTCCCGCCACTCAAAAGGCCAAATGCTGTTAAGCGCCAACCATCAGAAACGTAGCCAAGCCCTGGTTCAGTCATTTGAGGATGAACTGACAGCGACTCAGCCCACCACCTAAATTTTCAATGTCAGTTCCCAGGGAACTAACCTGCCCATTTCCAGATAATTTGCCGGTTAGGTTAAATTTGCGGGACTCAATCCTGGCTTTGTTTTCCTCCAAATTGATGACTATTTATTCAGTCACATCACACTGAGAAAAGTTTTGGTCTATTTTTCTTATTTAAATTTTCCATTAAAAAACCTTCCCCAAAATATAGTTTTTATATGTTGAGAATTAAGCTACCTTTTCCACTGACACTCTCATACCCCTTGGGGTTAACAGCCGTGATTGTCTGGTATTTTTATTTTATGCCTGTACAAAATTCTGGCTCACCAGCAGATACTGGTGGAACTCCTTTCTAGTTCCATATTAGTCATATCAACAGCAGTGCCTTGGGCACTATGGTTTAACATTCAGATGCTCTGGCATCTAGGCTGGCAGGCCAGTCTAATTCTTACTTGCTGTTTACCTGACAATATGCCCGAGGCCCAGCAAGTCATGTGGCCCCATTTGGGATCACAAATTGTAAGATGAGTATGGAGCCATAAGCTGCCAAACCATCCATCAGCTCCTGGTGGAGCACTTCAGGGGGAAGGTGGGTGGGCAAGCCAGCAAACTGAACCACCAAGGTGGTGTCCGCTGGGAGCCAAGTCCAAGTTGTGGGGAGAGGGGTGTCCTGGAATACCAGGGGCACAGTTGCTGCAGTGGCAGCATCAGCTTCACAGGTGAAGCTGAGTCGAAATACCCCTTGTAGGGGTGAAATCAATAAAACCAGCGGGTGTCATCACCGCCTGTGCCATTTTGATAATGGCTTGGTCGTGGTATGGGAATAATTTTCCATATTAACCCTTAGGCTGTAGAATATTTTGCTCCAGGGGAGCACTAGGGGGCAGCGAGGTATCACTTGGGTATGAGCAAGGTGGGCGTCTAAGTCCTTGGGTGGAACGAATCATCCCATAGGTTTGTAATGACTGGGTGAACCAGTCCTAGCGCGTTTTCCTGCTGGATGGAAAATGGCGGGGGGAGTTTCACCACTGCCCCACACTGGAGCGGCCGGTGGAGAATCTGAGGACATTGGAGTGAAACTACAACGGGAGAACTTGATTTGTTTTATAAATTCATGTAATTTTGCTCAGAAAGTTATGCTGAGCAGAAAGAGATGGGGCAAATTATATGTATAAACCTATGGTTTAAGGCAATCCAGTTACTGATCACATTAAATTGAGTGGTTTTGAGAGCAAATAGATGGAGGTGCCAAGGCGGATCTTCACCCATCTGTAAACTAGAATCTCAAGCGTTGGTTTGAGTAGCAAATGTTGCCCAGGCTTAAGAACAAGAAGTATCCAGATAGCTACTTTATGGCTACCATCTGGCCGCCAATGATGTGAATGAGGGCTAACTGCCATGTTTTAAAATTATAAGCAACAAAATCTTCTGTATGACAACTACTATATTTTCTGCAAGATGACCATAAGCGAGAAGGTCAGAAGTTTTGCCAATAAAGATCAACTTGTGGATGTGATAGCTAAACATGTAAATCCGTCAATACGCCAAGTACATCAGATGCACATCATTATATTGATATTAGTGGACTAGTTACAATCATGGAGGCCCAGAAACGGGATAATTCCCTCCTATTTGAGCGCTTGGATGACGCTTTTCATGACCTTTGAACAAACATCTTGGTTAATTTGCAGCATACTCAGAAAGACCATCAGAGGGTGAAGGGCTTTCTGCCCAGCTTATTGCTGATTTTGTCAGGTATTTTTAACGATCTTATAATTAATTGTGGGTAAAACCCCATGGGTTGCTAATATTACCCATCATTGTACTCAGGTGGAGGATTATCTGAATGCAGAGGTAAAGCGGCACACTGAGGCTGAAATGGCCAACCATTCAGCCCATCAGACAATGCTATTGCAATTCATCAAGTACAAAAAGATAAAATGGCCACGTGGGGCAAACATCAGGAATTTTACAGGATCACGATTTTTTAATAAAAGAAATAGTGGCGGATAAAAGTGCTTTTCACTGCAATCTTTATGCCTTAGATAAATACATAGAGTGATACGCTCTAATAATGAATTGTATCATACAATTTACTCCTTGCGGTCAGACCTGAGAAATCAGGGTCAGAATGTGCAAGCCTTGGGAACAGAGAAGTTGAATCTGTAAGCGGACTTTCTGGCTGCTAATCATAAAATTGAGCATGTCAAGAACGTGATACAGCGGAACGCCAACATCTAACCACTTAATGGATCAGTTTTAATTTGAGATTAATAGAGGCCTTTGTAAGTGTCATCAGGGGGATCCATTGGGCCGCCTCTGGATTAATTCATTAATGATCAAAAAAATCTCAACAGAACCTGAAGGTGAAGGCAAGGGAGGCATCTATTATGATGGAGATACCCACCATCCTTACCGCCACTCCTGGTCCAAGAGTCTGATTTTAAAAATATTATGATGACTCCTCCATTAGGGCATTTTGAAAATAATATTTGTGAAATGCCTATAACCTGGGAGCAGCGTACAGCTGCCACCCCCACTCATGCAACTGCGACATCTTCCCTAAGAGCTGGTCTTACTGCTCCTGGTTGAGTTACTCCTTTTTTCGCTTATTTGGAAACTATGTAGGAGAAACGCAGGCCCTTCAGCCCTGTGATTATGGACTTTAACTGTAAGTTGACCCTTTTTTGTTAAAATTTGATAAGCAAACATATGTCTACAGCTTTATCAGCCTCTTTGAAATTAGTATAGCTGGGGCACCAGAGAGTGCTAAGTTAGCTATTATCATGAATTTGCTGATCTCTGGAAGCCAGGAGTAATTATGCATAAACTATATAATATTGGCGTTAACTATCTCAATGCCAAAGAATTGCTGATCAAAGAGTTTGGCGGAGATGAGCAGATGACTACACAAAAATAGAGTTCCTTGACATCTGTTTTAATAGCACGAGACAGCTCAAGCCTAGCGGAGAAACTTATTTGGAAGTTTAGATGTTATATATAGCTACTATTATAAATGACTCTGACGCACAGATTGCCCTCCTTCATTCTCATGAGCCTTATAAGGGATTTTAACAAGAAATGATAACTGTCTTAAACGAGGAGAACAATACCACACATATGATAAATTATCTTCAGCAATGAGACGTCACTTTCAAGGCACCAACAAAACTCTTCAAGAGACTCATGAACCATGGCCTAAGGCCCCTTCCCTGAAAAAATTTTACCTCCACCATATGTGTCTCGTGTCAGGAGGCCAGATAGTATCCAAGGTACTTGTTACTCTTGTGGGAAAGTAGGGCACTATGCTAATTGTTCCCTAAATGGGTCCTTAAGCCCTCCTTTCATTCTATGACCACAAGGATGATGGAGAGTTGAGAAAAGACAGAACAGAGTAGAATTATGCTTTTCTATCTCTGCCTCTTCTAACAAGATCCCAGTTATTAATGACATTTTGAGATCTCCTTATGTGAGATGAAAGGAAGATGACGTGACTCCGCCTTCAGTGGTTCAGGCGATACCCTGAAATCGTTTAGTGATGGCTAACTGTTCATTTGAACTCACTTATGCCAAAGTGACAGAAGAATTAATAATAAAACCATATATTTAACAGTTAGAATCTCTCAAGCTTCCAATCCCTTCTAGTGAGGCCCCTAAGTTGATTGAGATCCAAGTGGCTGTAACTATTGAGGCTTTGCAAGTCTCTAGTCCTCAATTATGTGATGCAACATTAGAATGGTTAGGACAAGCAGACGACTTGGATGTCCTCACAATAAACCCTACTGATGCTTATTTTCTGAGTGTACATATATTGATATTATGGTAATCAAGTTAAAAGTGCGAGAATGTGTAGACAGTGGGGCACCTTTTAACATTACGTCTACCTGGCTAGTGAAGAAAAAGGAATTGCTACAGTCTTAGAACATTAAATATCTATAGTACCTCTGGCCATCAGACCACCACCTCAAAGGTGCGTATAGTGTGTTACTGCTGCATTTCAGCTCTTTAGTAACCTCTATTCCTTCTATTGTTTTCCCTAATCATAATTACAATTTTTTATTTGTGATCTACTTATGTGAATTTATGGAGTAAAGGCTAATTATTGAAGAAATATACGATGAAGTTACTAGGACAAAACTTTCTTTTATCTATAACTGGAAGGATGAGGCCCCAGCAGATCAGAGAAAAGGGCTTGGTAACCTTGTGCTTAAGTGTAATAATAGTGCATATTGAATATCAGCGGCTACAAACCTGTACCTGATGAATACCAAATCATATTGTTGAATCTAAGGGTATACCATAACATGCTAAACAGAACCTAACCATTCCGCCATCTCACCGAGTTATCATGGGGACCAAAATCCCTTTACGTGTCCCTCAAGGCTAAAATGGGGAGATAGTTTCCCTGTTTGGACATTTACACTTGGAACCTGTCATCGCACCTGGGCTTGTTCTGACAGAACATGGAGAAATACAAGTTATGTAAGCTAACTTGTATCCTTACGCTGTAAAAAATAAGTGACACCAGATCATCGCTTTTGTTCATATCTTATCCAAGGAAGAAGTATCCAGCATCCATGAATTGGAAATATGGATGAACTGGGGCTTAAAGTCAATGAATAACAAAAAAGTATGTTCCCTTATACCCAGAGAACGTCTCTCTGGATTAACAGAAGACAAAATATATCAATCTTTACCCTTATTTGATAACTATGATATGACTTTATTCCATAATGATTATAATTTTGGGTTGTGCCCACAACGTGTTATACATAATTGACACTGGGGATCATCCACGAATTCGCCTTCATCCTATCAGGCGTTCCTAGGCAGCGGATGAAGTCATAAGCCAATAAATTAACCAAATTGTACAGCAGGTAATGTAAGTGCTTTCATGAGTCCTTAGGCCGCCCCAGTATTGATTATAAAAAAGAAGTATGGATCAAATCAAGTTGAAATATACTACCAAAGTAAACACAATCTCAAAAAAGATTCTTATCCGCTACCCCACATTGATATTGCATAAGACTTCTTAGGAGGCGCAAAATATTTCTCCACAATGGGTTTAATCTCTGGATATTGGCAGATTGATCTGCTGAAAGAGGGTTAGGAGAAAGCGCAATGATTACTGTTCAGGGTATATCTTAACCCACAAGGATGCCGCAATTATTGTTTAACGCCCCAGTGACATTCCAGTGTGCTATGGATAGCATCTTGAAAAAATTAAAATCTCCTGTTTTGTAGTATATTTGGATGATATGAATGTTTTCTAAAGAGCCTTTATGGAGCATCTGCAGTACTTAGAGGAAGTTTCTCATCAGTTAGGCCAAAGCTGATCTGAAAATCAAACTCCAATAGTGTGATTTCTTTCATATGCAACTTAATTATCTGGCCTTTGTCATTGACAAAAAGCTTACAGACTCAGCCCTCTATGGTTGAGGCTATTAAAAAATGTCCCAGCCAAGTAGAAAAAGCAATATTCATTTTAATAATTCTATTTTGGGTAAGGATGCCCATGGGATAGACACTCCTAATAATCATTAACAACATAACACCACAGAACCATAAGGGCACCCCAGAGGAGCTGGAGCTACCTTTTGTTGCAGCAGGACCACCAGTGGAAGGAAGAGGGGTATCTGCGGAAGAGGCCTGGGCCAAAACCAAACAAAAATGAAGGAAAGGGTCCAATGAAAGGAACCAGGTGGGGAACCAGGATGACACCAACTGGTGGAGGCGGGATAGCAGGTGGCCAAACAACCAAGCCTGAAAGTGATTTGTAAGGTGAGAGTGGAAGCAACGCACAACTTCATGGAAGGTTGGGATAGTGCCATAGAGTGCGTCAAGGACAATAGTGTGGATTGTCCATAATGCAATTGCAAAAATTAAGTCGCAGAGAGAAGAGTGGATAGGAAAGAAAATGAAAAAGTGAAGATGCTCTTAGACAGGCTGAAAGTCTGTGCTCGCTCCTGGCAAAAGAGATGAATAACATCCCGCCAGATCGCCTGCTTTGGTGGGCATTCTTCCAAGCGATGGACTAATGACCCATATTGACTACACACATTGCATGTTAAATTTTAGGGTTTTTAAACTCGCTGGTGCGTTTAGGGCCTAAAAATTCAACAAATAGGGGATGTAAACCACTGATCATAATAAAGATAATGAATAATAAAAACTAGAAATTTGCATTTTCTATAGTTTGTTAGTGTTACGGGGGTAAGAAACATACCCTCTTGTTAAGTCAATGCTTATTATTAGAGTGTCAAGGCTTGAAATTCAGATTGTTTAGTAACATCCAAATTGGGACATATTGATATTCAACGAATTGGAGCTTGTAAGCTTCACTTCACTTTAATGAGATGGCCAATGGAGGGCAGATAAAATAAGTCCGTGTAGTAAGGTTTTGATATATTTCACCCAATCAGTGGGCTGGAATAATTTTGCCCTTGGTTGGACCCCCTCTGACCCTATAAAAGGGGCCAGTCTCCACGGTGTAAGCTGTACTAAAGCGGAAGTGGCCTGGAGAGGCGCTTCCAATGAACTTTTTCAAATTTGGCCGTTGATTTGGTGCAATACAATTGCCCAAACTCATTTTGCTTGCCCAATTTTTATTAAAAGCGTTGCCCTGTTTAGAGGGTTCCACCGGGAATTGATCAGGGTCTTTTGGCTGATTTTTTCATCACTTACCTCCAAACCACTCTTTTATATACATTGGACTTGTAATTGTCTGACATTACCCCATTCAATTGTGGTAGGTAATAAATAAGATCGGAAATAACTGTCTATGAACTTGGTTAAATGGTAAGGCCAGAAGCAAGGGACTTAATGAAATACTCATCTCCTCGCTTATATGTGACTACAAATGGTCCTTCCAAGATTGAACCAAGCTTTTCATTTTTAGGCATGATTCAGTTGTGATAGTAGAGTACCAAGTCTGCCACTTCGAAAGAAGGGAGTGGTGGCTAAAGCTCATTAGCTGCTTGGCTTTATTTGGTGACAGTTTTTGCTAAGTTAAAATTGCCTCAGACTGTAA
This sequence comes from Massospora cicadina, assembly GCA_022478985.1. NCBI lineage: Eukaryota > Fungi > Entomophthoromycota > Entomophthoromycetes > Entomophthorales > Entomophthoraceae > Massospora > Massospora cicadina. The sequence continues at coordinate 17,829 of JAKSZP010001446.1, read as the reverse complement.
CTGGAAGATGTAATGCGTTAACTTCTTCATATTTGATCCGGATTAGTATGAGCAGAGAAACATCTTTGGCTAGTAAAGCAGGCATCTCAGGTTCTCGCCCATATAACACATGGAAAGGAGATATCTTGAGGATGTGATGGTAGCTAATATGGTAAACCATGAGGGCACTGGGTAAATAATGATCCCAGTGAAGAGGGTCAAAGTTGGCCATTTTCCTAAGTACAGAGACCAGTGTCCCATTTGCTCTTTTGACGGCGCCATTGGTAGATGGGTTATAGGGTGCCGAGAAGAGTTGTTGTGCTCTATGGAGGTGGCGAGGAGTTTTACCACTTGAGAGGTAAAAATATTCCCATTATCACAAAAAAGGACCTGTGGGGCAACCATGCGGCGTAAAGAGATATTGATTTAGGAAAGTGGCAGTGGCCTTAGCAGTCTGAGCGGGGAGAGCCGCAGTTTAAACCCATTTAGTGAAATGATCTATTCAAACCAAGATATATCGATTGCCCCCATTAGACTGAGGGAAAGGACCTGCCACATTCAAGCTTATGGTGTGGAAGGGTTGTTGGGGCGTCATAGGTTGATACTGATAATGGGTCTTGAAACTGGATTACTTTTTGCAGGTCAGACAAGCATCTAGGACTTCAGATATTGACACCATGATGCCCTCCCAGTAATACCGCTCTATAACCCACTCATAGGTTATTTGGACTTTATCATGGCCCATGATAGTGTGAGACTCCATGATCACAGGTACTTGCTTGGATGGACAGAAATAGTGCAACCAGTTTAGACCTAATTTATTGTATAAATTCCCGCTCTCCACCTTAGTATTGTGGGAGTTCCATGCAAGAATCTTTTGTACTGGCTCATCTTCATCAGCTCATGCATCAAAAGTCATTAGGAAGTCATGCAACCTCTTTGCTTCGCTATTGTCATGGTACAGGGCAGGCAGCCAAGTCAACCCACCCACATTCATATGACATGTTCCAGCTCGATGCTCAATGGTCATATCATAGTGCTGGAGCTTTTGAGCCCAGCGAGCCAACCGCCCCGTGGGGTCCTTCATGTTTTGTAACCACTTCAGGGATGCGTGGTCAGTAATCACTTTAAAGGAAGTCCCATATAAATAAGGGCGATATTATTTGACCTTGAGCAAGAAAGCAAGTCACTCCTTTTCAGTGACACTGTAGTTGCGCTCAACTTTGAAGAGCATCTTACTGAAATAAGACATAGGATGATTGACTCCATTCCTTATCTAACTGAGCCAAGATAGCTTCAATGCGTAGTTAGAGGCATCTGTGAACAACATTAAAGGCTTGCCATAGTTAGGGTGGCGGAGTATTGGCCTTTTCTGTAATAGTGCCTTCAGGGTCTCAAACGTGTCCTTTTGTTCAGCTTTCAATAGAAGGGGGTGTCCTTAGCCAAGTGACTTATGAGGGGCTCACTAAGCTGGGCGAACTAGGGTATGAACTGATGGTAATACCCCATCATGCCCAAGAATACCTGGACGTCACAAAGGGTTTTGGTCTTGGGCATCTTGGATATTGCTTCATTTTTCTTGTAGAGGTTTTATCCCATCTTGGGAGATGGCATGCCCGAGGAAATCCAACATAAATTGAAAGAAAGTACATTTAGAGGGCTTCAACTTTATGTTGGATGCCCAAAAGCGCTAAAACATCTCCTTTAGGTGTGTGAGATGCTCGTTGAATGTCCTAGAGAAAATTGTGATGTCATCGAGGTAGGTAAATCACACAGATCAGCTTAAGGTCCTGGAGAATGTGATCCATAGCCCGCTGAAAAGTAGCAAGCGCATTACACACCCCCTGAGGTAGCCAAGTGGGTTGGAATAAACCCTTGCTGCAGATAAGGGCGCACTTCTCCTGAACCTGTGGAGAAAGGTCCATCTGCCAATACCTGCTAGCCAAGCCCATGGCGAAAAATAACTTAGACCCACGCGAGTTGGGCCAGAGCAACACCAATGCGGGGATAGGATAACTGTCCTTCTTTTTGAGGTTGTTCAGTTTGCAGTAATCATAACTACCTGATGACCTCCATTTTTCTTTTTAATCAATAGGAGCAGGGATGACCAAGGGCTATTGGAAGGCACCAACGACCCAGCGTCCAGCAGCTGTTTAAGCTCTGTCCGCATCTGTAGCTCCTCAACTTTGTATTTGCAATAGGGTTTGGAGCAGTTAGGGCAAGCATTCCCCACGTCAATGGTATGAGTCCAACCTTTCATGTGCCCATAGTCGGTGTCAGTGGTAGAGAAGATGTCGCTATAGGACTCCAGTAAGATGTGGACCTTGTCAAGCTCGGCGAGGTTTTTTTCATCAGAAATATGATCAGTAGAAAGAGTGCATAGTGATTGGTCTGCTGGTAAGCCCATATCAGCCATAGACTCAATACAGTGAACTTGTTTATTTCTTAAAGGGGAATCAACCTGCCTCTTCCGATCTCCTGATGCTTTTTTACAGCCATATCCTTCTTGGTGAGATTTTCTAGCAGAAGTTTGATAGGTCTTCAATAAACAGGGTCTAGCACGCCTGGCAAAACTCTGGGGTCCAAAGGACTAACTCCGTTAATGCTAGTTAGGTGCAATAAGAAGTTGTAGGGGATTTTTAGGGTAATCTTAGTGTCAACTACCCGTTGTTCACCCGTTTTTATTACTACATCCTCCAAAGCATAGAAAAGGATACCCTCTATGGCATCCACTGATGGAGGCAACATTTTTGTATGCTGTCCTGCCATGTTATATTGTAATGATAAGGCGGAAGAGAGAAACTCATTGGTGAAAGCATAATCTTGTTAAGCTCATCATTTGTCAAAATAAGAGGAAACTCTTATTTATTCAAGGAGAGATAGCCCTGCTTCAAGTTAATAACACCTTCATATTCGAGCATGAACTGGGTACCAATGAGTAGTCATAGGTATTGTTGGCCAAAGCCACTGCGGGAGCTGAGAGGAGAAGTTTTCCAAATCAGATGGGTAAATTTGAGTAGGCCCCAATGGCGCAAGTTTGTTTCCCCGGAAGTTCCAAACTCTTGTGTATAGTCAAGGTTGGGGGCCAACTTAGTTTTTTAATAAGCTTTTATGACACAACGTTCACAGGGGACCCAGTGTCAAGAATAGCATCAACCCGCACTCCATTTACAATGACCTCTACTATAGTTAAATTTCCACCCAAATTTGGGGGAAGAGCGAGGACCTCCTTGAGCTAGAGTAGAAGCAAGACACTTGGCAGTATCAAGGAATTTATCCCGGATAGACTGCAGTATATACACACACTGAATGGGCCAGTTATTTTGGCAATGAGCTGGTCAGCGTCACTGGCGGTATCAATAACCTCCAGGCCTCTCAAGTTCTGATAAAGATATGTTTGGTTGGGTATCCTAGCCCAATCCACTCTATCCAGGTTTAATTGGTTGGTTACCTCTACTTCACTTGGGGCTCCTAAAACATAATGACCCACATCCTCACCACCCCCTTCAGATTCGTCATCAGAGGGGTTATCAATGCATATTAAGGAGCCCATAGGGGGTGAAGTAGGTTCAGGGCTTCCCTTAGGGCAGGATAGGTCCTGGGGTTGTTACTCCACCTTACTAACTTTTGGGGGAGCTGTTGCAGCTGTGACAGCTCAATTTTTGACCTTCAAAGTAGGAGGCTTATGCTGCCTCATGGAGATAGGGTTCAAACTCGAGTTAGCTCGATAAGAGGTCAAGGGAGGTAGCGCTGTGGAGTTGGATGTTTTAACATCAACAGCTTTGGAGCTCAGTAGCAGTGTGCTTTTGTGAAACAGGCGGTTTAGACTTTGTGGCCTGGTCATTTAACCCATTGTTAGTTTGGCGATTAGCACTTGAGAAGGGGTTTAGGATGAAGAGTAGGCTTTGAAACTACTTGGGATGGCCAATCTAAAGAAATAGATGGGCAGGGCAAAGGGACGACTGCTTCCACCAATTGAGCTTCCTAAGCTGAAGATGAAAGGGATCATTGCCCTATCACAGCCATTACCATCTGATTATTGTTATGTGAAGAATCAGTTTGTGATGGAAACTCTATAGGAGCAGGTTTCCAGAGAGAAGCAGCCCTAGTAGAAGATAAACTAGTTGGCGTAGATGCTTAGCTCAGAGACCCTTACATAGGGTCAAGTTCATAAAGCTCAGTCACCTCTAGCAAAGTTTTCTTGACGTCTCGTACACTTTTAAATGAGCGCTTTATAGAGGAGAGATGCATTGCCAAGGAAGGATGAGACGCCAAGCCAGCCAAAATAGCCGCAATAGCATCATCTAGGGGTAGCATTTTAGCAAGCAATAAAGGTTGCGTTCTCTCATACAAGCGTTCAGCAAAAGAAGCGATGGATTCGCCCTGTTGAAGGATAAGGCACAAAGAGGACTGTTTTGCCTGTTTAAACTTTGTAGGGAGCCGATATACTCAGTGAGTGCTTGCTTCACCTTCGCCCAGGTTCTGAGGGTGGCCATGTGTGGAACCAATATCTCTTGAGCGCCACGACTTAATCAGGAAAGGAGGTACTTAATTTAAGGTGATCCGTTGCATCTTCCATAGCAACTCGATACACAAAAAGGAAAGAAGTAACACTTCCCTAACACATGGTAAACTCTTCCCTAAAAGGGGTTTACATATACCATGGGAGGCCCCATAAGGGCCTTGCAATGAGTGTTTCTCGAGCCTCTTGAGGCGAGATAAAGCACTAGCTAGCTGGAGTTCAATAGAGGCTAGCCAAGGGTTTATTTCCATTGTTTTAGTTGTTTTTTTGTGGTGTACAGGGTCCCCTGTAGTGAGCACCACTTGTTGGATTTTAGAGGTTTTTAAGCTCACTAGTGCATTTAGGGCCTAAAAATACAATAAATAGGGGATGTAAATCACTGATTATAATAAAGATAAATAAACAATAAAAACTAGAAATTTTCTTTTTCTATAGTTTTTTTAGTGTTACGGGGGGTAAGAAACATACCCTCTTGTTAAGTCAATGCTTATTATTAGAGTGTCAAGGCTTGAAATTCAGATTGTTTAGTAACATCCAAATTAGGACATATTAATATTCAACGAATTGGAGCTTGTAAGCTTCACTTCACTTTGATGAGATGGCCAATGGAGGGCAGATAAAATAAGTCCGTGTAGTAAGGTTTTGATATATTTCACCCAATCAGCGGGCTGGAATAATTTTGCACTTGGTTGGACCCCCTCTGACCCTATAAAAGGGGCCAGTCTCCGCGGTGTAGGCTGTACTAAAGTGGAAGTGGCCTGGAGAGGCGCTTCCAATGAAGTATTTCAAATCTGGCTGATGATTTGGTGCAATCCAATTGCACAAACTCATTTTTCTTGCCCAATTTTTATTAAAAATTGTTACCCTGTTTAGAGGGTTCCACCGGGAATTGACCAGGGTCTTTTGGCTGATTTTTTCAGCACTTACCTCCAAACCACTCTTTTATTTACATTGGACTTGTAATTGTCTGACAATTCATGAAGATTGAGAGGCAATTTGACCTCTCAGAAGTCCTGTACACATTTCTCAGGCATCTACACAAATGGGAGTTAATCTGAGGTTGTAACAGAGGATGGTGCGTGTACTGCCAAATGTCCCTTTGAGTATCCAGAGAGTACGGGATGTCCAGCTTGTCAAGGTAGTCCACATGGGAATTGTTAGGGGACTTTGTGGTACCAGGTTGTGTAAAAAGACTTGCCCATGGACTTCTTGCTTGAAATGGGGAGTAGGGCTCCACCTCTTGGCGTGTGTCCACGCATGCTGATTCTCCACTCAGTGCTCCGCATAGAGAGGAGAATCGCTTTGAATTGAGGCGGCGTCCCATGTGGGTCCGTGGCAGAGAGATAATAGGCTATATAGTTGAGTATAGAATGGAAATGGGAAGGATTGCGGAGGCAAATGGCGTGGGCAAATTGGAGTGGGTCGCTTATGACCAGTGCTGGTCTGGGAGTGTGGGGTTGGTGACTGCGGCGATCCAGGTGCTGAGTATTTTGACGGCAAGGGCCATGAAGTTGATCAAGCCATACCACCACTATGGCGAAGGCCAAACATGACATCCATGTGAACCAAAGGAGGGCGGCATAACTAAAGCCACCCTTGTATGAGGGTTTACAAAGAGGTGAATAATAGGAGGAAAAAGCGATAGCATGGGCCACAAACCAGACTTTCAACATGAGCATAGAGTTGGCAAGCACAACCCAGCATGTTAGGGTAGTCTGGTGGGCTCTGAGGGAGGTGATGCGCTTTGTGACATTGTCTAGGATGTGGTGCTCCATTACCAACGAGGTTAACCATCCCGCCTCCAGTCACACCCCCAAATGGCGCACTGGAGCAGCAGTGGGTCTTGACACAAAAAAGAGTATAAGCGGGATGGTATGGGGTGGCTGGGGAAAGTGATCCAGAGAGCTAGCTGCCTGAGCAGTCTGACTAAGGGGCGCTGGTGACCATTAGGCTTGGAACCAGCCAAGGAGAATGATTTCGGTTTTGGAGACATTAAGGGCGGAGTTACTGACCCTGGAGTAATCCTGGATAGTTGCCTCCAATGTGCATGCATCAAGGTTGTCAGACACCCCAAACACACAATCGTCATTGAATGCCAGCATCCTTACAGCGGATTGGCCTAGCGCATGGACATCAGCAAGGTGTACATTCACACTATCTTGAAGTGGGTCAATGCTGAAGTTGTATAAGAGTGGACTTAAAGGTCCCCTTCGCGGAGACCCCTTTGAGGGTGAACCACATCAGTGAGGAAGCCAGGGCTATGCACTGCCAATGTGGTTAGATTCCGTGAGCAACATCACCCAATTTTTGAACTAGAGGGGTAGGTGGAATTTGTGGAGGCAGGCTCTGAGGTAATCCCAGTTGACTTAATCATAAGCCTTTTGTCGGTCTAAGGACACAAGTGCCCCAGTAGCCTGAGGTTGGTAGACATTGGCCATGGTGTGAATGTTGTCCCATATTGAACATTTGGGGATAAAACCGAACTGCTCAGTGGAAAATACAATAGAAGTAACTTCCCTAGGTGGTTGGCCAATATTAATTAATAACTTAGTATCTGTATTAAGTGAGATGAGGCGACAGTTTGCCAAGTAAAGCTTATCCCCCTTCTTTTAAATTTATTGCGGGGAAGGCCAACCAGGGGACAGGCACTTCTGATAAGACATCAAAGAGAATGAAACATAAAAGGAGGGCACCCCAGAGAAACTAATGCTGTCTCCTGTTGCCAGCGGGAACGCCACTACTGGGAGGGGGTACGTGTATAGGGGTAGGAATCACAATTGAGCACGTGTGTAGGAAAGGGTAAGAGTTTATGAATCAGACTGGGAACCAGGAGGAGACCAACTGACGGCGACATGGCAGGAGGTATCAAAATAACCACGCTTGAAGTAGTCCACTAAGTGCGACTGAAACCGGCGGACAGCTTCTTGGAGGGTGGGGGTGGAGCCTGAGATGGCATCCAAGACAATCGTGTGGATAGTCCACATGGCGATTGCGACCACCAAAATCATGGAAGGAGGATGGAAGAGGGGAGATCATTGATAAAGCAAACATATTCCTAGACAAACTAAAGGGCTGAGCCTGCTCCTGGCAAAGCAGACGTTGCACCTCACGCTAAATCACTTTAGATGTAGGGCACTTCTCCAGGCGGTGAAACAGCGTTCCGTACTAACCACATATGGTACAGGATGAGTGTAAATCATTAGAGAGCTTGGCAATACGGTACACCCGCCTCAAGCAGAGCCACACATGGGATCGGACATGAGGCTGCAGAAGAGGGTGGTGGGCGTACTTCTAAATTGTTTTCTGGGTATCAAGGGAATAGGGGATGTCCATCAAGTCCAGGTAGTCCACCCTGGACAAGATAGGGGGCCTCGCGAGTATCAAGCCGTCCAGAATGGGAAGACCCTGTACCTCCTGGGTAAACCAAGGAGAGGGACGCCCCCTCTGGTCAGTGTATCCACAAATACGAATTCTCCACTCTGTGCTTCGCATAGAGAGGAGGATTCGCTTGAAGTGGGGTGCAGTCCCATGGGGACCAGTGGCCAAAGGGTGGGAAGCTAGATATTTCATCAAAGAGTGTGGGTGTGACGGATTGGTAAGGCACAGGGCGCGGGAGAAGTTGGAGCGGGCCACGCAGGACCAGTGTTGGTCCAGAATAGTAGGGATGGTAACAGCAGCGATCCAGGTGCCCAGTATCTTTGCAGCATGGGCCTCAAAGTTGAGCAGGCCCATGCCTCCACTATGGCGAGGGCCAAACAAGACCTCTAGACGCACTGGCGGTAGGAGGCCCAATTAAAGCCACCCTTGCAGAAGGACATACATCATAATTGAAGGAACTTGGGGAAAAAACGATGGCGTGGGCCCCAAACCAAACTTTGGAGAGGAGCATAGAGTTGTCTAGTACAACCATGCTGGTAACAGAAGTAGTATGGACTCTGAGGGAAGCGATGCGTTTTGTCATGTTGTCCAGAAGATGGTTTTCCTTCACTGTTGAGGCATACCCGCCAGCCTCCAACCACACCCCCAAATGGCGGACCCGCCCAACAGTGGGGCGCGGCACAAAGGGGAGCACAAGTGGGGCGGTTTGGGTAGGGAAGGGTAAGCAAGCGCGTGCGCTAGTTGATGGGGTGGATTGGAAACCGGGCGCTGAGACCCAGCGGGTTAGATACCAACCAAGGAGAATGATTTTGGTTTTTGAGGCGTTGAGTGCAGCATTACTCACCCTGGAGTAAACCTGGATAAGAGCTTCAAGCGCGCGTGCATCATAATTTTTAGACACCCCAACCACACAGTCATCAGCAAATGCCAACATTTTGACTGGGGCTTGGCCTTGCACGTGGACCCCAGTAAGGTTAGCATTCACATTTCGAAGAAGTGGGTCCAGGCTGAAGTTATATAAGAGTGGCATAAGGGGTTCCCCTTGGCGTAGTCCCCTTTGAGGGTGGACTATGTCCGTGAGAAAGCCAGGGCCACGCACAGCCATTGTGGCAGATTCCGTCAGCAGCATCACCCAACTGATGAAGTGAGGGGGTAGGCGGAATTGGTGGAGGCAGGCCCTGAGGTAATCCCAGTTAACCCTATCATAGGCCTTCTGTTGGTCTGAAAATACTATTACACCAGAGGCCGTGGACTGACAGGCGTTGGCCACAGTGTGAACGTTGTCTTAAATCGACGTTCTAGGTATGAAACTGAATTGTTCTGGGGAGATGATAGCAGAGGCCACAATCCCTAGACGGTTAGCTATGATTTTAGTAAAAATTTTAGTATCAGTGTTGGTTATAGAAATGGGGCGCCAGTTGGCCAAGTCTAGCTTATCCCCTTTTTTGAATATTGTAATGGTGTAGGCCTCTTGCCCTCCTGGGAGGAGGCGCGTTTCCATAAGGCTCTGGTTAGAAGAGGCAAGCAACAGTGGGGATAAATATTTGAAGTACTTCTTATAAAACTTATAAGGAATGCCATCAGGGCCTGGGCATTTCCTGTTTAGTGCACCCCAGACGGCAGACCAGAGTTCATCTGGAGTAATCAAATTCATTAACTCCAGTAAATGGGAAATGGTGCATATGTGTGCACTATCAAGAAAATTTGCCATTTTGGCTGGCGGAATTGGGTCAGATCGGTACAATTTGGAGTAATAGTTTTGTATCTCAATAGCCACTTTGGATGGCATATTTGTGACAGAATTGTCTGGCCTTCACACCTGTGTGCAGGCCAAGCTCTTGCGTGGTGTGAAGAATTTTTGAAAAAAGTGAGTGGAGCACGAGTTGCCCATTGTGATGTGTTTAGCTCTTTATTTAACACAAACCTGATGTCCGTGTTGTGCTCAAGCGTGTTAAGGTGGGCGGCTTCTTCCGCCCACTTATGACCCCAAGCAGGGCTGTAGCCCTTGTCTGGGACATTGGACTCCAGGTGGGCCAGCTCTGCTAGGGCGCGTGAGATGACTGCCGAGGTGGAGCGTGAACATCAGGAGGAAAGGTGGCGAGCCTGGCAGATTGTGTCCGCCTTAAAGGCAGACCAGGTGGAAATTGGATCAGCACAAAATGGTGCGGTAAATTCCAAAGCTGTGTTCATGGATTCCATCAATGAGGAAAATCTTGGCAATGAGATTTCAGCTGGGCGAAGTTTGCACCAAATTGGAGCCTGAGCAACTGGGTGGGGAAGGTGGAATGATATCAAAACAAATCTGTGATCGGAGAAATCAATCTTCGCAGTTGTGAAATGGGAAATCTGGGTACAAAATTTCAACAGCACAAGGATAAGGTCAATGCGGGACATGGTCCTTAACTGGCTGTTGTGGATGTGAGGGTGCAACATGTTTTTGAGAAGCGGAGCATGACGTGGCAGAGCATCAATCAACCATAGGGTGGCCTTGAGGATATGTAGTTCTACATGTCCCTGTGGTGGGGAAGATGAGGAAGGCCAGCGGTCAGTGGATGGGGTCAACCAACAGTTCATGTCACTAACAACAAAAGGTTCAGGAGGTAACAGAATGGATTCTACCAACGAAAAAAATTCCTGACGTTCTTGTGCATAGGTCAGGGAATAAATGTTGATGATAGTGTGCACTACGTTGGCCCACAAAAAGTTGACAATGAAGACGCGGCCACTAAGGAAGGATACAGATGATAAAATTTAAATTTTTTTGTTTTTTTGAACAAGCACCCCACAGTGCTTAGACCAGAAGGATAGGGAGGGGAGGAGCATGGTTTTCCATCTTTCCTCAGAACAGCGTGGACAGTGGGACTCCTGGATGGCCAGGATATCCATGGGTAAATTATGTTGTAAAAAACTCAGTTTCCTAGCCTGGGACAACGAGGCCTTGAGTCCAGCAATATTCAATGTCCCCTAAAGTAAAGGCTCCCCCCTTTGCACCTTAGGTGCGAAGGGAAGGGCACCTGAGCCCTTCAGCCTTCTCTTGATCTTCACGGTGCTTGTCAGCGCCTCAGGTACATGATGCAATGTAGTCAGTGTTATGGGTAGCTTTAGCAGTTGGGTTCACGTTGGGTTTTGCCCTCACTTTTTGTTTCCCCATTGCAGGACAAAATTTTTGCGGTGCATGCATTTTTGGTGCACCAATGCTTGATTTTGAATTTTTGACTGGGAGGTTGGAGACTGATTCGGTTCCAATAGAGGCTTGGGCGCCTTGGTCAGGTAAATTCGACTCCCCCATCATTATTTCCACTTGGGCAGCCCAATTGGCTTAGCGTCCCAATCTGATTGGTTAAAAGATTTGCAAGCTTCTTCTGCCACAAAAGACATAATGTCCTCCTGTAGTTGGGAGGTCAGGATAGCAGAAGCAGCCTTGGACGCCTCCTTGGCCACCACTTTGCGGGCCTGATTGGCCTTCTTCCGCTCTTGAGGGAATATTAGGTGCACAACTAAGTAGCATCCTTGCGCTCCCCTGGGAAGGCTTCCTTTGTATCGATGGTTGGCTCATATTGGGCCTCACCGGCGCACATAGCCTCTGAGGGATGTTCTTAGTATGTGATGCCCTCCTTGGAGGGGCAAGTGTGTGCCTTGTGGCCAAATGCGTCACAATAGGTGCAGATGGGAGGTGCGCTGTCCACGGTGACCTGGAAAGGGTGGGTGGCATGCCCCTCAATATTGACAAAAGTGGTGTGTGGGATTTGGGTAAGATCCTTTGCTATCCCCTCATCTGTGGTTAGGACTGCAATAGCTTTGCCAGTGCACAGGTTTGGCATCAGCATAAAGTGCTGCATCTTGTAGGATTGTATTTTGCTGTACATAGCAAGTCCAGTCTTCAGGTGTTGTTTGAGTATGGCGCGTTTGACCGTAGTGGGCAGAAAGTCAAAAGTTACAAAATTTGGTTCGATTTTGTCCATCTGGTGCGCTTAGTTTTGATGACCCGCTGCCCATCTTGGAGGTCTAACACAACGCGCACCATTGCAGCTTCATCCTCTGCTTCCTTGCTTTCAAAACTGAGATCCAGCCAACCATGTAGAATGGAATGAGGTGCAACATACACCACATTTGGGAAATGAGTGTGAACATCCCCACAAAACTTTTCTTAAAGTGCCATCTGCTGAATATCCAGGAATACTCAGACTCCGTGTTCCACTGATGAGAGTGGTTGAAAATGTGGTGTATTGATGTACTAGTTACATCGCGCTTGCCAAGCTGAAATTTCTGGGGAAATGGTTACCGCTGTTTTTTTTGTTTTGTTTGTTTATTCCTCCGGGTTCACCAGGGTGTTTGTGAACTTTAAATACTGTGGGGCCAACACCTGTGCCCTTTACCTTACTTGGCCAACTGCTTCCCGACATGGGCACAAACTAATCTCCTTGGTGAGATTATCAAACTAACACCAGACTTGAATTGAATTTTATTGCAAAAGTGATTGCAACGAGAGAAAGAAGTTTTTTCCTTATCCCACTTCTTATACAGCATTATTATATAGAGATCATGTCCCCAAAAAAGCAGGCGCATTTCTAAAAGACATTTGTTCATTGAGGCAAGCATCAGTGAGGAGAACTATTTAAAAAAATTTATGTAGAACTCATACAAAATCCTATCTGGACCTGGGCACTTCCTGTGCGGTGCACCACAAACAGCATACCAGAGTTTGTCACAAGTAATTAGATTCATTAAATCTGGGTAGCGGAAAATGGTGTGGATATGTGCGCCTTGAGAAACTCATCAATTTCGGCAAGTTTGACTTGTTTGGACTTATACAACTCATAGTAAAAGTTTTGAACCTTGACTGCCACTTCAGCTGGAGTGTTTGCGATTTAGTTGTCTAGCCACCTCACCTATGTGCAGGACAAGCTCTGTCACAGTGTGTCAAAATTCTGATATAACTGGACAATAATCGTGGGACAGCTAGGGCAGATTGGGAAGAATCCGCAGAACATGATATAAGTTATGATTATTTGAGTGCTTCAAAATGAGGCGATATTGGGATATAATGGGTTATTATTGGATCGCCTCTAGATAAGGTGATAAGGCGATGTCAACATTCGACAAATATGAAGTAAATCGCCTACAATTAGGGCGATAGAGAATTAGAGAATAATAAGCTTAAATCAAGGAGAATCAGCGAAATAGAATAGCCCAAGCTATGAGAGCGGTATTGTTTAAAGCCGCTTTATATAAGCAAGATGGCGATTGAGAGAGGTTAGGTTGTTTTTAGAAAAGAAGAGAGCGGAACAGCAAAAGGTCGCTGTATTTATTATAATAAATAAAGAGTCAATTGGGGCAATTGCTCCAATTTTTAGTATATTTTCAAGTGTGTCCAAAGACTGACAATCCACACATCATCTGTCTGTTGTCCAGTGGGTTTGACCTGTGCGAACAATATGACAGATCTTAATGATACTTTCCGAAATTATAACAATGGTACTCACTACAGGGGGCCCATTGATCAACCATCAAGTACTACGAAACTCCAGTCACCAGCCATGTCTTACACAGCCTGTGTTGGTGGGGAATCTTCATGAAACACTGCACTAGCTGGGTATGAGGAACTCAAACTTACCTTAAACACGGTACTCAAAAGACAGGATGAACTCCTCCAAGAACGAAATGCTGTCATGCACCAGCTTGATAGCACGTTTAGTCAAATGCACATTTTGGGATAACAAAACAAGGAACTCGCCAACTGGTTGGATACAACTACCAAATGGCTGCAGTGTGTAGAGCAAAAATTGACCAGCGCCTCGCGGTCTTCTCACTGTAATGAGGATGACCATCAAGAGGGGGCATCCTATGAAGAAGAATATGATGCTGGTCAGAGCTACTACACCCAGGATGGTAGTACTGGATACAACTATGAGTCAGAGTGCCAATTCCCTCAAGTGATGGTGGTGCCACCCATGGCAGAAGGTCATGCTTCCCCTGAAGTGGCGGACATCCCAACTTCTGCTGGTCCATCTTCCCATCGGGAAACTGCTTTCAGATCTTGACCCATTCCTCAGTATGGGCCGAAAACTCATGAACGGGATGAGGTGGTTAATATTGAGAAACTACTTCATTTGATCGAAATGGGAACATCCATGGTTTCTTCAAATGTTTTGAATTTGTAGTGAAGAGTGCATCTGATAGACGGAAGGCTAAATTGTTGATATCCACCTTGGACATCGGAAGTGCTGATCAAATCACATGTTACCTCCCAAGTGGCTCTGTCACCTATAAGGATGTAAAGAATACCGTACTCCACCTGTGTGGGGGTACTTCAAAGTTGTCACATTAAAAAGCGGAATTCTTAACAATTGGATTCTGCCAAAATGAGACTCTCCTGGAGTTTTCTTATTGATTCACAATGGAAGCCTACATGCTGATTGGGTCAGGGTACTTAGTGTAAGCCAGCGTGTGCATTTCCATGACCTCTATGGTGAAGCCACACTAAGAGTTTCACAATGTCATTTCGCCGCTTCTGGAAGATGACGTACCTTTGCTCAAGATTGTACAGTTTTGCGTTGCATATCCCCTAACTTCCCGCTGCCAAATATGAAATGGAAGACTACTGCCTCTACTGCACACTCTTATTCAGGAGAATACTCTTGTCTGACTCCAGCTCTATTTAGCAATCCTCAGCCTTTCTATAACTCTGCACCTCATCCTTGGCAAATTATACTCAACAGTTCTATCAGCATCAATGGGCTGGTCACAAAAACCATCAGCAACCCAGCTACCGACCAGGACCTAGCTATGCCAAATGTCAACAATCATCTTACCATCCTGGACCTGGTTATGCCAAATGACCCCAAACTTTCCAATCTGGACCCTCTTATGACATTCAAGGACGTGGCTCTTATGGGGCTAACTGCTATGAATGTGGCTGCCCTGGTCATTTGGCAAGATTCTGCCATAACCGCCGTGTGAACTATGTACACCAAGATCAATACTATCAGGGAAAAGAAGGAGCGGAGTAGAGACAGGACTCTCTACCTCCGCGATACCAACTCAAAATATCCCTGAAGCAATAGTAGTATATCATGTGGAAGTCCCTCAGTACAATGACGGACTTTTATATCAGCATCCATTTGGAAGAGTAAACCTAGTGACACGAGCTCAAGCTAAGGCTTCGGGTGAAGAAGAGCCACAGAACAACTGAAGCCATATGCTTGTCAAATACTTGATCAAGCTTCCTCAGACAAGCTTGATTCTGCCGCGGATGTGACAACTCTGAACGGAGTAAATGTCGCCCTTCCAGTAGACGCCATTGTCAAAGAATACCCCCAAGTCATTGAGGGGATAATGAGTTTTCTCAAAAAAAAGAGATCCCAAAAATGTCCACATATTAAGTGGTCAATAATTTTCTTATTCTGAGTGTACGTACTGTGATATTTTTGTAGAAAAAATAGGGTTCATGCTATAATAGACTCTGGTGCTCCAGTCAACATGGTTTTCACTAAATTGATGGTGAATTTGATGTTAAAACCTTATGTGGACCATCGAATGGTGTACAGAACTGCTGGTGCAGTAAGCACCATCTCTGAGGGGGCTTACAGTGCGTTACCTCTGCACTTTAGGTCATTGTTGTTGTAGATCCAGCGACTGTGCTGCCAAATGAAAACTACAACCTGTTAATCGGAACTGCTTTCCTGCACCATTTTGGGGCTGTTGTTAATATGACAGAGAAGACTCTCGCCATTCTGGGTCAGTGGATCCCAATTTACTTCACCACTAGTGGAGTACAAAGGATCCGGTGCATATGAGCCATATCAACCTTGCCTATAGTGATGAGGTGATGGCAGTTCGCTATCACTGACTAAAGCGCAAGGCTCAGCCTTTTCCCCAGCAGATATATGAATATCAAGAGATACCTCTTTATGCTGCAGGGCCCATATCTATTCCTTCTGGACATCAAGTCTTAGTGAATACCGAGTTAAAGGTGGATGTGCCTATTGGGCTATATGGGGAGGTCATTGGGCTCTATAATTAAACGCGGTTTGAGCCGCGTGTGGCTCCAGGGATTATACTTCTGGGACATGGAGAGATTAAGGTTTTGTTAGAAAACCTCCAGAGTGAACCAATGCAAATCCGCTGACACCAAATTGTAGCATATTTACAGTTGAATACAATAGATGAGGTCCTTCAGATTCATTTTTTAGGTCATTGGACAGATTTGGTCTACCAGTCGAGGCACCAACTGGCATACTAATGGTGGTACCACGGAGTAATTTAATAGGACTGTTGGAAGAGCAAAAAGACCAAGAAATAGCTTTTTTTCTTAAGTACAAGGGGATTTTGCTGTCAACAATCACAACTTAGGGTGTGCTCAGGGGGTGTTCCATTGGGTAGACACAAGAGATCATCCCCCTATAAGGTCCTGGATGATCCGCCAATCAAGGGCAGCGGAATACATTGTCATTAACGAAATTGACAGGTTTTTAGAGCAAGGGATGCTCATACCATCCAAAAGCCCATGGGTTTCGCCCATACTGATTGTAAAAAAAAAGGATGGCAACAACTGCGTAGTAATAGACTACCAGAAGCTCAACAGTGTTACAAAAAAGGAATCATATCCTTTGCCAAGAATTGACAATGCTTTGGATTGGTTAGGGGGAGTGTAAGTCCTGAGGAATGCCCTCTGGGCGTTGATTGGGCCACCTTTCTGTTCCTGAGCAAGAAAGTACCAAAGAGGATGGCCATACCCCTCGTTACTCAGGGTGATCTTTCTCACATGGTAGACAAGCGCTGGAAAATAGCCCTTCAGCTTCAGATCCCACTTCTGGTAATTTCACTCTCCTCGGTAGAACTGTTATGAGGAATTAGTAAAATCTGTGCTGAGATCAACAAAATGGAACTGATTGCAACTAATTCAAGCGGCAATCAGCCGAATACTCAGATTTCAAATGGTCAAAGAGGTATGAAGGCTGATCAATCAGCCAGAACACCCGACAGTTGCAATTTGGTTTACATGATGATCAAAAATCTTCCCCCCCTCCCAAATCCGTCAGGCATCACCCCCAATGGGCAGCTTCCAGCCAGAAAATTGGGCGTTGCGCCTGATGCAATACCACTGACCGCAACTTGGCTCATCACCAAATTTTGCGATGTCAGTCCCCCAGGGAACTAACCCTCCTATTCCCAAATAGTTTACCTCTTAGGGTTGAACTGACTGCAACTCGGCCTGCCGCCAAACTTAGCGATGTCAGTTCCTAGGGAACTAACCTGCCCATTTATAAATAGTTCACCATTTAGGTCAATCCAACCAAAACTCAGCTCGTCGCCAAATTTTGCAATGCCAGTCCCCAGGGAACTAACCCGCCCATTCCCGAACACTTCACCACTTAGGTTGAACTTGCAGAACCTGATCCTGGCTTATTTTCCCCAAAATTGATGACTATTTAATCGGGTGCATTGCACTGAGAAATTGTTGGTCGATTCTCTTCCCTTAAATTTTCCAATAAAAACACCCTCCCCAGAATTTCCGTTTTTATCTGTTAAGATTTAAGTTCCCTTCCAGTTCCATATCCATCATACCAGCAGCAGTGCCCCTGGCATTCTGGTCCTCCACTTGGATGCTCCAGCATTCAGGCTGGTAGGCCAGTCTATTTTCTACTTGCCGTCTGCCTGACATAATCGACCAACCATCAATCTCTACCATTTCCACCTTTCTCGCAGATATTGGTGCAGCAATGGTCCCTCCTTTCCAACTAAATCTAGTTGTAAAGAAGATTATCCCTGCCCACATTAGCCCCATCCCACTCAAAACTCCAAACCCATACCCCATAGTTGCCACAGCTACCTTGGCCATGTCATTACAGTCTGACATCTCTTTTTTTAGTAAAATATGGTCCCAACCCGAGGGGGGGATTCATCGATGTCTATTGAATTTTGCCTGGGCTCCTAAGAGCCTGAGATGA